>CM052438.1:153349946-153380010 GCA_028533085.1 Varecia variegata | reverse complement strand
ATCTTGAGAGGCGGCCTTAAAAGTACATGCCTATAAATTGGTAATAAATGCCACAGTTGCTGTTAAGTTGTTATTTATGTTGAAACCTTATGGTGTGTTATAGATAGATTTTTTTTAAAGTGGCAAATAAAACAGGTATGTAGGAAAAAATATGCCAGTTGTATTTCATAATGATTAATAAAATAATTTCTTCTATAAATATGAAAGGTAATATACAAAGCAGCTCTGTATGCAGGAAAGATAAACAACTAATACAGCCAGCCATTAAATCACATTTTATTTACACTTCTATTGTTCATCATTATAGTTGTTTAGCTTCTGTATAATTATATTCCACACATTTAAATGTCAGTATAAAAAAAATCAGATAACTTCTGGAGCAAAATTCAAGTCAGCTAAATTTTACACTGAGGTATATATAGTTCTTAAGGCCCTGAAAAAATATATATGTATATATGTGTGTGTGTGTGTGTGTGTGTGTGTGTGTATATGTGTATATATATTCAGCTATTAAAATTAAATCAAATTTTCATTTAGTATCTTATTCTTTATGCAGAAAAACATGTTATTTCCTTGGGCAGCAGAGGTGGTGAAGAGCTTCTAGCCCAGTACCAAGTGTAGACTTTGTGCTTTACAAGAATTTACTGATATGCTAACATGGCCAATTCATTAATTACTCTTGTTTTTCTTCTCTGATATTGCTCATATCTAGTGCTGAATCATTAAAACATGGTTATATAGCACATTCAGAGAGAGAGACTCAGTAAGTTTTCAGTATATATAGTTTCTGGATATTATTTCTTTTCACACTATTTATAATCCTTATCATGTCCATTGCCTTCAGGACATATTGGTTAAGACTTGGGAAAATTTTTTTTTCATATGCGAAGGATTATTCTAAGGAGTGTGCTATGTCAGTCTCAATGTACACTATTTACCTAGTGGAGAAATTAATTCTGCTTGTTTTCCTCATGTATCTCAAATGTTCATGTTCTCTAAAAAATGGTCAGACAGAAATCAATTTTACTTGTTTATCTTTAGAGAATAATATTTTTATAACATGTCATTTAAACTTTTCTATGGAAAATAAATTAAAATTTTATATAAGGGGTTTTCTGTAAAACTTTCTCATAAGGATAAATTATTATACAATTTTAAAAGCTTGTTTCACTATGAATTATATATAAAACAGTAGATGCCAATAGAATAATTTGTATTTTCTTTGATTAAAAAAGTTACAAATTATTTTACTAAAAGAGGATTGCTAGGGAGTTATACTAAAAGCCATTAAATATGAATAGTTAAAATATCAATTGATGGATTATATTTTCAAAATAAAGTGTGATATAAGTAAGGTATAAAATTCTGAATGCTGTCTGAAATTGTTTTATTTTTTTCTGTCTCAGAATTGACTTTTTTTTCAGATAATGCATAACTTTCTCCCCTTTTTAAGCAATTTTTATTATAGTGAGGAAGTCTTAGGAGTCCGATATACCTGGGTTCAAGTACCAGGTCACTTTCTAAGGGCTCTGTGATCTTGTCAATTTTTTTAATTCTCACCAGATTTACATTTCCATATGTGCATATAACGAAGATGTTATTGCTTATGTCAAAGAGCTCTTCTGTGGATAAAATTTGAAAATTAAATGGTAAGATGGTTGATATACAGTAGGTGCTTAATTAATGTTAGATCCCTTTCCCTTCTAATGTATGATAATTATAGTTTCACTTTTAAACGTGAATAGTTCATGATTTGGGGGATTCATCCCTTCTTTGCATTTTAATAGCTCTCTGATCCTATTATTCATTCTTGACAATGATTGCATATGTAAAATCCCAAAACATTTAGTCATTTCAGATAATTATTCAGACATCTTTATCTGCAGGATGCTGATCAACAATTAACTAAATTCTAACATGTACTTTTGGTGTCAAAAAACCCAAAGATTCTTAAATGAGGTCAGAGTTTTACAAATAACATTAAGTTGATACCTAGACCTGTTGGGAATGTATCACTGAATAGCCTGACCTACAGGTAAATTTTGCATTCAAATTGTTGTGTTAATAATTCCTCACATGCAGTCTGTTGGAGAGATAGTGAAAAATAAGTCTATGGGAAATTAGGAGTCAGAACTTGAAGGATGTTTTAAGTATGTCCTAGTGAAATTTATTAAGTTAGCAGTTAAATTAATTCTGCTTCCCTCAATTTTCTAAGTTCTCTGAATAATGTCCTAATCCCACTGTATCTTTCTATTGTAGAGTAATACAAAATCCTATTGCAGGTCCTAGGAGGATGGAAGCTCCAAAAGGGAAGTGAGTGTTTGTTTGGTATTCTGGATGTAAATCGTCTGTCAGATATAGGATTGGAAATATTTTCTCCCAGTCTGTGCCTTTTCATTTCAATTTCTTAAGAGTGACTTTGAATATCAGAAATTTTAAATTTTGATGAGGTCCACTTTATCATTTTTTTCTCTTATAGATTAATTTTTTGTGTCCTATTTAACAAATCTTTGCCTAAAGAAATTTTGAATTGTTGTCTGTGTTTATTTCTAGAAGTTTTATAATTTTAGGTCTTATATTTAGGTCTCATCCATTTTTGAGTTAATTTTTGAATTTGATGCAAGGTAGAAATCAAGGTCATCATTTTTTTTTTTTTTTTGCACATTCTTGTACAGTTGTTCCAGCATCATTTATTGAAGAGACTGTCTTTTACTCATTGTATGTTCTTGGCAACTTTGTTGAAAAGAGTTGAATATAAATGTGTGGATTTATTTTTGGGTTCTCTGGTCTGTTCCATTGGTCTGTTTGTTTTTATGCTAGTCCCGTGTCATTTTGGTTACTATAGCTTTATAGTATAATTTGAAGTCAGGTAATATGATGCCTCCAGTTTTGTTCTTTTTGCTCAGGATTGCTTTGGCTATTTTGGGTCTCTTGTGGGTCCATATAGGATTTTAGGATTATTTTTTCTATTTTTGTGAGGAACATCACTGGTATCTTAATAGGGATTGTATTGAATCTGTAGATTGCTTTGGGTAGTATGCACATTTTAACAATATCGATTTTTCCACTCCAAAAACATGGAATATCTTTACCTTTTTGTGTATCTTTTTCAATTTCTTTTATCAATGTTTGTAGTTTTTATTGTAGATTCTTCACTTCTTTGGTTAAGTTTATTCTTAGGTATTTTATTTTATTTTTAGCTATTGTAAATGGGATTACTTTCTTGGTTTCTTTTTCAGATTTTTTGCTGTTGGCATATAGAAATGCTACTGATTTTTTAAATGTTGAATTTGTTTATTAGTTCTAATAGTTCTAATAGTTTTTGGTGGAGTCTTTCGGTCTTTCTAAATAAAAGATCATATCATCTGAAAACAAGGATAATGTGACTTCCTTTCTAATTTGTGTGCCCCTTCTTTCTTACTCTTGTATAATTGCTCTGGCTAGGACTTCTAGTGCTATGTTGAATACCAGTGGTGAAAGTAGGCATCCTTGCCTTGTTCCAGATCTCAGAGGAAAGGCTTTCAGTCCTCTCTCTCCCTTCACTATGATAATAGCTGTGGGTTTCTCATTTATTGCTATTATCATGTCAAACTATGTTCCTTCTGTACCCAGTTTTTGAGAGATTTTTTATCATGAAGACATGTTTAATTTCATCATATCCTTTTTTGACATCTATTTAAATGACCATATAGTTTTTATCCTTTATTCTGTTGATACAATGTATTTCATTTACTGATTTGCTTATGTAGAATCATCCTAGCATCCCTGGGATGAATCCTACTTGATCATGATGAATGATCTTTTTAATTTGTTATTGAATTCAGTTTGCTAGTATTTTTTTTGAGGATTTTGCATCATCTGTGTTCATCAGAGATACTTGCCTATGGTTTGTTTTCTTTGGTCATTGTGTCCTTGTCTGGTTTTGGTATAAGGGTAATATTGGCTGTATAGAATGAGATTGGGAATATTCCTTCCTCCTCTATTTTTTGTTAAACTTATTTAGTAACCTCCATACTGTCTTCTATAATGGATGTACAACCTACATGGCTACTGACAGTGTACTAGAGATTTCATTTCTGCCCATCCTTGCCAACATTTGTTATCCTTTGTCCTTTTTATGATAGCTATCCTTACAAGTGTGAGGTAGTTTTTCAAAATTCTACTGAAACTGCAATTTGTATTGCATCACATTTATAGGTCAAATTGGAGAGAATTCACATATTAATAACATGAAATATTTTGTTCCATAAACATGGTGTTTCTCTCCTTTAATTTATGCTTGATGGATTCGGTAGTAATAATTGTGTTACTGACTTTGACATTGTTTTGTTTTTGCATACCAAGTATCCCTGTTTTTCCTTCTTTGCTTACATAAGCTGTATTTTGTTTTAGATAGCAAAGACCCCAACTAAAGATTTCATTTCCAAAACTCTAATATAGGTACATTATAGGGAATTCCAAAATTTCTTGCCAAAGAGATGTATTAGGTATCTAGGTGTGGCTACTGGAAGAGATCTATATTTCTTTTTCCTTTCCTTTCTTTCTTTCTTTTTCTTTTTTTTTTTTTTTGAAAAATAGAAGCAGTCATCAGGACTCTTCCTCTTTTTTTTGTATTTCTATTTCCCTTCCCTGGTTGGGAATACTGAAAGCTTGGTGGTCAGCAATTAGCATGTAACTTTGAAGAATAAGTCAATATACTAAGAATGACAAAGGGGAAAAAAAAAAGGTATACAGGTTCCTAATAAAATTATTCAGCTATTATCACACCCTGTCTTCCTTCTTTCTAATTCTTGTTACATGAAGACATCTAAGTTTCCACCTGTCAAAGCCTCTATGGGCAGTTTTTCTGTTATATTCAGCCACAATCATTTGGATACAATCATCTAGAAATTTCATGGACTCATTCACTGATATGTTGAAGAAAGAATAAAGAATAAATGTCTAGCATCATTCTGTTATGCCAGTGGTCCCCAACCTTTTTGGGACCAGGGACGAGTTTCATGGAAGACAATTTTTCAAAAAACTGGGAGCCGGGGTGGGGGATGGTTTTGGAGAAATTCTCATAAGGAGCATGCAACCTAGATCTCTCACATGTGCAGTTTACAGTAGGGTTTGCGCCCTATGAGAATCTAATGCCACCACTAATCTGACAGGAGATGGAGCTCAGGTGGTGGTGGGAATGATGGGGAATGGCTGTAAATACAGATGAAGCTTCACTCACTTGCCCACCGCTCACCTCCTGCTCCTGGTTCCTAACATGCCATGGACAGGTACTGGTCTGCAGCCCAGGGGTTGGGGACCACAGTGCTATGCCATACCAGAGTAAGTGTAAATACCTTATTTGTGGAGGTGTAACTTAAAATACAAAAAAGAAGTCCATCACCTAGTTTTAACATTAGAAAATGAAATTGGAATATTGTTATTATACATAAAGCTCCATGCATTTTATTTTGTTCATATGTGTATTTGTCAAAGAATAAAATCATTTCAGAAAATACATATTATACTTTTAACACAATAAAAAGTTCTGTATCTTGGCCGGGCACGGTGGCTCACGCCTGTAATCCTAACACTCTGGGAGGCCGAGGCGGGTGGATCGCTGGAGGTCAGGAGTCCGAGACCAGCCTGAGCAAAAGCGAGACCCCGTCTCTACTAAAAATAGAAAGAAAATTATCTGGCCAACTAAAAAATTTATAGAAATAATTAGTCGGGCATGGTGGCGCATGCCTGTAGTCCCAGCTACCCGGGAGGCTCAGGCGGTAGGATCGCTTGAGCCCAGGAGTTTGAGGTTGCTGTGAGGTAGGCTGACGCCACGGCACTCACTCTAGCCGGGGCAAAGTGAGACTCTGTCTCAAAAAAAAAAAAAAAAAAATAAAAAAAAAAAAAACTTCTGTATCTTAATTTGTTATTTTTGGGTGAGTCACTTTCATATAAATGTCTTATGCTTTTTGGAAGAGGAAATTATATACCTAGCATACATTTGTGTTCTGCATATCATTGAGACCTGTGTATTATAATGCTCATTGTGAATCCTTACTATCTGTGCCTTAACAATCAATCATTGGCTTTATTTTTCATTATATGTCAGTTTAAGCTTCAGACTTTGGCATCCGTCTTTTGAAAAGGATATACTTACATCCTTCCTTGCACTCTTTCTTCTCTATTATTTCATATTTTGAAAATATCACTTATTAATAACTTCTCATAAATTATGGGTTCCAAGAAATATATCTTTTTATTTTTGTAATCTTGAATGTGATCATTTTTAATAGAGAAATATGAGGAATAATAATTATAAAACTAGCAATGGAGTGACATAAATAGAAAATCAGATGAAGCAACATAAAATTGTTTCCAAGAATTCCATTTGTGAAATATATTCTCTTATCTCAGGTTTTGGAAATTAATTTAATCACTATCTGGATATGACTAATTAAGTGCAGGTGAGGATATCATGATCTAAGTCATGTTTATTATCATGATAAAAAGAATACATTGCCCCATCATGTTTACTTTACTATTATTTAGTTGGCTTAGTTTGATTCTAACATTAATCCTTTCAGTCTAGAATGACCTCTCAGTTATTCTTGTTCTTTGAAATGCTTCTCATTCTTTAGTGCCAAGCCAAAATGGTGTAAAAACATTCCCAGACTTCAAATCATAGCCACGTGTTTTTTAGTTCAGTATTCCTATAGCATTGTGACTATATTTCTACCATCTCCTATTGCATTCTGCCTTCTAGAATACATAGCTGTGCATAAGTCTGTCTTTCTCGTTATGGAGTATGTTACTTCAAGGTAAACTCATGACCTTCTTGTCCTTCTCCCTTTTGTTTGTACTTCCTTTCTTCTTTTCTTTTGAAATATTATTGATGAGAACAGTTGACGGATTTTATTTTCTATATAAAATCTACCATTATGCAAAGTGTTAATTATAGTAATATTTCTACTACTATGTTAACTGCTTAATACTCTTATAAGCATCATTATTTCGAAATTTTCTTTACAGAATAGAATAAAGCAACTAAGAAATTATGTTCATGATTTTCAGAATCAATAATTTCTATTGCTACAGAGGACATAACTATTATTAAAGAAATTGAAGTAAAAACTATAGCATCCAAACTGAATTGTAAATCTCACTTTGGATACACATTTTAAAACGTATATTTCTTCAAGTTCTTTCCACTGAAATTTCTTGGAAGCAATGTCATTGTACCAGTAATGAGCTCCCCTAACATAATTTTCTTTGCTAATGACTTCCACTAAAAGGACCCAGAATTACTTAGAGAAACGTCTTATTTTAGATGTGACTCTTCCATCATGTCTATTTCAAAGGGTACCTCCTGGTCTAAATGTTCCTATTGGTCTTCCATTCTCAGGTTCTAAGTCTAAGTGGATTTTGTAGTTGTTGCTGTTGTTGTTGTTAATGCGTTGTTCTGTTTTGCCTTTCCCTGTTGCAGTGTTCCCTCTACTTCAGACTGACGAATGTTTCAGTGTATCTACATGAGCAAACATTTGTCCTCCACTTAGACATGGATAGAGAGCTTTTATGATTTCAGGTTTTCAAGTGAAAGCACCCATCTCTTTTCCAACATCAATGTTTGAGAGCACTTCATTGCACCAATCCCATACCACCTTTATCCTGGGGGAGATATGAGACAGACAAATTAGAAAATTCCTCCCTACACTACACTCTGGCACAGGCACACAGAGTTTCTCATAAGGATCTCACAGGCTTCTGTAAGTTGAGTATTCATCAGAAAAGCAAAAAATGTTAATCTTCAACTGAGACTGGAAGAAAAATCAAGTATTCCCTCCAGTACTGGTCTATGGCTTTCTGTAAACCTGAAGAAGAATACAGTTCCATATGTGTTCTTACCTTAGCAACCCTGATCACCAAAAAAGAATCCTAAACTTTCGGTGAACTCTTTTTGTTCATCCCATGAATGTGCCTATCCTTTCAATCCCTACCATCTGTGGTATTATTACAAAAGAGGAAGTGAGAAGAAGACAGACTCAGAAACATAAGATTAATCTAGAATTTTTCAAGAATTTTCTAGATACTTGTTCTAAATGTTTACCTTCTCCTTCATCATATGAAGTATAGACATACATTGTATACCCATTACTGTATATTATAAATGTTCTATTTCAATGTCATCAATCATTTTCCTATAGTAATAATAGCAAAAGCATATGAGTATGCATCTTCCCTTGAGTGTCAGCCACAGATCAACCCAAGGGAAAATAGAAACTCACTGTCTAGATTTTTAAATTAATTACCTTTACTTGCCAGGCAACTTCCTGAAGCACTAGAGAAGTGAAATGGAGATAAATCAGTCACAGCTAAAGAAGTAATCTTAGTTAAAACTAATGAGAAAGCTAATTGTAGTCATTTATCTTCATGTCAGGTTCATTATTATACTATGGCTATTTTTGTGTGTATGTGTTAACATGGTCAAACTGTTTATGTGAATAAAAAAATATTCAGGTCCTCTTATTGTTGAAATAAGGATGTTAAAACAAGAGTTCACACTTTGTTAAGAAGACGTTGAAGACCATATAAAATTTAATGCATAACTCCTTTTGAATTTTTATTTCCTAAAGTAAAATTTTATATTTCTACATACTCTGTTAGGTATGTAATTTAACTACTTGGGTTATGTGACTTTGTGGAGCAATTTCTGTGTTTCAGGACTATTAAAGTCATTTTACTCATAGATGTTATTTCTTTCCAGTGAAAGAAGTTTTTTATTTAGTATTTGAATGAGCAACATGAGATCAAATTTAAACTTTTAGCATTTGATATGTTTTGTTTTATGCATTTATTATACATCAAAATAAAATATTTTAAAACTTTTTTATTTTTCTTTATTATTATTTCAAAATATTATGAGAGTACAAATATTTTTGGTTACATGAATCACTTTTGTTATGCTCGATTCAGGGTTTTGAGTGTGCCCATCACCCAGATAGTGTTCATTATACCCATTAGGTAGGTTTTCACCTATCCAGTCCTCCCCCCACCCCCTGTTTGATTTCCACTCAGTTTTACTTCCCTCTATACACGTGTGCTCATTGGTTAGTTCCAATTTAATAGTGAGGACATGTGGTGTTTATTTTTCCATTCTTTAGATATTTCACTCAGGATAAGGGTCTCAAGTTCCATCCAAAATGTTGCCAAAGGCCTGAATTCATCCTTCTTTATGGCTGAGTAGCATTCCATAGCATACAGATAACACATTTTGTTAATCCACTCATGAATTGATGAGCACTTGTATTGATTCCACATCTTTGCAATTGTGAATTGTGCTGCAGTAAACATTCACATGCAGGTGTCTTTTTTGATAAAATGACTCATTTTCCTTTGGGTAAATATCCAGTAGTGGGATTGCTGAATCAAATGATAGGCCTACTTTTAGTTCTTTGAGGAATCTCTATACTGTTTTCCATAGAGGCTGTACTAATTTGCAGTCTGGATAATGGCTTATCTTATAAAGTTTAAAATTCCATAAGATAATGAAAATAAGATTACAAAACCTGCTTTTCCGTATGACTTTAAAAGTTTTAATTGAAACGTTCGTACAGATTTCTATCTTGTTACTACTTTTCTGTATTAGATCAATTTTTTCTTAATGTCTTAGTTTTGTTTGCAAGTTTTCCACATTTTTTAAAATAAGTCATTGTATTTTTTATATGTAAGTGTGCTTTGTGCAAATTTGAGTGATTGATATTTTTTCCATGTACATAATGATTGCATTTTATTAGCCATTTTAGGCATCCTTTCTAAAATTTGACAATGAAGTTCTATTTCTTATTGAACTACAAGTATAAGAATATTTCTTTTCACTATTTCTTTCACTCTTAAAGTACATTATTTTTAGTAAAATTAGAAACTTCTTTTTTACAAACTTTAAAGGTAAGCACAGAATCAGACTCAGTAATCTCTTCAAATTTCAAAACCCTTAGTGGTTCCCAAACTATTTAATAGACTAAGTAGAAAAGCTCATGCTTAACATGTAATTTACTTTCCTCTCTTTAATCTCCTTGTTTCACTTTAACTTTTTCTTGCTCATCCCAAAATTCCAGTATAGCACCCCTCATTCCTTCCTTTCTTACTGGGTCATCTTCTGTTTGGAATATACTGTCATCATCTCTGCCTATTGAAATCCTTTCTATTCTTCAAGGCTCAAATCAGCTTCTACCGGAAAATTTCTTTCATCATCCAAACTTGATACGAATTGTTCCTCCCCCAAACAGCTACAGTAGTTTCTGTCTCATTTGTTCATTATATTCTGCCATGTAATTTTTATAGATGCCACAGCTTTACATGAAATACAATAAATGTTCCCCCAAACCATTAAACTCTAGTCAATTTTGTTAGAAAAATTTTAACAAGGGGAAGGAGGTGCTATTTTAATTCACATAAAGCTAGCAGTATTAGGTAATGCTTCATGAAAAAAAATGAACTTTAAAGATTTTAGAATGAATATAATTTAATCATCAAAATATAGAATATTATCAGCAAGAAAAAGTGATTCTGCATAGAAGGAATGGGACACAGAGGCAAGAAAGTATGGTGCTTGTATAAGGAATATTTAGTGCTCTGGTTTTGCTGGGGAGGACCTGTTTGTGAGTCCACTCAGTGTTCTGATTACTTGGCAATGTTCAATTTAATCATTATTCCCTCAAAATTGCCTGAAGAGCTTCCTCCCCTGGGCATAGAGAAAATGTCCAGAGCATTCTTAATTGCCAAAGGGACAGAAGCATGATTGCCCAGCCTGCTGAGCCAAGTTCCTCTGTTGGAGATTTCCTTGGAGTCTTTCCCTTTGCCTGTTAAGTTTGTTCCTGTTGTGTCTGCATCTGCCTATGATCTCATTCTATTTGAGATTATTTAATTGTTCCACATGCTGGGAGTGTTTATTTATTCACCCACCAGACACCTGCACCTCTTTGAGGCTGTCTTTTTTATTATTTTATAAATAGGAAAAAGTCACATTGGGGGTGAAACACACTTTTATGTCCAGTGAAAATGTTTAGTTAGCAATCACAGTAGACAACACATTGTGTTAATTTCACAGTCTAGTGGAAACATTAGCTCATTAACAACCTAATTAAGGAAAACGGAAAAAGAGGTGATTTAGGATTGAGAATACTGTTTACTCTAGTCAGCATGTGGTAGCAGAACCCACAGATCTTTAACTATTAAGCACAAAACTGATCTCTGGTCTAACCTCCATCAACACCTGACCCCATTAGATTTGTACTTCTCTCTTTCTCTTCTGTGTCACAGGAAATAAAATAGGTTCCCTGATTAGAGGTGACAGGATCAGTTTTATACTTCAGATTAGTTTTGTGTCTTGAAAATTGAGAGGAATGGTATGGACAAAATAAATTCACTTTTTTCCCTCTTGCCCTCTTTCCTTAAACATTTCATAAGTATTTGCTATGTGTGAGATATGAGTGAAATGTGGCCTCTAACTCTCATTTCACTCTAGAAGATATATTTTTAAAGAAACTATTTAGAGTGCAGTGTGATAATTGCAATGACAGTCGTGTATAATGCAAAGAAATAGAAAGATGAGAAGATGGTTAGGAAAAGCTTCCTGTATAAGGTGAATGTTTAAGTTACACTCCATTTTAACTTTTCTATACTACATAAAAATTATGAAAGAATTTTTATATTATGTTTTTCTGTGACTGTAACCCTATAAAGAGGAGATTAAAAAATAATAGTAATGATAATACAGGTAGGTAACATTAATTGTTTCTTATTTGTCTGATACTGTTCTGTGGGTCTGACATGAATTAACCTAAACTTATTTAATCCTAATAACAGCCCTATGAGGCAAGTACTATTTTTGTCACCTCCATTTTGCAGTTTTAGGAGTCAGAGGCCAGGGGCTAGAGTAATTGTCCCAAACACTACCACAAAATTAAGTACTAAATCATAATTCAAACTCAGGCAATCTGATTCCTATGCCTTTGGTTTTAATCTCTGTGAAATGGAAAGGGGAGCTTTTGAAAAAAGGAAAAAGACTTCCACAGAAACATATTTGTTCAGGGTCCAGTCAGGAGAAAATAACACACCAGTAATTTGAACAGGGACATTTTAATTCAGCAAGAGGATATAAGAATTATAAATATATATGCAACCAATGCTAGAACACCCAGATATGTAAAGCAAATATCATTAGTGCTAAAGAAAGAGATAGACCCCAATACAATAATAACTGAGGACTTCAACATGTGACTTTCAGCAGTGGAGAGATCATCTAAAGAGAAAATCAAAAAACAAACATCAGACTTCATCTTTCCTATGAATGAAATGGACCTAGTAGACACTTATAGAACATTTCGTCCAACAGATACAGAAAACATATTCTTCTCAGCACATGGAACATACTCAAGGACAGACCATATGTTAAGCCACAAAATATGTCTCAGTGTTTTTAAAATGAAATCATATCAAGTATCTTTTCTGACCACAATGGAATAAAAATAAAAATCAATAACAAAAACTTTGGAAACTCTACAAACACATGGAACTTAAACAACATGCTCCTGAACAACCATGGGTCAATGAAGAAATTAAGAAGAAAATTTTAAAACTTCTTGAGAGAAATGAAAATGGAAGCACAAAATACCAAAAATTATTAGATACAGTAAAAACAGCACTAAAGGGGAATTTCACAGCAATAAACAACTACATCAAAAAAGTAGGAATGCTTCAAATAAATAACCAAATGATTCATCTTAAAAAACTAGAGAAGCAACAGCAAGCCTAACCTAAAATTAATAGAAGAAAATAAATAATGAAGACCAGAGCAAAAATAAATAAAATTGAGACTAAAGAATAAAAACAAAAAGATGAAGTCAAAAGTTGTATTTTAAAATATAAACAGAATTGACAAACTTTTAGCCACACAAGAAAAGAAGACCCAATGAAATAAAATCAGAGATGAAAAAGAGACACTACAACTGATTCTATAGAAATTAAAAGGATCATTACAGACTATTATGATAGTCTACTATGAGCCAAAAATTGGAAAACCTGGAAGAAATAGATAAATGCTTAGACACATACAACCTACTAATATTGAACCGCAAAGAAACCCATAATGTTAATAGGCCAATAACAAGTTGTGAGATAGAAGGAGTAATAAAAATTCTCCCTTAAAATAAAAGCTCAAAACCCAATGGCTTCACTGCAGAATTCTAACAAACATATGAAGAAAAACTAACACCAATCCTACTCAAACTTTTCAAAAAATAAAGAGGGGAATACATCCAAACGTATTATACAAGGCTAGTATCATTGTGATATCAAAACCAGAAAAAGATACACACAAAAAAGAAAACTATAGAGCAACATCTTGGGATTGTATTAGAGAATTTTTCAAATGAGCTTATAATACAAACTAACTACGTAACTACAAACTACTAAACTACATCTGTTCAACAACATACAACAAGGTTTGGAACATGGAAAAAACATATCTATGAGGTTGATTATAATATATTTATGATGGTATGCAGGGAAATCAATAAATAGTACAAGGATTTTTATGTTTTATAAATTGAAGGATATGGCTTTTATTTTCAAATAGCAAAATACCAAATTCTATAGGATAAAAAATGTATTAATACTTTGATATTCAACAATCTCCTTCATGTTTTGAAAATTAGTCCAGTAAATAGACTTTTTAAACAAAAACCTTTTTTGCCAATGTTTGAGCACATGATTTAAATGCAATGTGTTATCATAAAGAGCATATAATTATATTTTATAGGAGGAATTGCAGTTCCAAGAGATTAAATGAACTGTCCCTGTTCAGATGGTAAATGGAAATTAATACTTAAAGCTAGAATGAGTGATTCCACATTTTTAGTTTTCCAATCACACCAAACTGGCTCTCAATGCCTGCTTTTTTTTTAATACTTAAACTTGCAATACACAAAGACAAAGGTAAAACTTTTCAGTGTATAAGTCTCAAATCCCCAAGAAGTAGATTATTAACTTATTCAAGAGCATATAAAAATAGTAAGAGGCTGAAGCATTTTCAGGCTTCCTTTAATGTCTTATATAATGCAAATAACAATTATTATTGCAAAAGACAAACTATTCCTAATAAAAGACATCCCCAAGAAGCAACATATTAGGATATTTAATCTTTACTTCTTATTATTCCTTGGTGTATTTCTAGGCTCAAAAGTTTATTTTACAATAAGAGGGAGGATTATTAATGCTTAGTAATCTGTAATTGCAATCATCTTGTTTAATTTTAACTAATTTATTCTTGGGCTGCTAATGAAATATTTTTATATTGTTACTTAGGACATTTTATAAAAATCAAATCAGATGTTGAATTATAGAACAAATAAGCACTGTTTACTTGAGAAATATTGTGTTTTCTATTTAGTCATCAGCCTTACATCTGGGAAAGATTTATATTAAAATTCAACTAACATTAACAAAGGCATAACTTCTGTCTTTGGTGGTATTAGTTTAGTAAGAGATCTTGAAATCTTAGTTGAATAGATTGTAATTTCATTATTTATTTATTTATGTTTGGCATGCCGTGATCCTATCCTAGTCAGGTTTTACTATCAAATTCACACTCAGCAAATCTGATGTAAATGCAACTGTTTAATTAAAATTGGGAGATATCCCTGAAAAGAGATAGAACTGAAATGACTGTTTGAAGGAGCTACGTGTTTCAAAAAATGGCATGGATATTGGTCTGAGGCTATCCTTGGAAACTAAAAAAAAGAAAAAAAAATTCATAATCTTAGGGATAATTTTAATCTTTTCTAGGATGCAAGAGACTGTATGGGATTATTCCTTCTTAGCAAGAGTTCTTATTCCATTCAACATAAAATTTTTATGCAATTTATAAATGTCATTTTTATAGATACATGTTTTCCTTGGCTTTACCTTGATGTATATTACAAAGTTTAACCCTTTTGCTCTCTCTGTTCTGGACTTGAAACTACTCATTGTAGTTTAGTTGTATTTTTGTCATAGAGGTCCTAAAAAACCATGTATTTTTTAATGGAACAGTTAACCACCTATAAGTAAATAATAGGATGCTCATTCAGGACTTAGAAAATGCATAATAAATAGTATATTGACTTTAATAATAAAATTTTAGACACTTGTTTTAAAGTTCTAGGTATAGAGTGCTGAATTATTTCAAAATAAAACCATAACACTATAAACATGAAAGATGTGTTCACAAATAATTTCTTATCACTTTATACTTGTTAGAGAAATTTGTCATTTATTACTAGATAAAAGTTCACTAGTCTTTACTGAAATTTTGAAAAAAATGTGAGAAACTTAAAATACTTAAGCAAATGATATATACAAAATTAATAAAAGAGCATAGATAAGTTATCTAAAATACCAAATGTCAAGCATGTTGATTCACACCTGTAATCTCAGCACTTTGGGAGGCAGAAGTGAGAGGATGGCTTGTGGCCAGGAGTTTGAGATCAGCCTGGGCAATATAGTGAGACCTTGTCTCTACAAAAAAATTTAAAAAATAGCCAGGTATTGTGACATATGCCTGTAGTCCTAGATACTGGGGAGGCTGAGGCAGGAGGATTGCTTCACTTGAACCCAGAATTTTGAGGGTACAGTGAGCTATGATCATACCACTGTACTCCAGCATGAGTGACAGAACAAGACCCTGTCTCTAAAAAATAAATAAATAAATAAAATTAAATATTAAAAAATTAAAGTGCAATTCCTACATTTATATTTTTATTTTTATGTCAGCATATATATGCAAATCTATAAATGTAATTCAATGCATAAATAGAAGTAAAAATAAAGACCATATGGTCCTCTCAATAGACACAGAAAAAGCATTCAACAAAATTCAGCACACTTTTATAACAATGCTTAATAAAATAGGCATAGATGGGACTTACCAAAAATGATAAAAGCCATATATGAGAAACCCATAGCCAACATCATGCTGAATGGCGAAAAATTGAAAGCATTCCCACTTAGAACTGGAACCAGACAAGGTTGCCCTCTATCATTGCTTCTATTCAACATGGTGCTGGAAGTCCTAGCCAGTGCAATCATTTTCTTCTCTTTTTTTTTTTTTTTTTTTTTGTTTATATGTAATAGCTTTGATAGCCAGTGCAATCAGACAAGAGAAGGAAATCAAGGGCATCTAAATGGGGGCAGAAGAGATCCAACTATCACTTTTTGCTGACAATATGATCTTATATCTAGAAAACCCCAAAGATTCTGCCATGAGACTACTGGAATTGATAAAAAAAAAAAAAAAATCAGCAAAATCTCGGGTACAAAATCAATGTACAGAAATGAGTAGCATTCCTATACACTAACAACAGTCAAACTGAGAACCAAATCAAAGACTCAATACCCTTCACAATAGCAAGAAAGAAAGTAAAATACCTATGAATATATTTAAGGAGGTGAAAGACCTCTAGAGGGAGAACTATGAAACACTGAGGAAGGAAATAGCAGAGGACGTAAACGGGTAGAAAACCGTACTATGCTCATGGGTCAGCAGAATCAACATTGTTAAAATGTATATACTACCCAACGTGATCTACAGATTCAATACAATTCCTATTAGAATACCAACATCATTTTCTGAAGATCTAGAAAAAAATAATTCTAAGCTTTGTATGGAACCAGAGATGACCCTGTATAGCAAAAGCAATCTTAAGTGAAAAGAACAAATTGGGAGGCATCAATTTACCTGACTTCAAGCTATACTACAAGGCTACAGTAAATAAAATAGCATGGGGCTGGCACAAGAACAGAGACATAAACCAATGGAACATAACTGAGAAGCCAGATGTAAAACCATCCTCATATAGCCATCTAATCTTTGAGAAAGCAGACAAAACATACACTGGGAAAAAGAATCCTTATTCACTAAATGGTGTTGGGAAAATTGGATAGCCACACGTAGAAGACTGAAATAGGATCCGCACCTCTCACCTCTCACAAAAATCAACTCCTAGTGGATAGTGGACTTAAACCTAAGGCATGAAGCTATAAGAATTCTAGAATAAAATGTTAAAACTCTTATAGACATTGGCTTAGTCAAGGAATTTATGAAGAAGACCCCCCCAAAGCAATCACAGCAGCAACAAAAACAATTCTTACATTTATTAAGGTAAAATTTATTTTAGTCTGTATGATTCATACAGATCTTTTTTTTTTTTTTTTAACTCTTCAAAGTACTACTTGATGAACTGATACAAAGTGAACACACCTGTGTAACCGTTGCTTAAGTTAGGAAATAGAATTCTACCAGGATCCTCATGCCCCCTCAAATAATTACCCTTTCTCATATCTCCCCCCAAATAACTACTATTCTGATTTCTAATAGCATAGATTACTTTTGCCTGTT
This sequence comes from Varecia variegata, assembly GCA_028533085.1. Lineage (NCBI taxonomy): Eukaryota > Metazoa > Chordata > Mammalia > Primates > Lemuridae > Varecia > Varecia variegata. Next base: position 153,362,600 of record CM052438.1, on the reverse strand, counting down.
CTTACTGTGCGTACAAATGGAAACTTACAGTATAAATATTCTGTATCTTTTTCACTCAACCTTATGGATATTTTTCACTCAACATTAAATAAGATCCATCCATATGCTGCTTCTCATTTTCACTACTACATAAATACACTGTGTTGAAGTTGTTAGTGCTGTCTAACACTCTCCCCCCAAATTTCAGTAGTATAAAGAAACAATCTTATTATTCTTACCGATTCTTTGGGAAAGGAATGTGAACAGCTCACACTAAGGACAGTTTGTTTCTGCTTTACCTATGTCTGGGGTCTCAGCAGGGAATACATGAAGGTGAAGAACGCTTCAATGGCTGGGGCTGGAACCACTTGGAGGCTTCTTCACACATGTGCCTAGGAGTTGATACTGGTGGTCAGTTCAGACTCCCATTGGAAAATTCACTGGAACATTACATGAACTCTCTCTGTATAAGCTAGTTTGGGCTTCTATGTTGCAGAATGACTGTTTTCCAAGAGTGCTTTAGTACATTAGAAACCTTTTCACAATATAATGATTTATATCTGTAAAAACAGGCAACTCACTAATCATATAATGTGGATTTTATATCTCATCATATATTCATACATCTAGGTAATCATTTTTTAGCATTGTAGTTCTCTGTGTTGAATATACTCACTTTCTAGACAAAAAAAGAGCCAAAAACATTAGCTTAAAAAAAGCCTTGGTTTTCTTTTTTTATACATAAACAAATGTTCCTATTGGAAAATCCCTCTATGTAACCAAGACCTATAATGTATTCAACATCTCCTGACAACTCAAGAAACTGACAAATTGACAAAAACATACAACATGGTATTGCAAACATTTGAAATTTGTTCGGAACTTGGTCTTAAATGTCACTGCTTTAGATGTTATTGCTTTTGTCCATTAAATGCAGAAGGTTTATTAACAGTAGGCATATATAATTTCTTAATACTAGGAATGTGTTTATTATGACTGTTATGATTTGACAGTTATTACTAGTTATACTGTACTCTCAGAGCTGCATGTTACAAATAGACTGGTGAATCTACAATAATAGAGCAGGAATGTTCTAAAGGAGCATCAAGATACACAGAGCTGTTTCTAAGAAATGAATGGCTCCCACTATACTAGTCCTTTATCCTTTACTTGCTATCTACATGTTTATTCCTTTTGGCTTTACACCATATAAAACAACCTAGTCATCCTCACTCCTTCATATTTTACATTTTCCATAGTATAATTCTGCTTTTTAAATAACAATGACCATATGCATAAATCTACTCTGACTGCTCAAACTCAATGTTGGTGTATGCCTTCCTAGCATTGTGAATGGTATACCATCCCTGATTTTGGTTCCAGTCTTCTAGTTCAATGCTAAAAGAATTCTTTATCACCACACAATTCTGATAAATTATGACAGGGTATTTGTGAACTATTCCAGCCTCTGCAGGTCTAAGTGCCTATTCCACTCACAAGAGTACATGAGGAGTTTATTGCTTGGTAACATTTCTTGACCTGTCACTACTTGTGACATTGCATTTCAGACTAAAGATCAGCCTGGAGCCTTGACTCAAATGGACCTTGGGCCCCCTGAGAGTGGTTCTGTTTCATACAGCTGCACTTAAGTCTTTTTTGTCCCAGGTTGAGGCTCTCCTGCCACAAAAACTGCTTTGCTCGAGGCAAAGCTATCATTATAGTTTTTCTGCTGAATGAAAGAAAAGAGGCCTCAACAGGCAGGTTTTTCAAAGCATGTAATTATATACCCATTTTGAGAGCTAATTCTGATATTTGGTCCTCTGCTTTACCAATTTTTGTGTCAGATTTTGAAAACACACTTAAAAGGTTTTGAGAACGTAGTATCCATCTGATATTGTAAGGAACTAAAAATAATTTGCTTAATGACTAAATGAAAGAATAGATATGACAAAGCCAAAAAAATAACATTGTATAAAACTCAGGATCCAAGTGACTAATCTTTTGAACAGTGGATTTCCATATGATAAAATAATCAGCTGCAGAAATTGTTCAACATTTTGATGTGTTTTTCATATGTCAGTCCATATGTAGATTATTGATTTTTATACTTGCCAGCAAACCATAAGTGAAATGTTGCTAGTCAAGAGCTTGTCTAGGGGAGAATGAATGCCTTGGAAGTTATAATTGTGTGTGTAAGAAGAACAGTAAAAAAAAAAAAAAAAAAAATGATGTTAAGATTAGATCTTTTAGCATGTGTAATTTTGAGTGGATATCTTAGTTGTTCTCAAATACTTAAAAAGCTTTTACATGCAATAAACAAAAGTGAATCATTAGCAGTGTTGCTAAGTAGTTAGATTTTATTATAAAATTAAAATCATTCATAAATGGTAGATGAAGAGGTGCTTAAAAAAGTGGTTGAGAAATCTGTCACTGCATACTATTAGAGAGAAACAGATATTGACTATAAAACTTAACTCTTCTGGGGTCTAGAGATGCTTTCAAATCTAAGATTCATACTCTAATATGACTTTTGAAGTTTTAATTGTCAAGTTCTGAGTAAATATAGAGGATCTAAACTATGTGTATACTTCTGATTCCAAATTCCACTAAAATTGTAGTAAATGCAATTATTTTAAAGACAAATCCACTAAGACAGAAAGAATGAAAAACTGACAACAGAAACAATATATTGGAGGACAAAGTTATTAGTGACAATTGTCCTGCATCTCTATTCCCGTGAGGAGTAATCTCCATCTTTGTGAGTAGTAAATGCAAGTAAGTTGCCCTCTGGAGGAAAAGTTAAAAGAAACTGAGGAACATTAAAATGGCAAAGGTGAGATGTAGTTTGAAAGTGAAAATATTAGAATTTCTTGAACACTTTGACAACGTACTAGGATAGTGGAAGAAGGGATATTTTATTTTGTTTTTCTTTACTTTTAGTTTCTAGAATTTCTATTTTATTTATTTTTTTAAATTTTAACTAAATTAGCTATAATTAAAGTACACAGCATATGTTGATATATATACACACATAGTGAATTGATTATTATAGTCAAGCTAGTTAACATATCTATCCCTTCATATTGTTACTTTTTGTTTTGTAATGAGAACACTCAAGATCTACTCTCTGAAAAATTTCAAGTAGGCAATAAAATATTATTAACCATAGACTTGATGCTGTATATTAGACTTCTAGAACTTAGTCTACATAAATAAAACTTTATACCTTTTGACCAACATTCCCTCCTTTCCCCCATCAACCACCACCCCTGGTAAGCACTATACATAATATCTTTTAAAAGGTCTGCATGGTGTTTCCAGATGCTCTTGAATTTCTGCTATTTGCAGGTTTCAGTCTGAAATGTCGGTTCTTGGTGCAGCCATGGCCAAAGAATGACCAGACACACCAAAGTTAGGCAATGAGGTGAGGAGAGAAAGATAGGATTATAGGGCAAGAGCAAGATATAGGTTTACAGAGCGAGCTACATACACCACAGATGATGAACAGACCCATTGTCGCAGCAAAGGGGGAGCAAAAGGAAGGGCGCAAAAAAAAGAGACTGGTTACAGTCTGCGTCTTCTTTTATAGTGCACGGATTGTTACCTCCCTAGTGGCTCAGACATCACCATGGAACCACTTTGATTGCACAGTTGGGAGCTGCATGACCTGAAAATTACTGCGCATGCAGATATTCCATGAAACTCTCTGAAAGCCCATTTGGGGGTGGGGGGTGAATCGCTGCAACATCCACTTTTGTCCCTAGGAGACCCAGAATTCCTTGCTGTCTACCTAACACTATCACCAAAATAATAAAATCCCCCCAGTTATCCTGCTCATCTAAGAAAAATGAGGGAAATGTGAAACAGATATGGACCTAATCTACATCATATTAAAAGCTATATTTTTCAGGGACTTTGAGAAAAATAATTCTAGTACTATATTCCATTTATTATTGAGAAATTAGATATTTCAGTCGTAAGATGGGTTAAAATCGTGTCTCAATGCAGACAAGTAGGGTGACTTTTCCTAATACTAGGCACATCGAAAGAGCTTAATTAATACTATCTATCACTATGATCTTCCATTGTGTATTCACGATGAATCACTTTCCATTATATTCACCATCTCTTTCTCATTACCATTTCAATGTTCTCCACAGCTACATCTCCTATGTTTGCTTTCTGGGGTTTGGGGAAAACTAGCCAACTTTTACTTCTAAGCCACTTGCCAAGGAAGGCACTGTTTTATTAATGAGCCTTTAATTAAAGAGACTTTCTACTATGCATACTTCTGAGCTGTAGTGAGGCAAGCATGATTTTGGAATTTGATATCTGTTATTTATGCACTACTGAAGGGAAACAGAGGTAGGCAGTTCTGGAAAGAATTTTAAATAAACAGGTATCAATGGAACTGGACCTTGGACCTGGAAATCTGCAAAGGCTAAGTTGAAGGTTTCCTCTGGAAGCTTATGAAAGGCATCTATACCTTGACTATATGAGGCTGCTGCAAAGATTCTCTCTCTGTCCAATTCTCTAGGGTTTGCATGTGTATGTGTGTGTTTTTCATTCATTTTTTTTTATATATATTTCTCCTTGGAGGTATAGGTCACTGATCTTCCCTGCAACTTCAAGATCATGAATATTTGAGTGTGCTTTTGTCATGAAGTTAGTTTCTTAATACTTTTCTAGTCTTGACTTTTGCCCTGTTTCTTCTCTGTGTTTTGTGTATTCACAACCAGAGATTTTCTCAAATATATCTGTTTTTAAGATTTGGTGGAATATACCCTAAGTCAAGGCTTTATTTTTCCATATAAAATAAATCATGAATCAATTCATCTCCCCAAGGACTCCCTATGTGAGAAAAGTTTAGATATTATGCATTTCTTTGTTTGTATCAGTTTTAGAAAAGGATAAAATATATCAATTTTGTCTTCTTATTTCTTTATCAACCGTTCTTTAGTTTGTTTCCCTGCTCCTTTTGCCACCTGCCAAGGAAGGCACTGTTTCTTTTATACAGATACTTTGTTTAAATTTTATGCTTCATTTTCCCATAATTCTTTGCTTTCCATATGCCCTCTTTTTCTATATCCCCCTTTTAATTTCTTTTTATTATTTCCCTGTTTTACTTTTCATTTAACATGAAGTGACATATGGAAAGGGGAAGAAAAATTTGCCACTTTGGGGAAACTGCCATATGCCAAACCTTACTGTGTAGTAGACATTATTCTATTGCACAGTAGTATAATTTTTTTTAAATGAGTATAACTTGAAGAGGTGAAGTAGCATGTCTAAATGCTAGACAGTGGTATAGGAACATCACCTGGATAAGGGTGGGGTACAGACCTAATGAATGACAGCAAAAGTGAAGTATACAACCAGGAGGGTATTGGCCTTTTCTCTTTAGATTTTGGGGAGCTTTTGGAATTTCAAGATTATTTTTTAAGATGGTGATGGGTCTATGAAGAAACAGAAATGGTTTTCCCTTGGCAAAAAATCTCATGTTCAATTGGAATTTCTTATGGATTAAGTATGAGGGAATCATCAGGTAGGTGGGAGGACAATAAAAGTTGCCCCAGGACTCCAGGGGCTTGACAAGCTCCCTTTGGCGATTATGAGTGACCATCTAGTGATTTATGATCTCTTTAAGCTTAGAGACTCACTCTGTATCACATGATCACATAGAAAAGACCTTCAGGTTTTTGCTATAATTCATTTTCTATTTCATTTCCTCATCAATCCATGATCTATCTTTCTGACAATTGACCTCATGACTTTTCTTGCCATTCTTTGCTTTGTCTCACTTTTCAGATATTACACTCAACCATACATCTTCAACTTTGATTTTTCACTTTGTACATCAACCATGAGCTCATTCTCTCTGAGCCTATACTGGTTTATTTCAGCCCAGAACAGTGAAATGGACACCCCGAGCACACTCTGTGAGTGGGTCCCCTCAATGCATTTCCTCTGGATTCAGAAATATTAACAAGATGTAGAGATAAACCACAGGCATTATGGGACTTCTAGTATCATATAGAAGTTGAAAAACTAGTAATTATTGCTGATATTGCTTGTTAATTTAACCATGTTCCTCAACATTGCATTAACAGTTTGTCAAAACATGGAGTGTTGAAAAATTCAGGGGGCAGTGTTGTCTTATTAAATTGGATGGGGCCACAGCCCATAAAATGTAAACACTAAACTTTTTTGTGACAGTATAGTAGAAAGTTAAGGATTACTTAGCAATTAGTAAATGGGTGATAATTTATTTTGAATTTTCTATGGCATGGTCATGTGGACACACATTTCACTGAAAGGTCAAACTTGTAAATGTCTCAAGACTGAATATTTTGTGCCTAAGTATCTAAAAACTGTGAGCTTTACACTGTGTTTATTCAGCTAAAGCAGCATAGAGTCTTAAGACATTAGGCTGTTATCATCCTGCTAGATTTCTCAGCTCATCTACTGGTGGCTGTCCTGTGCATGTGTCCTTTGTTGAAAGATGCTAGTAAGAGATTTTTTTCCATAGTGTGTGTATTAATACACACATCTATAATTGATCAAAACAGCCATTTGGAAAACAAATAGAACATACCAACCACACTTCTGAATCACAGGGTTTCAGGTTTGCTTATTAAAATAACAATTACTTCTTTCAAACAGGTGTGGATTACAGTTCTACTATGTGAGTTTATTCTTTTTGGAAATATCTTTTAATATTCCCCATTTAAACCTTCCATTTATTTTCTAATGAGACATGCATGTAGAGGAATAACTTTTCTTGGCCAAAACTGATAGTTTATACTAAGTATATTTTCATACATCAAAGGATGCATCTACTGTAGAAAAAGAAACATGTACTATGAACTAAATACAGAAATATTTTGTATGATAATCTTTAAAAAGTCTACTGGATAATTTATAGAACTGACTATGTCAGAGACAGAGAAAATTGGAAAGTTTTAGAATCAACATGGAGAGGGGGGTGTTTAATTATAGTTATAAAACAGTCAATAAATTTAAAAAGTAAAACTCAAATAGGACAGGCATTACAATAAGATTCAAAGGATACATGTATGGGGGATATATATGTATGTATATATATATATACATATATATATATATGGACACATGCACACGCAATACTGATAAGCTAGAATTTATTTGGCAAGAGAAAATGTATTTTCCCAATTTTATTATTAATTAAAGCAGTTAGAAAAATCTCAATAAACATGAAAGATCATAGTATATTAAGAAAGTCTTCCTCATGGTAACAAACCCTGAATTTTTAAGTGAATATGGATCTTAGACAACTCATTTTACTTCTTCTCAAGACCATAATGGTTTGCATAATGATGTAATCTGCTTCTTTCAGGTCAATGATTATATTTTTCTTAAATTATGTATACAACTTAGGAAATATGATAACTTAGATACTCAGAGAAGTGACAATATAGTAGCTAAAGAGGGAAACTCTGAGATGCACTAACCTTGAAAGATGGTTTTCTTCTTTCTCTAGGGGCCAGAGAACTTAATAGAAGGAATATCCCTAGAAACTTTACTTGTGCATGGTTTCGTTTTGTTTTGTTTCGAAGAAAAGTAGATACTCAGAAAAAAGGTCTAGTCCTGTAGAGATTTATTGAGACCTCTTGTTTTTGTTTTGGATGATAATCCAGTCAGACTTATTGGATTTCAAGTTTTGTAGAACCAGTCATCAATTCAGTATCCTACAGTAAAGCCTGGATCAATTAAAAAAAAATCCTAAGCCCCTCAACCAAGTAAATGGACCCCCTCTTAGCCAAAGGGACTCCAGAGAAACCTTAAAAAGTAAATTTGCAGCCATGACAGGGTGGGAGGTCAGACATGCCTTGCTATACCCCTCCTTTGCTAATTGCCATTAGGCTTTCTTATCTAAGGGTTAAACAGAAACCAGCCCTTTCAAAAGACTAGCTCTACCACTGATTTCAACCAACCACCTATTGCCACCCCTCCCTCTTGTGGTTTCAACACAACTGACCAGCATATCTTCCTGATAAACAGATGACAGTGTGATTCTGGCCAGTCTACGGAGGCTGTGCACAGTGTCCGCTGCTTCATTTTTGACATCAGAGGGCCAAACACTCCACCTTTAGATCATGCTAATGCCACCATTTTTTGAACATGTGACCCATAAAGGAGCATGAAGCTCAACTGCACATGCACATGTTTCTCCTTTCATAAACATTTATGACTTCTCTAATAGCTTGTTAAATATGTATATTAGGCTACATCACTCAGAATAAATCCCTGTTCCCTTTACACCTCCCTGGAAGTGCTAGCTTTTTGGCTTTTACCTGAGGCAACACTTCCCAGCCTGTAAGATGGCCAGCCTGCAGGCTGTAACCCTTTATGAGAAATGAAGCTCTCCTTTCCAAATTTATAAACTTTGTGATTCTTCAGTTGACAGCCCCTAGTATCCTGATCCATTGATCTCTTTGACAAAGCATCATTCTTTCTCATCAGGTTACTGAACAAATCAACCCTACTTTAAAAAGTCAAAAAATCTTCAATAAATTTTAATTTCTGTAACATATATCTGCATATCTTTGAAAACTATATTAGTAAGTTGAGCGAGGACAGAAAATTGGGGAATGCAATTACCTGAAAAAGTCAAATAACAAAAATATATCTTTGTAACTTCTGATATCATGCCTCCTTTCTCAGACTATATGGGTTGTAGAACAAAGAAGATGTTACATGTTTAGGTTACATACCTGTTAACCAGTGCTCAATGATACATCCTAGTAAAATAATATTATTTCTGTATTTTATGAAGATTTATTTTGTTAAAACACAGAAATTCATCATTAGAGAGGATCTCAAGAGTTTCTTCTAGTCATCTTTTTGCCTAGTCCTCTATGGTATAATGTATAGATTCTATTGGGAGCCATCAGTCATGCCATTCAACTGTTGTTTGTTTACAGATACACCCTCACCCTTACCTGGCTGTGCTCCGTATCACAGAAAATCAAATTTCCATCACCTGAATAGCCAATTCTTTGTATTAATTTTTTTCTGTACAAATTCCAAGAACATTTCTATTTATCTACTTGAAACCTTACTGTATAATCACTTAATCTTTTTGAAAATGATTATTAGGGCAGCTTTTTAATTTAATTTTACCCTGACTTGAAGTATATGTAGTTGATCTCTTTCCTTTGTACATCGGGTTAACATAGTTTATGAGAATTTTAATGACCTAAGTAATTGGATTTTTTCTTTTGTATTTTTATGTTAGGAATAGCTCCCTAAATCCAATTTTACTGCACATATTAGCCCTGTCACATCTCCCACTAATTTTATTTATAAATAATTGCATTTTATGTAAAGAAGCTTGGGCTAGTTTGAGTTATACCTGTGAAATTGCATTCTCATTTCATTGTAGTACTTTTATATTTTAATTGTTTTAGACCCCCCAAATGTTATAATGATTCAGTTATATGTAATATATTGTGTTTCAAGCATATTTATCATACCAGATTCATCTGTATAATTTAAAACCATGCAATTATTACTTAGGAATTAACTAATTATTGGAGGGATAAATTCTATTACTATTTAATGAGTAAATTATCTCTTCAAATGAGAAGGTAGATTGCAAATAAATACACTGGACCATTTTAGTTCTAACTTAACCTGTGACTTAATGTTTGAACTGTCAGTGCAGCTATGGATGGGAAAGGAAAATTATATGTACAGTATTGAAGATGTGGAGGTAGAGCTGTAGAGAGCAAGGCTGTATTAATCATAATAATGCTAGCTGATATAACACACAAACTTCGGGATCTCAATGGCATATTTGTAGGCTTTCCTACAATATACATGAGGTCTGTTTGGAAAGTATACAGCCATTTAATATGAAACATAGAGACATGTATTGAAGAAGATACAAGAAACATTGTACATAGGAAAATGATGCCTCAGTCCCTTTCAAAGTAGGCACTTTGTGACCTCACACAGTTCCCCCAGCATCTCTTAACCTGACCCCTACACGTTCAACATTCTCAGGTGTTCTACTTGTTGCAGGCCTTCCAGAGCATGGTTCACTGTCTTTGAAGCATCTGTGCCACACTTTTATTTGTGCTTCATTCATTGTATTATCCTTGGATGTCTTCTGAATCATCCCAATAGTTTCCGTGGAGGAATGTTCAAGCTTAACACAAAATTTGATGCCAATCCGTTGCTCTACTCACTCAGTCATTTTGAATGTGACAGCCACACAGTACACATGCTCACTCAAAAGTGTCTAGCGCCCCACTGACTAGTAAGGTGATGTCATCATTATTCACACATGCACATTCCAGTCCACTCTTCTTGGCTGCCAGGTTACAATGATGTCATGCAAACCATTCTCATTATGTTAACAATGGCTGGACTCTTTCCAGACAGATCTCATTTTGAATAATTGAATAACATAATAATTTACATATGAAATCAACACAGCTTCCTCATTTCAGCTGTCCCTATATATTTTCTGGTCATCTAAAAACTATAGGCAACAATGTATTCAGAGTCCACTAATGCTCATTGAAACTGTTCGAGGTAATTTAAATCCTTGATTTCAAATAGGCAGTTTTGATAAGAATGCCATTGTCTTCTCCACTTGCTATATTTGCTAAATCATGACATTTTCCCTGCTTTTTAAAGCCTTTTTCTTGACATTGTTTATGTCTTCATTCACATTCAGCCAGCTTAACTTTTGGTGCTTTTGTGTGTGTTGTTTTAAATTTTTAGTGAGAATTGTAAATATTTAAGGTGTAAAATGTGATGCTCTGATTATACGTATATGTAGTGAACTGATTATTGAACTCAAGCTAATTAAAACACCCCTCTCTTCACTGCCCCTGGAGCTTTAATCTTGTCAGTGATTTCCTCTCCTTCCTTTCTCTGCTGCCTAATGGAAGCCTTGTTAAGATTCTCTCCAGGAGCCAGCATCCTTGCGTGGTCATGACCACAGGAGGTGTTCCTGGTTGTCCAAAGCCATCATGATCACCATTCCCACTTCCTGTTCTTTGGGTACAATATGATGTTACCTGGGACTGCCAAACCAAGACTGTCTTCTTTTATAACTCAGGCTGTGTGAGGACTCCGAGCATATTAATTATATATTTCTCTCTTGCCATTCTAGCCATAGACCAGGGAACCACAATCAAATGAAATCTGAAAAGAGCATATACCTTTTATACATTCTATAATAACATGATTCAAATTGAGCTTTCTGGACTTTTTTGGGGTGACAGAAAGTATTTAAATGTACATGAGGATATTATTGACCAGCCTAGATGTTTGAGCAGCTCTATATTATCTCCCAGTCTATCGGAGTGAGAGGCTAAAGCCTCTTCATGTGTGTCTAGGAGTAAACAAAGCAGATGGTACAAATCATTTGCACAAAAATTAGGGGCCTTGTGTGTACAAGTGAAGTATAATTAGGTTCATAAAAAGGAGTGAGCACCAAGAATGATGAGCTCCACAGCTAGATACTTGACCTTCTTTAGCTCTAACTAGACGCACCTAGTTAATTTTGTCAACACTATCTCTTTTTCATTTCTATAACTAACTTATGGCTCTTCATATTTCTTGGCTCTCTGGAGTAAATAAGTACCATTGTCACCTGTTAGGGAGGTAGTTCATGCTCTGCATGGCAAATGGAGGTTTTCATTGCGACTGATTTTTGCAGGACTTTTATGCATTTAAATAATTAAGAAGTTAAAAAAATCAGAACCTTTATGAGATGTACTAAAATGAGCATTAAAATATAAGCAAAAATCAATTTTAAACCATAATTTACCTGCTGTGTCACCTGTCCTATGGAAGGATGGAGTGAGCAAAAAGGAGAGTTGTTTTTACAATCCAGTAATTTGAAAATGCATTACTGCAGATATCTATATTATATACAACAAAAGCTGATTTAAGGAATAAAATGTTCTCTAAGAAGATCTTTGAGCTTCTAAACTAAAGATGAAGTAGCAGCAGAAGCAGAAGCAGAAGAAGAGGAGGAGGAGGAGGAGAAGGAGAAAGAGGAGGAGGAGAGGAGGAAGAAGAAAAAGAAACAACAAAAAAGCTGCAGTTTCAGGGACATGATATTGGAATATTTTTGTTCCCCACAACTCTGAAGAATGAAATCAGAAAGTTCAAATTGCACTCAAGCAAACTACTAATATTTCATTCAAGATATGTTAAAAGTCTCAACAGTAGTAAAAATCTTTACTTTTGAAAGTGCTTTTGTATTGTGACAATTGTCCACACAATTAGGTAAACTAGGAAGCTCTGGTAGCACCATAATAGAGAATTCTGGAAAGGAGTTTTAAGTGAATGCCACATTTCATAATATTTGTAAGAGAACAAAACTGCATTGGGTGGTATATTAGTAGCCCTGAGCAATGAACCAAAGTCCCTTTCTCTTAATAATGCTCTCAGCAGAATCAATAAGAATCGTGTGGATTTGTGAGATAATATGATGAACCTTCATTCTTTTCTGGAAAAAAACATCTCATTATGCTTCCAATCAGAATTCAAAGGAAGTAGGCTCCTCAATTAAAAATCTATTTTTAAAAGTTCCATAAAATTACAGTTGTAATTACATAAAGTGACAGTTTTTATATCTTCCCAACTTTTGGGTTGAATTATGTGATAACT
>CM052438.1:153319232-153349446 GCA_028533085.1 Varecia variegata | reverse complement strand
CAACAAAGAGATAAAAGATAACATTATACATTTCTAAGTATTTTGATCTAAACAATCATCTAGAGAGCTACTGTTTTAGAAGAACTAAGATAGTTTTAAAATCACATTTTTTTAAACAAAACAAATAAACCACTAGCAAAAACATATGATCTTATTGGCAACTAGATTAATAAAATATTATATTAGGGTGCTATTTAGTATACCGGATAAAAAATTAAGGAAATGATACCCTAGAAATGCAAATGTGTAACTGAAGCTTTGTGACATTGGCTGAAGAAAGTAGAAATCACTGTGAATTCCTTTCTGTCTTTATTAAGCACCTTGGCATTTGCTATCGCAAAACACTTCCAAGCCTTTTTGTCACTATTGTTGTTACGTGAGTTTTCCAAAGTCCCATCAAATAACCTAAAGGATAAAAGTAGTTTAAGTATGATTGTGTACCAGTTTAATTCACTATGAACTGTATGAACCATCACAAATCATTAGCTGTTTTTTCTGTGATTTTTTAATTAGCTAATGAATGTAAAGTTTTTGCATGGTACATAGCAGATGATAAGTACTAGATGAAACCAGGTGGGTCTGCTAGCACCTATACATTATATGAACTTAGGCAAATGACTTTAACCTCCCTAAGACCTGGTTTCTTCCTGAGAAATATGGAATAATAAGAAAACATCACAGTCCCTTTAGTAATAACGACTCTATTGATGGTATTCAAAAAGTGGGAGAGGAGAACATTAACATTACAAGGGGAATATACTCTGAAAAGGCATTACCATGTACATGTACATGAACATACACACTCATTGAGAAAATTACAGCTCTAGACCATTGGCTCTCAAGCAGTGGTGAAATATGTTTTAATTCAATTTGGCTAGTTTACAGTTTGGGTTAACATGAATATCTTGATATTATATTAACAATTTTGTACATGGCATATGTTACACATGTGCAGATACCTAGAAGCTAAAGTGCTGGATGATAGTCATAACTATGATTTCAGTAGATAATACAACTAGATGTACCAGTTCAAGATCCCATTGGCAGTGTGGGAATGTTCTTGTTGTTGAACATTCTAGCCAATACTTGGTATTATTGGTTTTCTTTTAGTTGGTTCAATTAACTTTTGCCATTCTTTAGAAATTGTGGTGGTATCTTTTTGGAATTTTAAATAATATTTTCTTGCTGAATAAATATATTAAGCAAATTTTTTCATATTAAGATGTTCTCAGCTACTAGGACAGGCTTTATGCTTTCATCTGTTTTCCCTATTTTATTATGAACATTTTCAAATAACAAGGTTGACAGATTTTGACAGCGAAAACAAGTATAGCCACTACTTAGGTATGACCATTAACATTTTACTATATTTGCTTTATCACATTCTCTCTCTATCCTTTCACTCCATAACCAATATTAATTTATTCTATATTTTATGTGTTTAAAACTAAATTAAGACATCATCATCTTCACTGTTGAAGACTATTTTTGATGATTATAAGATTTTATATTAATGTTTATTCTTTTATCCTTTGAAAGATGCTTTCTGTTTTCTATCACATCTTCTGATCATTTATCAACCTCTTGATCCATAGAGGATAATGTTTTTTTTTTAACTGCTCTGAAAATTATCTGTTTGGGTTATCATTTTTAACATGTTTATTATAATATTAATAGATGTCAGTGTCTATGTCTTTGAATTTATACTGCTTGCATTTTTTATAGCTTTATGAATACCTGGCTTCAAGTGTTTTATATGTTTTGGAAAATTATTGTTGTATACTTCTTCAAATATTTCTTCTACCTCATTTTCTTTTTCCTCCTCTCAGAGAACTGTAATTATGCTTGGCCAGGCCTTTTGCCCGTAGACTATAGTCCTTTTATGAAGTTTTCTCAACTTTTTTGCTTTCTCCATGTGTTAACCTGGCTGTGTTCTTCTAAGTTATTTTCTAGTTCACACCAATTTTCTTTTCTTGTGTTTAGTTTGATATTAAAGTTTTTTCAAGTCTTTAATTTCAACTATTACTCTTTTTTTCAATTATATGACTTCAATTATTTTTAAAATTACCTTCTCTTCTTTGGGGGAAATTCTCAGCTGTACCATCTATTTTCTTAAAATATTTAAGCACAGGTATTTTAATGTTCATTTCTGAAAACTGTTAACTGGCTCTTCTGTACATATGTTTCTATTGTCATTTTTTCTGTCTCTTATTTCAGTTTATTGCTGTTGTATTTGGAAATTCACCATTGAAATGTGGCTGTTATTCATAAACATTATGGAGGTCTCGATGATACAATCTTTTTTTTCTTTCTTTCTTTATTTTTTTAATTCCAGCATATTACAGGGGTACAAATGTTTAGGTTACATATATTGCCTTTGCCCCACCCAAGTCAGAGCTTCAAGTATGTCCATGCCCCAGATGGTGCGCACCAAACCCATTACATGTGAATATACCCATCTCCTCCTCCCCCCTCCCATCTGCCCAACACTCGATGAATGTTATTACTATATATGCACGTAAGTGTTGATCGGTTAATGCCAATTTGATGGTGAGTACATGTGGTGCTTGTTTTTCTATTCTTGTGACACTTCACTTAGTAGAATGGGCTCCAGGTCTATCCAAGATAATACAAGAGGTGCTAGATCACCACTGTTTTTTGTGGCTGAGTAGAACTCTGTGGTATAGATAAAATCTTTTTTAAGTGTGATTTACCCTACCACATGGGTGGGGGATGAAGTAAGGTCAGAGCATATTAATAAAGAACAAAAATAAAAGAACAAGTTGTAGTAGTCACAGTTGGTCACAACTATGTTACAGGGTCAATGATTCTCTCTTGTTTGCACTCTTCGGCTGAGAACCTGTTACATTTACCAGAAACTCTCATTTTTGGTGGGCCCTCAATTTCACTTTTTTTTTTCTGCAATACTAAAATCCACTGCTAAAATCTACTCTATTTTTAGAAGCTTTTTGCCTAATGTCATGGTCTCCTGCATGGCCCAACTTAAGACTTCAGCAAATGCCTCAAATAAAAGAAAATGCAGTGCTGAGGTTACTTATTTGTATTTCTCTTCTTTTGGGGATCTTGGCTATCTGGGTGGACCAAAACTCCCAAACTCTTTTATTTTTTTTTAATTATTTTCCTTAAAGATGGCCAAAAGCTATACTAGCTTCTCTGCTTCCTGGCTAAATCCTCCCTCTAAAATCCTGTCAGCATCTCTCTTTTTTAAGAAGTGGCACAATCTCTGAGCTTTCAAAATACCATTTTCCATCTCTGTAGTTGCCTTTTCTCTGGGATTTTTCATCCTTTACATCCTTAAGTATTGATTGTCTCAAAAGCTTCCTGTTGCCTTAAAACATTATGTATGTATGTGTGTGTATACATACACACACATACATAGTATTATATTCAGCTTCTTTTTTCTTCTCAAAAATTTTGATTTTCTACACACAAATCTATTGTTTCAAAAATAGAAAACCCAAGGATTTGATTTATATGAAAAATATTGGTTCAAGAATGAATGGAGTTTTTGTTGATTTCTGGGGCTGAAACTGGACCTGGATTAGAACAGCTGAACAGCATGGTATCTATTTTATATAGTTCCTTTCCTTTCTGGCTCCATGAACTCCTAAACTTATACAGATAGGGTGGAAACCAGTAGTTGAATGAGATGTTTTCACTCAGCTTTTGCCAATTGACAAAGTACAGGAATTAGGAAATGGTGTGAGTTTTGTGGTATCTTCATGGAAAAACTATATGGCCCTGGCCATCTCATTCCACTGTGGAATCTCAATGGAATGCAACTTCACTGTTGCTACTCAGTTTATTTTTCATTTTTTTATTTTTTTTCATTTTTTATTTCTTTAGCGTAGGTAGTACTGGGAATCAATGTCCTTAGCAATGGCATCAGGGTTGTCATAGAAGATACGAGAAGCCATTATAGTCAGAATCCAAGTAGCTTTTTGGACAGAAGGCACCAAAGAGGAGTTCTGAGAGCAAATTTATAATAAGAATGTTTATGAACACTTGTGAGATAAAATCTGGAACACCAGCAGGCTAGTTGGAAGATTGGCATGATAGGTAGCAAGAATTAGTAAAGCAGTGAAATTAAGAGATATTCTGTTTAAATATTTTTAACTTTAATTTTTCAAATTCTGACTCAAAGTCTCTTTTTAAGCACTACATGCCAAATGACCTTGGTGGTCTTTGATCACAACCTTTTTCCCTTTGAATGCTATAGAATTTTTTTCATACTTTTTTTTGGTTGTAATTTTTGTCTACATGACCAGTCCATAGGTCCTTGACAGATAGTGTGTATTATTTCCCTATTGCTGCTGTAGCAAATTACCAATAAATCATGGCTTAACACAACATGTAATATCTTACAGTTCTGTAGATTAAAAGTATCACTGGGTTAAAATCAAGGTGTCAGTAGAGATGTCCCTTCTGGAGGCTTTAAATAGGTATGTGATTCCTCATCTTTTCCAGCTTTTAGAGGTTACTTTCACCCCTGGGCTCATGGCCCTACATCACTCTGACCTCGCTTACATCATCACATCTTTCCCTGAGTCTGAACCTGGTGCCTCCCTCTTATAAGAACCATTGTGATTATACTGGATTCATCCCAATGATTAAGGATAATCATCCCATCTCAAAATACTTAATCACATCCACAAAGTTCCTTTTTCCAAGCCTAGTAGCTTATTCACATATTTTGGGGATTAGGACATGGACATCTTCAGAAGGCTATTATTCTACTTAACACAATGACTGTATGTTCTTTTATATTTCTTCTAATCAACCTAATACACTATTCCAAAAAAACAAATGTTCAGAAAATATCTTTTGGCTTGTTGGAATAACCTTCAAAGCCTAGTAGATGCTTGGAAAATACTTAGAGAATATTCACTGAAATAGACTGTTGGCAAATCTTAAGCACTGTAGTCCTTGAATAAAATATGAATAATCACCGATGACCCATTTAATATAGAAATATGTAGGTCATATTTGACATATTGAGAAATGATATCTCTGGGATGGTCTGTAAAATGAGCACATGAAATATGTTGGAAGAATGAAGATTTATAATTGAGCATAAGATTTAATACTTGTCCATGTAGATCTGGAATAAATTGTTCCTAGCAGGAACAGCTACATAATCAGGATGATCTTTATTATTATACTTCCTGGTTGATACCTTCTGAAGAATGTTCACTTAGAAGTAGTGTAAAAGCTCATGGAATCGTTCAACAATACACACACAGACATACACATATACACACACATATATGTATTCATTCCAATCCTATGTTTAAATATATTTTATACTTTTTTAATTAAATTACTTTCCCCACTCACCATCTGGCTTCTTAAAAGAAGTAATTTATAGCAAAGACCCAGCACTATTTTTCAAAAAGAGAACATATTTTACTCATCTAGTTACCTCATAAGACTGGGACCATTAATTTAACACCACATTTACATGATTGTTGTTTTGTTTAATGAATTAGACTATTAACATTGGAACTATGAACCCTGCAAATAGCAGATGGTGATATAGAAAATTCTCATTTCCCTTAACAATTACAGGATTTTATATTCTATGTTTCTCAATGCTAAAAATATAATACTAAGAAAAAACAACAAATATGTGTTAAGTAATAAGCTATTTTGTTAGAATGGGAACGTATGTGTGTATTTAAATGTGAAAAGTATATTTATAATATCAGATTTTCATATCTTTGTTCAAAGAAGATTTTAATGTTATTGAAGCAGGTAAAAAGTTTTTTGTTTTTTTTTTTTTCAGGAGAGTCCCATCTGTGTCAGTAATTAACTAGCAAGAAAATAATAGTGGTGTTGCTTATTGCCAGAACACCTGCTTGTAGGTTTTTCATTTTCTTTTAAAATATTTATTATGCGCACTTTTAAAGTGGTAGACTGGCATTGTATTTAGCAAATAAAATAGTACCATGGAGGAAAAACAATGCCAGTAATAAAAGTAACAGCTATTGTGTTGAATGGAAAATGATCTTCTAGGCTGTGAAGTGTTTGCCTGTGTCATTTTATAAAACCTCACAATTAATCCAATGAATTGAGAATTAATATCTCCATTTCAGAGATGAGAGTGTTGAAATAAAGAGAGGTTAAGTAATTTGCCAAAGTGATTGTGGATTTTTTGTTGTTTTATTTAAATTTTAAAATAATCAGACTTACAAATTAAATATTAACAAAAAAGGTCTTAGCATTTCCCCCAGCTTGACTAAACTTTGAACAGGCTTCTTCCTTCCTGACTTCTCCCTGACCTCCCTTTTTTAGAGCATTTAGTTTAGAAAACTTATAATTGTAAATCTTTTCTCTGCCCTTGTGAGATGTAATTTTTTAAAGCCTTTTACCAGTTTTACAGTCCTGGACTGTCTTTCTCAAAAAGCCATCTCTCTGAACTATGATCACTAAGGATATACTACCCCTATCTCCCACTCTCTGTAGGATAGTAGAAGCCTAAAGTAGGCAGGTGACTTGCTCCATGTTGTAAAACTACCACCGGCCACGAAGATACAAGAAAATGTAATTTTCCTTTGTGTAAAAGGCCATTAGCAAACAACACAGCTGACCTGCAAGCTCCCCTAAGCAGCTCTTAGAAACCCTCTTGCTCTTTCTTTCAGCAGAGTTCAGTTCAGACTTTGTGTGGTCTCTCTCTCCCAGTACAATATCCTTGAATAAAGTTTTCCTTTCCTTTTCATCACAATGTTCACTTTGACATCATTAAGGCTCAGTTTCTTAATCAAAAAGCTCCTTAATCAAAAATGCTTCCTTTCCAGTATGATTGCATTATAGGAACAATTATATTGCTTCTAAAAAATTACATGTTTATCTAACAGTTTTGAAGGTAAATGTAAAAAAAAATGGACTGCATCATGGAATTAGATTTTCCTTTTCCCCATAGTGCAGGGGTCCCCAACCTATGGCGAGTTGTATAATTATGTCATATATTACAATGTAATAATAATAGAAATAAAGTGAACAATAAATGTAATGCACTTGAGTCATCCCAAAACCATCCCCCCCGTCCCCCAGTCCATGGAAAAATTGTCTTCTATGAAAACGGTCCCTGGTGCCAAGAAGGTTGAGGACCGCTGCTATAGAGAGATATTTTTTCAAAGCAATGTATTTACATATATAGTGGTATGTATGTTTGTGTGTGTGTTTTCCGGTCCCCAAATACACTCTAAAATTCTATTGATTCACATTAGTGACATCCTTGCTTCCATTCAACAATCTAACACCTTGTTTTTACTGTGCCTGCGGCAGGAGTTCTTCAGAGAGTAATATCCACAGTGCCTGCCTGTGTGTGGAGCCTTAAATTTCTTTCTGGCATGTGAGGCAGAGCTCTTCCTTTGCATCGTTGTATATTTACACACAACACAGGTTAAGCATGCCCAGTACTTCCCATTAGGAGGGAACTTTAGTATTACAATTAATTAAAGGGTGCTAAAACAACCAAGGCAGCTTAAAACAATTCAAACTAGCCTTAAGACTTATGGCCATCTACACAAAAGGAGCTATTTAAGAATATCTTTTGTGCTTTGTGTTTCTTTCAGCTTTTTGTTTTGATCCGTATCTCTTAAGTTCAAAAGAAACCTGCAGGAGTTCTCTCAAACAGTAAAAGCTAGTGGTGGGGAACTTGTATTCTCTAAAGGAGACAAGACTCAAAATGTTTCACATTGGGAACTAAAAACCCTATGTGGTTTCAGCTGGCAGTAATGCACTATCTGTCAATGGTGTGATCCCCAGCCCCCCCTGAAATAGCAAATGTCATCATCATAGGTATGTTACACAAAACATCATGGGAATGTTACGTAAAAAGTGTCTTGGTCAGTTCTGGCTTCTATGAAAGAATACCATAGCTTGGTTGGCCTAAACAAGAAACATTTGTTTCGCATGGTTCTGGAGCTGGAAGTCCAAGGTCAAGGGGACAGCAGATCTGGCATCCAGTGAGGGCACTCTTCCTGGTTTGCAGACAGCTGTCTTCTCATTGTATCCTCACATGGCTGAGACAGAAATCATTTCTCTTGTGTTTCTTCTTATAAGAGCACTAATCCCATTCATGAGGGCTCCACTCTTCTGACCTATTCATGTCCCAAAACTCCATCTCCTAATATGATTACATGGGTGGCTAGGATCTCAACTTGTGAATTTTGGGGAGACAAAAACATTCAGTCCATAACAAGTGGATACCAGTCTACTTTGCACTAGTTATCAGAATATCTTTAAGATAATGCAATCATTAGAGAGAACTACAATTAAGAGCTGAATAGATAAAAGTGAAAATTATTCAAAAGAAAGCAGCTAGGCTAGAGATGTGTTAAAACTGCTTAAGGAACAAATTGTAAAACTGGGGCAATGTACAGTCTGGGGAAGTAGATTTGCACAAGAAGGTGTAACATTCTGTATGACCTAAGTCATGATCTGGTTACACTTGTTGGAAGCTCTAGGGAAATATACATATTTATAATTAGAGATGTTGATGGAAGGGACCATCTCAAAAGGTGACTAAGTAACTGGCCCCTCAAGGTAGTCAAGCCTCACTTTACAACTTAAAGATATTATATGGGGCTCAAAATCCAGGTGGACAGTTAAATTAGATGAACTGTATGGCCCAATTTTTAACTTTTGATTCTATGATTCTGTTAAAGGAAATTGTTGAATGATGTGACAATTTGCAACATATAAGATGTAAGGTCTCAGTTGATGAGGGAAATGTAGAAAATAATATTTCTATCATTTGGAGATGTGGTTAATAGCTGAATTTCAGCCCATTTGTAATATCACAACCATGCATTTGATTTTAGGAGGGTGAGATAATTGTAATTGTTTTAGGTAGATAGTTCATTATTTTTGTTTCTTGAAAGAAAAAGAAACAAATATGGGGGATATAGTCACATAAATTGTTAATATAAAAATCAAAGGAAAAAGTAATGCCAGTAGAGCAGATACAGTGGTGGTGAGGCAAAAGCTTTCCACCAACAGAAGGTAAACTCAAGGAGTTCTCACAGCTGGACTTTAACTTGATGAATTTACCAAGGCTCAGGTGATTCTCATGCTTGTTTTGGAATAAGATGATTAAGACCCCCTCTCCCCCCACACACATAAACATAGACTTTAATTCTATGTAAGCTTTTGGGAAGTCAAAATAGCATTTATGGTGAATAAAGGATTTGAGCAAATTCAGGGATATTGAATAGTCTAAACTTGATTTTCTGATTTGGTAACTTACTTCTTTTGATACCATGTTTCTTTTACTTTAATGATCTAGTTTTTTCCAACAAGTTTAGTAAACTTTTTATCTCATCCCATTGTCTGCAGATTTGAGTAGTTTAAATCTCAGAGGTCAACTATATATATATTTTTTAATCTTCAAAGTCTTGTGGAACATCTCACTATCTTGTATAAACTATTTATAAAGAAGAACATAAAATATGGCATACCAGAAACACATTTGAAGGGCTGTAATAAGGGAAATGCTTATTTACATTACTTTTCTCCTGCAGGAAAAAAGTCTCAATCTTTCCAATGGACATTTATTATATCATGAAGGAAGCAGATGAAACTTTTTTTTATCACTCAGTTCTTTACTATATTTTTAATAAAGTTACATTATGAACCTTAAAAATCTAAAGTGTACCATAGCCCCACTGGAACCTCTACTAAGATAAGTTACCAAGGTGACTGAATTGTAGTCTTGACCTAATATTTTTAAAGAAATGAAAAACCTTTCCACAGAAATTGCTTTCGTGGATAAACTCATGCCCTCATCTTTCTGCTAAGTCCTTGCATTTGGACTTTGTGTAGAATGATAAAAAACATTCCTCTTCCTCAGGGGTTCATCAAGGATTTATTTTTCCTAATTTGTTTCAAAACTCATTGTTTTGTATTAGATGATTTGCTAAATTTATAGATCAAATTACCTATCAATATTTTCCTTTTCATTTAACACTCAGTAATGACTTACTACATGATAGACACATAGGGTTACACAGAAGAGCTAACTGGTTAGCATGGGAGGAGAAATACTTAGATATAAACATTTGCATGGCCATTACATTAGAGTATAGAAGCATGCAGAGGAGCAAGTAACCAAACCAATGTGAGAAGAGTGCGTGAGAAAGAAAGTTTCTAGAAAGAGGAAACATCTTTTGAGCTAAGGTTTGAAATGATAAAATCAGAGAAAAGTGGCTTGGGAAGAGGGAGAAGCAAATGTGAAGGCACAGTGAGTGTGAATATCATACTTAGAAAAAATTTGAATTGAAGACTTTTAAAAATAGGTTATTTAGCATTTATAATCAAGTCTAATGAAATGCCATAGATGGTTCACCATTATAGAGACACAGCAATAAAAGTACTCTAATTAAGATAGTACTTCCCAAATAAACATTCATAATATAAATCAAATAAACAATTGTAAAACATTTCTCCCTTTTTAATTTTGTGTAACGTCCAGGAACTATTTGGGAGGAGTCACGCGTTTCCGTTGTTATCTATGTCAGTGTTCTTGCTCTTTGAGGTCTCCACTTGTTTTTCTTGAGAATATTCAACTCAATATTTTGAAGTCTGAGTTATTTACCCACAATCAAAATTGATAGATGACAAATACATAAAATTACAAAAATTCACCGTGCCAACTATGGAAAAACCCTATAAATTTGTGATTTAGCAAATAAGAAAACACTACAAAACTTTAAATTTGCAACAGTTTTGATTCCACTCCTACACCATATGTGTGTGTATATATATATATATGTATATATATATATACACACACATATATGAAACTTTGTAAAAGTTGTTTTTCTAATGACAAGAATTTAAATGAGGGACTAAATGAATTTCGATTGCTTAATTCTCATGTGAGATTATAGCATTAATGTAATATAAATTGGAATTAAAGATTATTATCTGTATGGTTTAAAATTTTTTTTATTGATATATCATCTGCATCGTTTGATATGTACTGTTTTATGTGTTTGCCTTTTTTTGAATACCAAAATTGCTTCAATTCTAAATGTCAGAATTAAAATATATATTTACCATGGCATGTGTAAAAGAAACAGTCTTCCTAACTTCAGTGTGTGCATTTTGAAACAGTAAGCATGAAGACCAAAATTCTAACATACCAGCATTTGGAGAAAATGCCTTAGGGGAAAATCTTCATCTTGTTGAATGCTTTGTCTGCATTCTAATCATGTGAATTTGCAATAATTTCATCTTCAATTTCAAAGCATAGTGGAAGTTTTGTTTGCAAGTGGAGGTAAATATATATAATAAAGTAAAAGAGCTACATTAGTAAATTTTATAAATATGCTTAAATTTCTCTTTACATTGCATGAGATGATGTCCACAGAGGGAAATAACTAAAAATGTTAAACATTAATTCAAGTCTTAGATATTGACTGAAGAAAGGGCGATAGTACAAAATTATGCATAGAACTCAGAGGCCAGAGAAAAAAGATGATTGAGAAGAGCCTGTTTAGGTCAAATAGGGAAGAGAGAACCCGGAGTCTTAACTGTAGCATCCACAGCTGAATTTAAGGTAATTCATATGACAGAATTATACCCAGGGGAGTAAGGGTAAAAAAACAAATAATAAGAAAAAACACCAAACAAAAACAGGATGGAACTCTTTCACTAATGAATTGCTCATGGCCTACAAGATACCAAATATGTCTGGATTGTGATAATTGACAATGTGATTGGGTATATTATTAGCTTAATAAAACTATTAATAAAGAATTCAATGGCATTTTACTAGAAAAGCATGTTCCATACCCAAATATAGAATGGAAAATTCAGATTGAAGTAAAATATTTAAATAAACCTAACAGCTAATCTGAATTTTGAAGTACAAGAGGTACAAAATGGTGTATCGGAGGAAATGTCAAAGAAGAGTTCAAATATTAGAAAATTTTAGTTAGAATCACCTATAACTTTTGGTTTGACAAGGGTAGAGATAACATCTAAAATTTACTGATCACTTTCTCTGTGCCAAATGGACAGGGAGAGGTAGAGGGAGAGGGAAGGGGAGGGGAAAGAGAGGAGAAATATTAGGAACAGTATTACAGTGCTGCATTTGAAATTTATAACAATTTTATGAGGTTGGCACCATAGTTATCCTCTTTGAAAGATTAGCAAACTGAGATATAAATTGATTAAGTGTTTTGCCCAAGGTAATAAGGTACTCTAGCTAATAAGTTATTAACCAAGATTCTACTCTAAGCAGTATGATTCTAGGCAGTTCTAGAAATTGAAGCTACTAAGTGACTTGTCTAAATTACAAAGTGAAGTCAATGTCATATATGGGGCACAATGTACTATATAACACAGGAAAATATATCTTCAAATGTTCAAGTAAATAATAAAAATGCTTCCTTTAGTACTAAATCCTATGATTCTAATACTACATGTAAGTATCAACAACCTTCAAAACTTACTGTCAAAAAGCAATTTCAGTAATTTCTATTCATGAAATCTTACTATGTTTTGATATAACTAGTTCCCATTTAGAATCACACCTCTCTGGAAAGTGCGATACAGTGCAACACTAACCTTTGTGGGAGTGGGTAGAAAGACATGCAAAACTTAATCAATTACACATTTGGTTTTATTCTAGTTTGTTTTGCTATTAAATAAATGTCAAAAACATTGTTAACCAGTATTTTATAATGCAGAACTGCCTTTTCATTGTTTATCTTAGCTAGGCTTTTAATGATGATTTAATGCTATTGTAATGTCCCCCGAATTCTCAAATAAATTTTTAGTACAGCAATTAACTTTTATTCTGTTGTTGCTATGTGGGAGGCATTATATATACAGTACCTCATATACTCCTCACCACAATCTTACCAGAACAAGATCAAGATCCCTATTTTATAGATAAACTGCTAAAGAGTAAGGTCTGCGTGGATACAAAATGCATGTACCATTCATGTGCCACCTGGCCCCAGATGAGATTAACACTTTGATAATGGTAACATTATATTTTTAAAATTATCTTCTAAAATATTTAAAGTGAAACATTTTATAAATTGTATAAATGAAAATTTTAGTCCGTATATGATGTGATAAATATGGTAACTTTTTTTATAGATTTATTCTATTATTTATTTATTTATTTATTTTATTTCAGAATATTAAGGGAGTACAAATGTTTTGGTTACATACATTGCCTTTGCCTCGCCCCAGTCAGAGCTACAAGTGTGTCCATCCCCCACTCTTTTATCAGAATTTTATTTCCTGATTATGTCTATAAACAGAGTTTACTAAATATATATCAAAAATTTCCTTTAGTATTTTTATAAATTTGGAAATTTTCCCTTTTAAAAAAACTCATACCTGTTTCTTGCATGTAGACATATCTTTTTTTCTGGCAAGTATTCTAGACATCTTATATATAAAAATAGATATTAACTATGGTTACTAATCTAGCAATAGAAAATTATCAAGTGGAAAAAAACAAGTGTTCAGATATTTAACCATTGATATGAATATTACTACTTTTCCATAGTTGAGAATCAAATTTATCCTTCTAAGAACCATAATTATTTTAACCATAGACAAGAACACAAAGATATATAAGACATTATGTTGATCTCAAGACAATTCAAATTTAGAAGAAAAGAAAAAAAGTTTACAAATTATCCTGTTGGTAAATTCTACTGAGGAGGCTATATAAGCCTGGAGGTGTCACTCTCTTTGGGCCAGAGGAAGCCTAAATGGATAAGTCTGAATGTTGATTCAGAACAGAAAAATATATTTGGTTCATTAGTATACAGGAGAAATTTAAGGGCAGTACTGGAGCCTGGAGTAGCTAAGAAATTAGAAATAATGATAAAGTGCTCTTTAAAATATTAGGTAGATAAGACATATATATTGAAAATAAACGTCCCTAGCTTGGTGATCTAATTTGTCCTCTCTCTCTCTTCTATTATTGTTATACTCACTAAAATAATTACCTATTTACTTGACAACACATTGCATGGCAACTGATTCATTTTTACAGAGTTTCATTTTGGTGAAAATATTCTTAAGATATCCATTAAATCAGTCATTACACACTGAGCTATAAAACTTTAAGAATTTAATTTTTTACAAAAGAAATCCTTCAAGTTCTCTTTCTGTCAGTTTTTTACAATTGTCATCATAGAAGGGTTTAATGATTTTCCTGTTCCTAGGGGGGGAAATATTTTCTTTCTTTTCTTTATAAAAGGAGAATGATACTGATATAGTCTGGCCCATTAGATACTTTGCCTTTCATCCGCCTGTGTTTGGACTATTTCTTCTCACTTTGTATATTAAAGCATCCATGAGCTATTAAAAAGAAAAAAGAATTTAATTTTTAGAACTAATCATGAAAATTAATTGAATTGATTCTCCTAAAATGTCTAATGAATAAAAAGTCTATTATAATTGATATTCTATTTCATGGGTGTCACACTTTTATGAACCATATATAATTATAAGTATGATTATAACAACTATGAGTGATATCTCTCTTACCTTGATATTAGTAATTGCAATGAATCATGGTTATTTGTTCACAGAAGATTTAAAATGTGAATATACATCAATATTAATTTAACCTAACTTGGGTCTATATGTAATGTGCCTCTCTGATCATCCAGTGTTGAATGTTCTTCCCAGATTCACAATTATGCCAAATTCACATTTCATTTTTAAAGATGATATAAGTTTTAAGATTTGGTGTCTTCACAGGAGACAGAAAAGTTGTAAAGGATTCTGTGCTGGAGACTAGAGTTTTATGTGGCTTTTTCTCATTTATAATTAGATACAAAACTTTATATTAAGTCCCTTCTTTCTGGGCCTCAGTTTCTACCTTTGAATTAGGGCCCATTCATCTCTGGCATTCTCTTTATGCCTCTAATATTGTTTTATAAAGGGTTTTCATAGCTAAAGAAGATTCTTGGTTTTTTGTTTTTTTTTTTTTATGTTCAAGACTAAATCTATGCAGAAATAAAGAGATCTGGCTAATTATGTGATAACTGAGTTTCTAACCCATACCTATCTTCCCTTTGGACTGAAAGAAACTTAAAAGTCCATTTTCAAAGTTTTGTGACTTTAGTTTAGAATTTTAAATCTGCTTACATATAAATAAAACTAAATCAGTTATTGACACTCTGGGGGTGGGGGTGGGGAATCCAAAAGCAGTTTATGTTAGCGAAAGTTGATAGAAGAGGCAAGAATCCTCAATAGCAAGAAGAAGTCTGAGGCATTTATTTAAGAAAAGGATGCCTCAGTTACTCTCTGTGTTAGATTAGATTATGTTAGATTCTATCAACATAATCTTATCAACCTGATCATATCAACTAAACGCTACAAGAGTAATGGAAATTAGTGAAAAGGTAGTCATATCTCATTTCAAATACAGGAAAAAACAAACAAAACAAAAAATCTCACAAAACTTAAAGCCAAAATCATAAGAAACATTAACAAGTAGGGTAGGAGAGATGCCTCAGATAGTTTCCCTCTTAGAATTTGGGAGGCATGGCTAAAATATAGCCTCCCAAATAGTTCTTAAGTACTTGAACAAATCATTTGGAAAAGTAACATGATAGCAGACCTAGGTGTGCTAAATGATACAAACTCACAAACTTGTACAAGGTAATCTCTGTTTCTATTCTCAGGATAACATTTATTCCCATATCTATACATATGTTTTATCCTTTATAGTTTCCTTGTCTAATTATATGTTTTTCAGTATAAAAAATAGAACAGCTAAATAAATGAACCAAAAACTCATTTGTAAATTCCTTATGGTTCTTTCCCTTGCAATTTTTGGATTCTATCAACCTGAAATCTATTATGCCTTTGGAATGTTGCAAAATGAGTTGTACTACAAATGGTCTAGATACCTTTGTAAGCTTCTGCAGACTCCAAGGACACTTTATAGTTTCCTATTACTACAAAACCTTATATGTAAAGAAAAAATAACTCAAAACTACTTAGCAATAAAATTGACTTATCCTTTTATTTCAATAATTTCTCTAAATTTTTCCCTCAAGGGATATTTATGCTCAAAATTAATGTGCAAAGACATGAACTCCCTGCACAAAGACTTGACATGGTGTGATAGATGAGCTAGGAAGGACCCAGGGAATAGCAAACCTGCAGGAGATTCAGGAATATGTGGATCAATGTCCCTGATCTGCATCTCTGGCTCCTGGTCATGGTTAGATCATGTGAATACTTGAGCCTCATTTGCTCAGGTTAGGTCTCAGTCTTCCCACTCCACCATTATCTTTACCATTTTCCATGAGTTAGTCAGAGAGATCCACGGAGGTAAAATCACACAAGCCTAAAGCAAGTCAGGTCCCATTTCCCTGCTCTGGTCCAGTCATTAAGCTGTGTCAATGACTGCTGCCTCTGCTGTAAGTGCCTTGTGGAAATGTTGCTCTGTAAGGCAAAACCACCCTGACATGACAGTATAGTTTATAGCAAGTCTCAAAACTTCATTAGTTTGTCTTCTTTAGTTTCCAATAGTGATTTTCCTCTTCTAATGTGTCTCCAAACTATTCCCTCAGGCTAAGTAGAAGAGAATGTTACCTCATCATTTGCTTTCCTCTGTCTTCTTTCTTCTTGTGTTGATGGAAAAGTTGCAAAAAACAAAAAAAAAAAAATTCTCCTTCATCCTCCAAATCCAAATCCATCATGATATAATTTTCTTGCAATATAATTATAGTGGGTACAACTGTGCACCCACTATACTTGAATATAAGATGGGCCTCTGCTTGGACAACATGCAGAAGTTTAAAAAGTCAGCAATCAAGAAAGGAACCCATGATCTAAAGCAAAAAAGGGAACAAACAAAAATCATAGTCTTGAGTACACAGGAAGTCCATGAATTCAGATTTCAACTAAAATTACCTAACTTTAGAGACTAAGAAACAAAGAGACGAAGTTGTGATGGCTAGTCTGATTTTCTGTGGTCTGGTACACAGACTGCTTGGATGTAAAACCTAGCTCTATCATTTACCAGCTCCAACTTTCAGCTACTCAAATTCTCCAGTATCTTAGTCTTGTCACTGGTAAAATAGAAATGGCAATAACAACTACTACAGAGGTGTTGTATGGATTAAATCAATTAATAAACATAAAGAACTTAGAATAATACCTTAGACCTAGAAAATGCTCACTAAGTATTATCTATACTTATTATTCTGGGAATTTGTGCTTTCCCAACCATTCAAGTAAACCCCCTCTGTCATTATGGCCATTGAGTCTAATCATCATTATCATCATCATCATCATCATCATTAGTTATCATCTCTAACTTTTATTGAGTATTTGCTATGTCACAAACATTGTACTAAGTGCTTTAAATGCATTAACTCAATCTGCACAGTTACGTTTGAAATCAATGTTATTAATATGATCACTTTACAGGTTAAAATAAAAAAATTTGAAAATATAAGATTTAAGAGGTTAAATAATATACAAGCAATCTTATAGTTTCTATGTGAAAAAACAGCAGGGATTTGAATCAAATCATACCCACACTCTTAACCAGGTATAGGATCTCTATTTGCTCCATGCTATGATCTATCTTTCTGTTCTTAACACCTCTATTCCGCTTTATTATTATCTCTTTAAAGTGGCAGCACTGGGCAAGTGACACTTTGTTGGTTGTCTAGTCCTACTATCATCTCTCAATCTCCTGGGGGCATCTTTTTTGAAGCCATTGTTTCCACTTTCACTGCTGGTTTTCTGCCTTACCACTTTCCCTTCTGTTGCTCCCTGGTCCTCTAGTTCTAGTTCTAGGTCAATTGGCCACTTTGACCTGGTCAAGTGTTAGTTCTTTCCATGATCCTGAATATTGGCCAGACTCCTGTTTTCTGGAGTTAATTCCATTGAGAAAATTTTACAAACTTTCCCAGGGCTGAATCAAGGGGATATATGTGTGATGAAACCTTCATTCACCTCTAAGGAATCTTTCTCCTAATCATGGTTAATCATGTGCCTTACATATAAGCATCTGCCTTTAGCTTCCCTGTATCTCTGGATAGGTTACTATCCCTCTGTGTCTATATCATTCTGTCTTCCAGCAGCAATCCCAGGACATCTTTTGCCATCTTTACTCAGAAAAGTTATCTCAGTTTTTCAGTTTCCTGACTCTCACCACTATTTCACCAGATGACCTGGGAAGCAGTATGGTCATTGGGAAGAACAAAAGCTGGGGCTTCAAGTGTTGATGTATATATTTTTTTCCAATTTCATTTATAAAAAGTCTTTAGGGAGATGACAAAAATACATGTGCATTTATAATACTATAAAAAATAGATGTGAAAACCTGGGCAAATGTCAAAATAGAACCTGAGTAATAATCATGTCTGTATTGTGATTTATATACATAAAAGCATACAATCAGATTCTATTCAACATGTATGTGTGCATGCATATCACACACGCATGCATGTGTGTGTGATAATATGCGTGTGTGATATATGAACCCATGATTAATGTTACTTAGAGTGAGACAGAAGTAGATAGCTCCATTATGGACAACTGTAGAGAGAACACAAAATAAGAGCTTTTTGCTTAGAAATTATATACATCCTAAAAACAGCATACAAATTACTAACACTTGAGAAACACACCTTACAGGGTAAAGTCCAAGCCTAATGGTAAGGTTGTGAGGCCATTCATAACCTTGTCTCTTAACTTAATTACCTTACTTGCTTCAGAACTTTCATTTTTTTCTCTTGCTGCCTACACTACTCCCTTATTATCCCCATCCAATGTATGATTATATGCTTTATACACACTATCATAATGCATTCCATTTATCTATATTTCTCTATCTTGATAGACCAGACTCTGTTTTGTTTAATGGACAGGACTTTATCTCATTAATTTTTATATGCTCAAGGTTTAGCACATAGCAAAAGCTCAGTAACATTTTTAAATATGAGAAACATACTACTATGACTTACTGTGTACCCCCTACAACTTATAATAGTACACTTGCTGGAAATGCACACTGTAATATGTATCTCTTAAATCTGTCACTCTTGTTTTCTAATCTTTAACAATATTATCTTGCAATAGACAAGAAAAGTGAGAGAAATGCTTAACTAGGGCACTACTAAATCATAATGTTCAAAATGCCTATGTTACAGTGTTTTATAAATTGCTGAGGATAAGCTTGAATTTGATTCTTATTTAGACTGAGATTACAAGCTTACTGCTAAATGAATACAAGTAGAAAATAAAAAGGTATAAACAGTAATGTGTTTACTGCTATACTTTTCAAAGTAATCATGTGTAAAGAACATAATCAATTTCCCAGGGAGGAATTTTCTGAAATGCCATAAAAAAGTTGCTTTTAGGCATGACTCTATTTGTCACTTTATTTCCCTTTACATTGGCATATTATAATTTTATATCATTGCCCTTGCCAGGTGAATATCTTGGTTAGAAATATTGTCTTACTTTTCTATTGCTTCTGTAATAAATTAGTGCAAACTTAGTGGCTAAAGACAACACAAATCTGGCCGGGCGCGGTGGCTCATGCCTGTAATCCTGGCACTCCGGGAGGCCGAGGCGGGTGGATCGTTTGAGCTCAGGAGTTCGAGACCAGCCTGAGCAAGAGCGAGACCCCGTCTCTACTAAAAAAAATAGAAAGAAATTATATGGACAGCTAAAAATATATAGAGAAAAATTAGCCGGGCATGGTGGCGCATGCCTGTAGTCCCAGCTACTCGGGAGGCTGAGGCAGAAGGATCGCTTGAGCCCAGGAGTTTGAGGTTGTGAGCTAGGCTGACGCCATGGCACTCTAGCCCAGGCAGCAAAGTGAGACTCTGTCTCAAAAAAAAAAAAAAAAAAAAGACAACACAAATCTATTATCTTAAGTTTTGTAGGTCAGAAGTTTAACGTGAGTCTCACTGAGTAAAATTAAGATGCCAGCAGAACTGAGGTTGTTTTTGAATGTTCTAAGAAAAAATCCACTTATTATTAGCCTTTTTCAACTTCTAGAAGATGTCTATATTCCTGGGCTAATGGCCCACTTTCTTCATTTCAAAGCCAGCAAAATTTCTTCTCTCAGATCATGACCTAGTGAGGTTTCATTCAAGGAATACAAGGTATGTCTGACATCTGAAGCTTAATATAATACACAATATCAATAGAATAATAGAAGAAACCACATGATAATGTCAATCAGCACAGAAAGAAAAAAAAAAGAAAAATTTGATATTTTCCAGACAGATTTTTAAACCATTCTCTCTCATGCATGCTATATTCTAGTCCAGGAATTTTCATTATGTGTGAAAGTTCTTCTCACCTTTTATATAAGTCTGAAGTGTCAAAATAAGACATTTTTACAAAAGAAAAGACCAGAAACAAACAAGCAAATATTTCATCTTTACTATAGTTTTCTCAAGAAAATGATGTTTCCAAAACCTAAAGCATACACTAATTTAGAATTACATTACTATGTTTGGATAGTGTGTTTTTTTTTATTACATTCATCCTAGTGAGTGTGATGTGGTATTGCATTGTGGTTTTAATCTGCATTTCCCTAATGACTAACAAGCACATTTCATGTGCTTATTGGTCATTTGTATACCTTGACAAATGTCTATTCATATCCATTGCCCATATTCTACATTGGGTTACTTATCTTTTTATAATTTGATTGTAATAGTTCTTTATATACTTGAGGTACAAGTCTCCTTCAGATGTATGATTGGCAAATAGTTTCTCTGGGTTCAATCATGCTGTCGCAAATGGCAGAATTTCACTCTTTTTTAGAGCGGAATAGTATTCCATTGTATATGTATACCACTTTTCAAAATCAATTCAACCATTGATGAACACGTAGATTGATTCTATATCTTGGTTATTGTGAATAGTGCTGCAATGAACAGAGTGCAGATATCTCTTCTGTGTACTGATTTCATTTCCTTTAGCTATATACCCATTATTGCATGTTGAGGATATGTGGGGGTTGCAGATAACTAATTTCTTTAGTTCACTTGTTTAGGTTACTTAGCAAAAAGAACAAAGCTGGAAGCATCAAACCTACCTGGCTTCAAAATATCCTATAAAGCAATAGTAACCAGAACAATATAAGACTGGCATAAAAAGAGATACACAGTGGGACAGTCCTAACAATTATAGATTATTCTACTCAAAATAGCATAAAACAGGAGGTACCAGAAGTCATGATCTATAGTAATTCCAAATGCAGCATTTTTAAATTTCCTTGACTGGAGCTCCGTCTCACTGCTTGGGCATGATTTGTGATAGTTCTTGGCTTCACTCTCTGGTTTCTGATTTCTTTCCTCTAAGTCATCCTTTCTTTTCCACAAAAAATAGTAAGTGTATGAAACTGAGCCTGCTTCTGCCAATAATAAATCTAGACTCCAAAAGCCTTTTCTGATTTTATACCATCTCTGTCCAATTCTGTACAAGTTGGTGATGATTTACTAATACAATTTTTTTAAAGAAAATTATGTCATTCCTCTGAATCTTGTAATTCTCTCCAGTAGACAAAAGTCACATCCACAAATCTCTTCAAAATAAGCCTTTTCAGTCTTAGGTTTTCTATAAAGTTGCTATATGACAATATCCTTAAAATTCTTAGAAATTCTATTATTTAACAGAAAATATTTGTAAGATATGCCATTATGATCTTTAGATGAAGTTGTGTTTTTGTGTCACCTGCTTAAATCTTTCTGAGGTGTAAACAAAAAAATATATAGTCATACCCTTTTCACACACCATCTCTAAATCATTTTCTTTGACAGAACCATGGATTCTATTTCTTCTCAGAAACCATTTATCAATTTTATCATTAATAATAATATAATCAGAACAAGAATCAGTAATTTTTTTAGATGTATGAAGATCCTGGCACCTTTATATTTAGTAGTTATCTCACTAGCTTATCTCTCTTCTCTCGTTTTATTATAGACAACAAGAAAAAGATAATCATCACCTTCAAAAGTCTGCCTGGGAATCTCCTTAGTTAGACCACCTAAGTTAATATTATAGATACTTTTTCTATCTTCCATGTTACAGCAGGTACCAATGTTATGAAACTTTTTGCCACTATCAGACAAGGGCCCATTTCCTACACTTCTAGTATCATTGTCCTCACTTTCCTTTAAGCTTCCTCAAGGGCCATCAGGCTTTTGCTAATATTAATGGTTTTTTCCAAGGTCCTTCTAATTTTTCTCTGCTTCCTACTCCTAAAGTCACTTCTACATGTTTATGTTTTTATTATGGCCTTATTCCTCTATCAGGTACCAACATATTTTCCAGTTATCATTACTGTGTAGCATACTACCATAAAACATAGTGGCAAAGCAAACACATATTTAATTATTATCTGCCATGGTTCTAGGGATTGATTAGATTAGCTAGGTGGTTCTTGCTTGGATTCTCTCAAGCAGTTGCAGTGAGGCAGTACCTATGACAGGAAATCTTCTAAGTCTCTCTCAATTACCTATAAATTGCCTTAACTTGGGAACTCAAAGAATTTAGGACAGGGACTTCTTGAGTATTTTTTTCTGTCTTTATTTGGTCTTATTATATAGTCTCTTCAGAGCCAGACAGAAGCTGTATCAATTTTTACTACCTAATATCAAAAGGCCTTATATGCAATTTCCATCGCATTTTATTTGTTGAAGCATTCACAAGGCCTGCCATGTTCAACCAAGGAGAAATATGCACCATCTCTTGATGAGGGAGTGCCAAAATTCTCATAGAATATAAAGGGCCAGATATATTGCTGGGGAATTTTTCAAAAGGTAATATATCATACATCAAATCTGCTTCCAAAATTATACAAAGAAATGTTTCTTATTGTATATAGCATTTTTAGGGATAGAAGTGGTTTACCTTAACATACATTTGCTATAGGAGCTTGCTTCATTTTTGTTATTTGGGCCTGTTTAACTCTGAATCCATTTTAACTCTGAATTCAATGAGTGCTCTCTCTAATAATTTTAACTCCCTTCAGCCATATATACATATGTGAAAAGTTATATATATGTACATATATAAACTTTACAGAAATACATATCATATATAAAAATTATATGTATTTGTGTGTATGTGTGTCATACCTTTTTTAAGCTCATATCTTAGCTTTCCATTCTCCACATTTTGAGTCTCAGAGGTTTTTGAAGTTTTATTCTTTAGGGGTCCCATTAAGACTAATACAGTTTCTTTTAGTAACTAATGCTACCTTGAAGTCATTCCAAAAAAATTGCTTTCTACCACATATTTTCCCAGAGCTATGGTATCTGGCTATAATTTTCCATCTGTTTTTCTTTTTTTTTTTTTTCCTCTACTCCTATTCAGGCAGCCCTGTTTAGTTTGTAACATTCTAGCCTACTATTTATGCTGACTCTTTTTTTTTTTTTCTTTTTTTTTTGAGACAGAGTCTCACTCTGTTGCCCAGGCAAGAGTGCCATGGCATCAGCCTAGCTCACAGCAACCTCAAACTCCTGGGCTTAAGCAATCCTCCTGCCTCAGCCTCCCAAGTAGCTGTGACTACAGGCATGCACCACCATGCCTGGATAATTTTTCTATATATTTTTTAGTTTTCCAGCTAATTTTCTTTCTATTTTTAGTAGAGACGGGGTCTCGGCTCTTGCTCAGGCTGGTCTCGAACTCCTGACCTCGAGCGATCCTCCCACCTCGGCCTCCCAGAGTGCTAGGATTACAGGCGTGAGACACGGTGCCCGGCCTATGCTGACTCTTATAATACTTTACACAGCCTTATCACTGATGGTTAAATCAAAGTAGTGTGCCTTCATTCATTTCGCGTTTTGTTTATTTGCTTTAAGGCCAAGCTGTTTGATAATGTATTTCTCTTTATTCAGATTTATGGGTATCCTCTAGAACAAGGAAAATGAAGTAAATGAGAGTTCATATGTTCAAATAAAGTAGGCTCATCTTCTCCTCCTTACGTAGTATGATTCAACTCAGGAAGTATCTCCACTCATTACTATTCCTCACCAAGACTTTTTTCCATATGGCTCATCTTTCTTGAGCTTTTCCTTAGAAATTTAATTTGATATATGTGCTGGGGATGAATTTCATTCACTTGTCTTACTTACACACCAGCAGAAAAACTGTCTCCTTGAATTTCATCTGATAAAGCTTGACATATTTTATTTAATGTTTCCTTTCAAATGTGTCAAAGTTTTCTGTAGCAATAGAATATTGCTGTTCCAGACTTCTCAGTTATTCCTATTATTAACCCCTTAGTTAGTTGTGAGAGGGCAAACTCAATATTTTCCTGGTGCTAGATTTTCTTTAGGGAAAAAGACTCAATTTGATTTTTTTTTTAAAACTAACAGCACTAATTTATTATGCTGGATAAGTTTTACTTGATGATAAATCCCCATTCACAATTATGGTCTTAAGAGCTATTAATACAACGGAGTTTATAGCACAAATTTTGTACCCCCATAATAAGCTGAAATTAAAAAAAAAACAAATAAGAACCACTGAAATAGAAAAAAGTTGATGGGAGAATTGAGGGGCACCTGGCAGCTCAATTTGATTTTTAAACTCCCACCAGTTTTCCTCCATTTAATCTCTGGCTCCCAGTAACACTGGTGACAATTGAATTATTTCCCACTTTCTTATTTCTATCTTGAATAGCAGTTGGTTTTGAATATACCTAATTTTCCTTTCTATGTTTGGACCCCTTAACCTCTAAGATATTTGTACTTTAAAAATACCTAGTGCTTCTCCAGATCAACTTCCTTCCTTCCTTCCTTTCTTCTTCTCTCTCTCCCTCCCTCCATCTCCCGCCACCCTTTTTCTTTTTTTATTCCTTTCTTCCTTTCTTTTGTATTCTCTTATCTATTGGTCTTACTTTTGATTCTAAAACTAAAACATATTTATACTAAATTCTTTGAATTCATGATCAAACCTGATTCCTAGGCAGATAATTCCATGCACAAATTTTAAATTCTTCCTTTAGATTTTATGTTTATAATTTCAATCAGTTTATTTTTTCTCAAAGAAAATTAATTATATTCTGTAAAATAAGGATGGTTGTTTCACTTTATCTGCTCACTGACACAATTTATCACTTTTGTATTATTAAAATCTAATCAAAGTCCTAAAGTACACAATGTTGATAAGGGCTTCTTAGGGCATTTTTCTTCTCTCTCCCTGCATTTGTACCTTCATTGAAAATTAGAACCTTCCATCCTCTTGGAAGAATTGAAGAGGAAGCTTCTATCTTTATGTCTTGTTCTCCCACTAGTATTTACCTGATTGTTAAATTTTTGGGAAAAATGGTTGTGTAGCCTTCTTTGGAGGTCTATCTTTTGGTAATATCTTGTTTTTCAGCCTGAAATTATTTTTCCATGAAGTAAGTCCGTGAAGTAAGTCCCCTGGGGAATTTTCACAGCAGAGACCAGAAATTCCTCCTACTGTTCTTTGTATGAATGGGCATATAATTTCAGTTCAGTAGAAAAACTGTCAAAAGTCCATTTTGCCCCTGAATCACGTCATGTTTGGTAGTTCAGTTATAACAGCAGACATTTTGATCCCTGTGTCTTTCCTCTGTGTCTCAAATTGGCATCCCTCAAAACTTCCACAAAATTCTTCTAGGAATAATACAATCCTTCACATTTGCTTATCATTAAATGGCTACAAATTACTTTCCAAGTTTATTATCTTTATGGAATTTTATAATAAATCAATGCTGTTGTTGTCAAGCTATTAAATTGCTTTAAAAAGAAGGAAACTGAGATTCGAGGAGGTGAAATAACCCACCAAAGTTTACATAGATGCTAATTTTCAGAGCTGAGGCAAGTACCAAGGTCTGCCAATATAAAATTGCACTCAGGAAAATTGCAAAACCTTAAATGCATTTAGGTAATTGAGCTGAAGAGGATGGTGCATTAACCCTGGGAATCTGAACATTCACACTGGATTCTGCAGGTGGTAACTGTCAAGATGTTTGACACTTTAGCCATTACTAAGTTCTCTTGCCTCTAGGGATCTCAGGGCTCTGTGTTTCTCTAGACCAAGGATATGCATGCAAATGACCCACTTAACTTGAAGAAGGAAACTTTTGACCATTGTGTCCATAAGAAATGTGAAGTTTAAGTGAAAAAGTATGAACTAATTACCACTTTAGCTATATGAGCAGCTAAGAGTCTTTCACAGTGTTAATAAGGTTTTAACATCGTTCCTTCTTTGTTATTTGTCTTGCTTGTTCTACATTCCTTGCTCTTTTTTTTGCCACATTAGAGAGGCTTGGAAATTGCTTGATGAAATACCTATCCATTCTGTTAAAAGTGCTTCCATGATTAGACTTCTGGCTGTGTAGTTTTGTTTTCATGGTATTCCATCCAGCTCAATAATCAGAAAAGTCATGATAGCACCTCATTCTAGGCCAGGCATTGGGACAAAACTGACACAATGGTGGAAATGGATTTTGTCATGTGTCACTGATATAAAAAGACTGAGCTATATTCTTCTCTTTAATAAAGACATTTGGTATCAATTTATTCCAAAGAAGAACATATGATAATTAATAGACTGAAGATGACCAGAACTGTGCAGCGAGAGTTAATTATAATCAATTAATTGGCCAAAGCTACATTTTTTTTTTCATTTTGCTTAGATACTTTTGTTTTTCATGGCTTAATGTTTAGAAATGTGTAGTTGTCAAAGCAGCTGTGTGGAGCATCTGCTACATAAATAGGGAAGAGTTGAATATGTGAAAGCAAATTGAAAACCCAATTCAGTAACAGAGAATTGGCCCTATGCAGTTGTGAAAGCTGGCTAAGTAGTCACTGTAGGGCTTTTATCTGATGCTGGAGCTTAAAGTACACAGGAAGGGAGGATGGTTGTAACATCAAGGAGATCAAGGCCAGGCTGGAACCCACAGGCATAAGCTGGAACCCACAGGCATAAGCTGGAACCCCACAAAGACAGACTGAAACCAAAGTTATTTCTCATTGCCTCTGTCCTTGGGGGCAAAGGTATCCTGCAGAAGTTGGTGTAATTCGTCAGGGCTAAATATACACATCTGGCTGAGGATTCAGAGAAGTAAAAGTGTCACAGGAAAGTAATTCCCAACGCTGGGAATCACTTGAAGTCCAAGTATGTCCTTGGCTTCATGCAAGAAAGAATTCAGGAGCAAGCAGACAGTGTAAAGTGAAAATGAGTTTTATTTAGGAAGTATAGAATATCTATTTCACAGAGTAGAGGCTAGTTTTCCGTGCCAGAGTAGAACAGCCCTGGTGGTTCCTTTAGTCCTTTTATTTAAGCAACAGCTTAATTATAGGCTAAACAAGGAGAGGAATATTTATGTTATTTCTTGGAAAGGGGCAGTGTTTTCTCAGAATTAGGGTAACATCCTCCTTTTGACTATATATGGTCAATCCAGAACTGTCTTGGTATCAGGTGTATGGTGGGAGTGGGAGGTTTCCCTATAAAGATTTTATGGTAATGAGGGTGTAATGAAACTGAAAGGCCAATAAGCAATTGATTCTTCCTCTGTCATCTTGGTTCTAACTGGTTGCAACTTGTCCTGTCCCCCAACTCATTTTGATCAGGGTGGTCCAAGACTAGACTCCCTGACTCAGTTAAGCAATGTCTGCCAGTTCCTTAGCTCACAAGGAGCATCAGAGGAAGGTAGTGCCCTTGCAGAGTCAGTTGCTGCTTCATGCTAATGGAAGTTAGTCAGCAGATCAGCAGTAATGTGGGTGAGCTATAAAAATAACTGCTATTTCTCTCCTACCCTCCAAATCACCATGATCTTCCTTGTAGCCTTCCCTAAAGAGAAATGTAATTAAAAAAAAAATTCTTGGAAATGTAGTTTTTCCTAGTCAAGTTTATATGTTACAAAGTGATTCCAATACTATTTACAAGCAGAAATGGGCATGCTTCTCCGCCAGACCTTTAGTGTGAGGGATTAGGATGATCCAGTCAGCACTTGAGCTACCTTTCAGATTTGTTATTTCTGTAGTTACTTTTTGCCTACAACAGGAATGAGATTCTTCCAGAGGTGAGCTGCTTTTACCTTGGTTTCTACTTGCAGCTTAGGATGTCAGAATGTTTTTCTCATTTTTCCTCTTCCACTTCCAGTTTTCTGTAGTATTTCAAGCTCCTACCACAAAAGAGGCTCTTACCATGTTCTTGCCTCTTTCCCAGCCCTAGACAGCTATGGTTTGTTATTTGTTTAGAGGCTCACGCTGGGGACAGGAGGTGTTTTTCTGCTCTCATTGTCCATCTCGTTGTTTTAGATCTTTGTAGGGGCCTTGAGGGTGGCGCTTTCTCGGTGTTCCTGCTTCTATCCTCACAAAAACTCTGCTTCGCATGGGGGCAAAGGGGTGTGGCTTGGGCTGGAGAGAATTTTCTTTCCCTCACATAAGACTAGCACACCTCTGTTTTATATCAGTGCAAGACCCTGGCTCTAGTGTTTTTCCTGACCATCTGTCAGGGCCAGATATTAATACTTTGCTTCTACTACTCTGCAATGGCAGTATACCTTTGCCTGGGACTGGGGGCAACAGAACCTCATGCATGCCCTTACCCCTAGCCACAGAAGGTTTATGGTTATCATCTTTATAAGGCTCATTGATTATTTTTCTCTTTTTAAAGAAATTGTACCTTTTATTTTATATTTTTAAATCTTCACCTGTTCATCTTTATTCCTACCTATCTCCTCCTCATCACTGTTCCCATCTTTCCATCCCTGTTGGCCCAGGCCATGCCCAGTAGCAAACACAGCCAGAAGGATCTCCAGCTCAGGGATGCTTGGGAAGCTCCAAGCACTTTGTTCCACAAAGGCAGTTGTGACCTGAGAGACCAAAAGAGACACTCCTGTATCAACTAAGACAGGCCCTAAAAAAGGTTAAGGAAACAAAAGTTACATATGGGTCCAGGGTTCAGGGCCCAGCTACCACATCAAATTTCTAAATTCCTATGACTATAAAAAAAAAAAAAACCCACACCCTTGCTAAATTCCCTAACAGTAAGAGATACCGGGCTGATTTACAACCCAGAACAATACAACTCTAATTGGACAGAATGACCAGCCTGGCCTCACAAACATTATTTTCTGATAAGCTATTGCAGAACTTATGCCAGTTTAGCCGGTTTATTGAGGCCTTACCAAACTGTCTTTCTGTCCTATAGTTCACCTTTTGGTGTAAAGAGCCAAATTCTACCTCATTTTAATGCTAAAACCCCACCCCAAGTGAACATGGGATGTATGATACATAGATGTTTATCCATTGAGCATGCACCCAGCTCCCCTCATAAGTATGTGTAGCCTTCCCCCTATACCTGCTGCATATGTATGATACAGGCCCGGTAAGGCATAAAACCCAACCTGTCCTCCCCACTCTTTGAAGAGAGAGCACCTTCAGCACATGTCAAAGATTGTCTCTTCCAGGCTTGCAGACCAATACCACCAATAAATCTCCCCTTTCTTCTATTTAGCCATCCTGGTGGTCTATTGGACAACACAGTCTAGGTGACTTTTA
The DNA here is from genome assembly GCA_028533085.1 of Varecia variegata. Lineage (NCBI taxonomy): Eukaryota > Metazoa > Chordata > Mammalia > Primates > Lemuridae > Varecia > Varecia variegata. The sequence continues at coordinate 153,319,900 of CM052438.1, read as the reverse complement.
TACGCAGAGAATTTTCCCTGGTAAGCATCAAATAAAGTAAGAGAGATTCAAAGTGTGAGAGGAACTTGGTAAGTCAAAGCTGGTTGAAAGATGGAAGGGATCATGTGAAAAGGAACAGGAGCCTCCTTAAGCAGCTAAGAAAGGCCTCTGACAGGGATCTCCATCCTACAAACATGAAACTCTGGATTCTGCCAACAACCTGAATGAGTCTGACCGCAAATTCTTTCCCAGAGATCCAGATAAAAGTTCTCAACCCAGCCAACACTTTGATTTCAGCCTTGTGAAACCTAAGTTAATGCCTGCCTGGACTTCTGACATACTGAACTGAGACCTAATTGATGGGTCTTGTTTGAAGTCACTAGGACTGTGGTTATTTGTGTTGCAGCACTAGAAAATTAATACATTAGGTCATATTGTGGATATCAAACTGCCAAACTCTCTTTCAAGGTGACTACCACTTTTTATTCCCACCAATATTGTGTAAGAGTTCCAGCTGTTATGTGCATCATAACCAGCGCTTGGTGTCTGTTAAAATCATTTCCCCACTTTTTTATTGTTTTAATTATTCTTATTGTTGAGTTTTTGAGAGTTCTTTGTATATTCTGCATATATTTTCTTTGTCAAATATGAGAAAAAAATACTTTCTCATAAGGAGTGAGAGAAATTTT
>CM052438.1:153286728-153318732 GCA_028533085.1 Varecia variegata | reverse complement strand
AAAAAAAAGTCAGATTTTTTTTTTTAGAAACTATTTTTCTTTTGATGTTTCTCAGCTAAACAGTAGAGTTATAGTATATTTTCCTCTACATATAAGGATTTCCAATATTCAAAGTTTTTTTTACACTTATAATCTTATTTGATACTTTTTGTACATGTGAGTCTTAAAGACACTTTCCTTAATCACCAGATGTGGTGAAATAATATTCTCAATTCTTTGCCCAGCTATATTTTTCCTCATAGGACGTGACATTTTAAACCTTCATTTATTTGTTTATTTTCTCTCTTCCACTAGAATATAAGCTCAAAAGGGCAGAGAATTATGCCTATTTTATTTACTATGTAACCTTAGTACCTAAAGTCAAACCTGTCAAATATTTAATCCTTAATTAAAGTATGAAACAATCCTGAGACAGGCACAGCACAAGCCTCATTTTGTAGATGAGAAAGCAAAATCAGAAGGTCTCTTGACTCGTTTAAAAGTACACACACAGTGGGTGAACAGCACAATCCCTCAATCCTTCTACCTTTGCTGCCTTCTCTCTGAGTACCTCCAAAGCTTAAGGTTACAAGGTACTTGTTTACAGTTTGTTCTCATTCAAATGAGTTGATAAGGAGATACAAACAGAGAAAATCCAATAAAACTTGTCATTTAGGAAAAAAACTGTTTGATATACAGAGAAATCTGAAAAGAATTGAGTCATTAACTTTTAGAAAAGGACTACTAACACATTTATGACTAGCCATAACATGAGAGGTGTGGACAAGAATCTATGCAATTCATCAAAGTTGCTTTCTTTAGAAAGCTCAACAGCTCAGAAAACTTTAAAACAGAAATGTCAGAGGATTTCTTTTATGCTCTATCACTTGTCAGTTAAATCTCCCAAATTATTTCAGTGCATCTTTTATTTGCATGACACCTATTATCAGAGTAATCCATTTAATTGGCATTATCCTTAATGAGCATTCAAAAGAGGCAACTGAAACTAGATATATTTTCTTACTTTCAATTACCTTCTTTTGTTCTTGCAAATTTATTCCAACTTTTCCTGTTTTAAGATAATTATGATTTCCTTTTAAAAGAATTCTAGATTTCAATATTAAGCTTTCTGTAGCCAATGAAATAATAAAATGATAAACAAGGACTCTCACATATATTTGGGATCATTTAGAATCTCTCTTGTTTATTTTTATGTATATATAAGAATGTTACATTTTTTCCAGTTGCTTAAGTGCATAAATATTATGAAGTGGATAAAGTGCTTGACATGAGTTTTTCAATTTCTGGCTTTATCAGAACTTCAAGGATTCAGTTGATTAAAAGCAGACATCTAAGGTTTTTATATCCTCTATTTTAATGCAGCAACCTTGAGATAAGTAGCACATAAAAAAGGAAGGAGCTCACCATCTAACAGATATCTCCTCTAACCAAACTCAATAACCGCACAACCTTTTTCTTTTAAAGCTATCTGGTACAAAGCTAACACAATATGGGCTTAAGCTCATTACAATGACACCCAGATGTACTCTTTACCCAGAGTTCTTTCAGATTCATTTACTTTCTTAGACCCACGAGAGGTTAGAAAATCACCAAAAAGACTAAAACTATCTCCAATTTATTCATTTCCGTCCTTTCTTTTGAACACTCAGAGAGAATAGTGAATTACTTGATTGTGAATTGTTTCCTAACTATACCCTGTGCTCCACTTTTCAAATAGTGGTACATGCTCTATTTACAGTGTGTGCTGGCTTCAAAATTTTCAGAATAGAATATTCCTTGAGGGAACCTGAGAGTCCTTGTTCTCATACATTGATTTCAACAGAGCCCCAAAACAAATTTATAAAATCAGCAAAATTTATACAAAGTTCATTCTCTCTTTCTGTCTCTCTCTCTCTCTTTTTCTTTCATAGGGATTGACCTGTGCTCCTTCATGGAGTGGTGAATATAAGCCAAGTCTTTAATGAGAGAAATGCTTGAGTTTCCACTACCTGGGTTCCGAGGCTACTGCAGCTATGTAATAGATATATGAATCTGAGCAAGTTGCTTAACCTCTCTGTGACACCTTTTTCTCCCTGGTAAAATGGGAATAATAATAATATTTACCTCATAGGATGATTGTGAAATTCAAATTATATAATAAAAATACACTTTGGGAGACCAAACCTGGAAGATCACATGAGGTCCAGAGTTCTCTGGACCAGCCTGAGCAAGAGTGGGACCCCCGCCTCTCTAAAAAAAAAAAAAAAAAAAAAATATATATATATATATATATATATATATAAATTAGCTGGGCATGGTGATGTGCACCTATAGTCCCAGTGTCTTGGGAAGCTGAGGCAGGAGGACAACTTGAGCCCAGGAGTCTGAAGTTGCAGGAGCTATGATGATTCCACGGCACTCTAGCCAGCACAACAGAAAAATGAATAAAGAAAGAAAGAAAAATAAATTACTTAGAATTGTTCCTTGCCTTCTGTAACTTTATGTAAAGATTTGCTATTATTATTACTCACTGTACTCACACACACACATGTTCTCTTTCATTACCATTGGCATGAATTATGTTCCTTTTAAAAAAGTGTTCCATTTCTCTCATTAATCTTATTAATAATTATTTTAATATACCTATTATGCAAATGGATTTGCAGGTAGAGTTTTAATGCTTGTAAACCATCAATGGCTCTCGGCTATTGACAGATTTCAAATTTATTAGCCTAACTTTGAGAAGCCTCCACAAAATTGTTCCCATTTATTCCTGTCCCAAGATGTTAATTCACCTTCTAACCAAAACAAACTCCCCCTTCTCTGAGGAGTACTTCCACAACATATTATATATTATTTGATCTTACTATTTTTCTCCCATCAGTATCTATCTTATTTTTTCCTCTCCTTAAGTATCCAACTCAAATTTTACTTTGGTCAAATTTCACTTTGAAGACTTCCCAGAATTTCTCAGTAAATCTGACTATTTTTATATTTAAGTAGATTTCCTTTTCTTTTTTTCCTTCCTTCCTTTTCTCCTTCCTTCTTTCCTTTTTTGGTACATATCTTTTCCATACCTTTTGGAGGAAGGATTTACACACAATGAAATGTATAAATTTTAAGTGTACAGTTTGATGAATTTTTTTTGAGACAGGTCTCTCTCTGTGGCTGAGGCTGCAGTGCAGTGGCCTCATCATAGCTCACTGCAACCTTGAACTCCGGTGCTCAAGTGTTGCTCCTGCCTCAGCCTCCCCAGTAGCTGGTATGCCCAGGTGATTTTTCTATTTTTTTGTACAGATGCCAGTCTTGTTTTTGCTAAGGCTGGTCTTGAACTCCTGACCTCAAGCAATCCTCCCACCTGGGCCTCCTAAAGTGTTGGGATTACAGGCATGAGCTGACATGCCCAGCCTAGTTTGATGAATTTTGAGTTTGTGGATTATGAGTTAAAGCACTAAAGGTATAGTCTGATAATCTAAGGATGATACAGCCAATATTCATACATTTTAGATAAGAAATTCTTAAGAAGTTGAATTAGAAAAGAGGCAAAAATTAAGGAAAATAGAAGTTACATTACAGGGCTCTAAGCAAAATATCTGCAGGGAAAAAGACTGAGACCTCTTAAAATTAAGGATGGCTAATTACATTTTAAGTTATTGACTATATTACATATTAATATAGGTCCTCTTTAGTTGCCCCAAACTATCCATGTATCCTTGTTCCACACGGACCTTATGAGAGTATTATTTGAGGAAAGGAATGTAGTATCCAGCTTAGTAACTTGAACTGGAAAAGAGATGGGAGGTGCCGAAGGCAAAAGACAAAACCACTGTCAAGAACTCATTGAAGCAGAGAATTAGAAGAACGTAATCCCCCAAATTGAGGAATTGTTAGGAATGATTTTCAATTTTCCACAATATAAGGTATCAGGTCTTTAAATTCATTTCAATAAATATCAAAGATGCAGATGTCCTAACAATGTGGGAATTATTAATAGTAATATCCTGGTAATTGAAAACTGGTATACCTCAAAAGAGAATATTCTCACTGAGTCCTATTTATCCTCATCCTGCTCACTCCAATCCATGGTTTTCTGAATTTTTCCACAATTTTTACCCCATACTACTTTAGGCTACTCTTCCTTTCCCTGGTATGTCATTATTTACACTGTCCTATAGAATCTGGCTTGGATAGCACAGACTGTAGAAATTTTTGAGCTGAGTTGTAACTGTAAGTTTTGTAGACAATGATTTTACCTAATGTTGGGATTTTAATCAGGTACAACAAACTTACATTTTAAACAGGCATTTCTCATTCTGTTTTCATCATGCACACTTTGTACTTAGGGGTCAGAGCTTATCTTACATTTCACACATGCCGGTATTCACCCAGGAGCCATAAAGGATAAACTCAAGACCTTGACAAAAAAATAACCTGAGCCCGGAGAGTACTTCATCGGGCTTTCTGTCCAATGTTAGCCTAAAGCACTCCAGGGGAATTCCCAACAAATAACTTTTATAGTGTTTGGAGACCCACTGTGTAAATTACCACAAACTAGCAGTTTAAAACAATGCCCATGCACTATCTCACAGTTTTGTAGTTCAGAATTCCAGGTGGACTCACCTGGTTCTCTGCTTAGGGTCTCAAAAAGCCAAAGGCAAGGAAGGTATCACCTGGGCTGTGTGTTTACCTTGAAGCTGTGGGGAAGAATATGCTTTTAAGCTCATGCAGGTTTTTGCAGAATTCAATTCTGTTTTCTTGCCCAGTGTTGGCCTGGGACTTCTCTCGCTTTCTAGAGGCTGCTCCAGGTCTTTACTCTGTGGCCCCTCCCATCTCAGCAAAAGAAAAACTCCCTCATATTGAATTCCTCCATTCTCTCTGACTTCCCCTTCTGTCAGCCAGAGAAAAATGCCCTGCTTCTAAAGAGCTCATGTGATTAGGTAAGGCCCACTGAAATAATCTCCCTATCTTAAGGTCAAATTAATAAATTTCATTATATCTGAAAATCGGCTTAGGGTCTCGGCTATATTACCTGATGAAATCACTGGAGTAACACAAAGGGAAAAGGTAATAAGGTCTAGCTTAGAATTCTGCCTACTATAAATATCCTAAACAGGTCAAGTTCCATAGCTTAGCCCACATTGTCCATTATGTTATTATTAATAAATTTATATTATTTGCATAATATCGGTAAGTAATTGGCCTTTGCAAAAGCATATCATGTTTTCAAAATACAGGAAATTTTCAAGTCCCTCTTAGTTAAATGTTTGACATGCTGTTGGAATGAATAGAATAAAAAAATATTTTAAATTCACAACTACATACTCTAAAATCTCTAGATATCACATGTATTCAGATTATAGCTAGTGATCATTTTATTTTAAAATTGAGATTCCATTGAAAAAAAAACTCACCTAAATGAATGTTGATTACATTCAACTATTCACTTTGAAGGTCAGCCATATATTTTTCCTTTGGGGTGTGCTTTAAGCACAATGTTATAGATACACAGTAAAGTTTTTTTTCTTTATTTTATAAAACACTTGATTTTTAATGCATTTTCTGTTTTAATCACCCACTACAGAGTTAACTTTGAATGATATTTTGCATGATCCTAAAACCAAACTTACCTTCAAGTGACAAATATAACATACAACCGAAAAAAATCTTATGAACACAATTCAAATTCAACTCTCAAAACAAATATAAAGAGAAAATGCCAAAAGTACTTTTGAATCAAAGTGACATTGTTTATGTGGATATTTAAGTTCAAAAATATATGTACAAGGAAGCTCATATAAATTCAACAAGAACCCACTTAGCCAGTTGCTTTTGAGCAATCTCAGACCTCTGAAAATCCAGCCCAATAGACATATTTATTTATAAATAAGAAAAAGTGTCTACAATCAAAGAGTTCAAAGTTTAGCACAAGAAATATACATTAAAGATATACATTAGTTGAATAATTACCAAATAATTAAGCATCATTATGATCATTATAGTTATTTTATATATGTATCCTTGGCCTAGTTGTATAAATTATCTGATCCTCAATTTTCTATTTGGGAAACAGGAATTATAAAACATATTGGACAAAATCAGTGTTGAATCAGAGATAAGGTGTGTGAAATGTTTGATATGTGATAGGCATGCAATAAATAAGAGATATTAGAGGATTGTATTACTAGGTGTATTTTTAAGCATTATTTGGGGGAATTCTATTAGATATAATTTAATAGAAAAACAATATTTGTAATGATTTTGTATAACTGTGATAGTGAGTAAAAATAATACTTTTCAATTTTATAACAAAATCTAACATTCTGTATTCTACATTATCCAGAGCACATATGAGTACATTTCCTCTGCTGCTCACCTTGGGCCATAGATTGAAAATTTTCCATGTAAGAAACAGCATGATCAAAATTAAAGCTTGCAATGTAGATCTTCTCCTTTAGTGAAGTAGACCTAAATAAACCTGGAAATAATTTCCTATTTGGAGGAACTCAGTTATACCTGGGAGATAAATACTGATTTCACTTTATTAACACCTATTAATATACCTTATTTAGACTTGAATGTCATATTCCTTTTTTTTTTTTTTTGTCTTTTCATGTCTAGATTCACAAAGTTTCTTCATGAATAAAAATTTTCACCAAGATCACAATAATTAGTTCATGGCCTTACCTTCAGTTCCCTTTCCATGTCAGTATTAACATTAGTGGCAACTTTCAAGTAGTGAACCATTTGACCAGTTTATTAACATGATATATTTGAAATATTATTTGAAACCATATGAGTTAATAGCATGCAAGCCATCCTTATATTGTTGACCTGTGTCATTTAATTATTTCCTGAACCTTGCTCTCTCTAGACTTTATTTTCACTTCCTAATGCCAGAACATACCCCATCCAGTAAACAGTCCAACTGTCTCTTCCTTTTATTTCAGGGGTAGCTTCTCTGGATATAATAGCCTCTCTCTTTGGTTGGTCATACGTTCTGGAAAGTCGTTTGTAATTGAGAAAGTAGACTCCTGCCCCATTTCTATATTCATTCAATTCTACCTATGTCATAAGACTATATAAAATATATTTAAAGTGTGCATATATATAAGTATATATACACTTATATAAAAAATACAGTAAGCTCAAACTTAAAATATGGAAATATATTTAATTTTAGGTCAAACTATAATAAACACATTCTACCAATTTGATAGATATGCATAAAGCTTATAAGTCTGGAGTTGACAGGTATGTAATATAATTTCTCTGACCATGCAGGTGTTTCCAGGGACAGCCATAGGTAACAAGGTAATTTTATATAAGTTGCTCCTCTTATACTTTGCAGAAAATGAACACTGACCAAAATGTTAGTTGTCTCTCAGATTCTAATTGATTACTTGAAAAGGCAAGAATGATGAAAAATTTAAGATAAAGAATGAAAAAATTGAAAGAATTAGTTCAACCAGATGAATTAAATGTATTTCTTGAGAGTAAAAGCTCTAAGGCATGTGGTAGCAGAACTTCTTAATACAACAGTGGGAATATGAACTGGAGCAATAATTTACTCATATAATGCCAAGAATATACAATACTAATGCCAATTACAGCAACAGTAGTTATGGAAACTTTTCACTATAAATTACAGCACTACACACTGTGAAATGTGTGAGGATAACTTGCTGCTTTCACTTGCTCATACACTCTCACGTTTTAACCCCTTCTTATTTGTTTCCAACTAGTTGTCTCTTGAGAAGTGGCCAACTTGAATGTTACTGATGGTCTCAGATGACCACATTTGGTCACAGAGTTAAATAGGGCAAGAATTCTTGTTCTTAAAAAAAAACCCTCTTATTCAATGAAAATACAATCATGTTGATATGGTTTGGAGGTTTGGCCCCTCTAAATCTCATGTCGAAATTTGATCCCCAGTATTGAATGTAGGGCCTAGTGGGAGGTGTTTGTGTCATGAGGGCAGATCCCTCACGAATGGCTTGGTGCCCTCCCCGCCATAATGAGTCAGTTCTCTCTTTACTAGCTCATGTGAGAGCTGGTTGTTTAAAGGAGCCTGGCATCACCTCCTCCCACTATTTGCTCCCTCTTTCTCCATGTGACACACCTGCTCCCCCTTTGTCTTCCACCTTGATTGGAAATTCCCTGAAGCCCTCACCAGAAGCAGATGCTGGTACAAAGTTTCTTGTACAGTCTGCAGAACTGGGAGCCGAATGAACCCCTTTCTTTGTAAATTACCCATCCTTAGGTATTTTCTTTATAGCAATGCAAAATGAACTAATACTCATGTAATATTTATGACTGAAATCAGTGCACTGAGCTGTCATGCCAGTATAAAATCCTCTGAGATGCTAGAGGAAAGATAGGTCAATGACTAAAAAAAAAAAAATCTGTAGGATTTTCACTTAAAGTTTGAATTTAAGATACTGTATGCCTTTTGTGGAATATACTATTTCTAACAAATTGGCAGCAGTACCCACCTCAGAAAGTTCTGGTGAGAAAAAAAAAAGTTCTACAAAATGTTTCTAGAGCTAAAAGCATTCTGCCTTTTTAAACTGTCCCCAGCCATACATCAGAACACACAGTATTTCCAACCAATAGATCTGAGAGTTGTAGCATTAACCATATTAGAAACAATTAAGATAAGGCATAAAATACTAACATCAGAGATGAAAGAAATAACATTACCACAGATTGTGCAGACAAAAAATGTTAAATATCTTCAACAGTTTTCTTCAAGTCAAGTGGACAACATATTTGAAATGGACACATTTGTTAAAAGAAGCAAAGTACCAAAGCCCACTATTAGTAAGGGCTCTCCAGAGGAACAGAAGCAATAGTGTGTGTGTGTGTGTGTGTGTGTGTGTGGTGTGTTTATTTATTGTAAGGAATTGTCTCATGCAGTTATGGAGGCTGTCAAATCCCAAGATCTGTAGGTTGAGTTGGCAAGCTGAAGACCTTGGAGAGCCAATGGTGTAATTCTAGTGCTCCAATTAAAGCCAGTGTTTCAGTATAAGCCCAAAGGAGGAAAAAGCCATTATTCCAATTGAAAGACTGATGGGCAGAAGGAATTCTCTCTTACCTGAGAGAGTAGTAGTCTTATTATTTTATTCATGCCTTCAACTGATTGCATGAGGCCCACCCACATTAGAGGGTGCAATGTTTTACTCCATCTACCAATTTAAATGTTAATGTCATCCAAAAATACCCTTACAGAAACACCTAGAATAATGTCTGGACAAATATCTAGGCACCTGGTAGCCCAGTCAGGTTGAAAACAAAATTAACCAACATAAACACTCAAGAAGAAATAGATAACCTGCATAGCCTAGTATATGTTAACAAAATTGAATTTTAGTTATGTATCTTCCCACCAGGAAACCAACATATCTATATGGTTCACTGGTAAATTCTACTGAACACCAACAAATAAACAGTATTAATTTTTCATAAACTCTTCTCCCAAATTGAAAAAGCAATAATATTTATGAATTCATTCTAACAAACTAGCATTACTCTGATAGCAAAACTAGACAAAGATATTATAAGAAATGAAAATTACAGACCAACATTCTTCATGAATATAGATGTAAAATTTCTTTAGAAGATTATATACCATAGTTTATAAAATGGACAATCTATCTATTCCAAGTAGATTTTTTTCCAGAAATGCAAACTTGGTTTAACATTAGAGACTCAATGAATGAAATTTGCTATACTAACAGGCAAAAAAAAGTCATATAATCATCTTAACATATATTTAAAAAATACTTAACTAAATCCAACATCATTTTCTGATGAAAATCCTTAGAAAATTAGAAATAAAAGAAAACTTTTTAAACCCAATAAAGTACACCTTTATAAACTGACAGCTTATATCATATTTAATGATGAGCAACACAATGTTTTCCTCCTAATATCAGGAACAAGGCAAAGGTGTCCACTCTTGCCATTTTTGTTAAAATCATATGTGAGGTTCTGGTAGTGTAATAAGGCAAGAAAAGGAAATAAAAGGTATCCATCCAGGTTGCAAAAGAGAAAAATAAAAACTTTTTATTCACAGACTAAATGATCAATTATTTAGAAAATACAATGCAATCTATTGATAAATGCTAGTATAACTAATAAGTGAGTTTATCATAGTTGTAACATGTAAAAATTAATATCCCAAAATTATATTTCTATATAGTAGCAAAGAACAAACACAAATTTAAATTTTAAAAATATAGATTATAATAATATAAAATATGAAATATTTAGGTATTAATATAAATCTGACAAAATAGTTATAAAACCTGTATCTGAATACTATAAAATATTGCTGAGGGAAATTATAAATGGACTAAAATAAATGGAGAAATTTACTCTGCACTTAAATCTGCACAATTCATTGTATAGTAATCATATCTCAAAAAAACTGTAAAAATTATAAACATTAACACACATTTTTCAGACATTCTCCAGGGATTTGGAAAAGTTCTGTTAAACTGAGGCCTTCTGAGACTTTACTTCTTAATATTGACTATAAGCCCATTAATATAATGCTTAGGAGATATGTCTAGACTTATATTGAAAAATGTCCTGGTTCTCAAAGGAAACAAGGGTTTTAACATAAAGCTTTATGAGAACAGAGACGTTTTAACACTTGTGGCTGCACCTGTGTCCATAACTATGTGGTCACAGTGATATCAGAATGACTAATTGAATAATCTTCAAATCAATTCTTGTAATGCAACTGGCTGAATGGTAGTAGCATTTTATAAGCTAGGGAATGAGGAGGAGGAGTTAATGACATGGGGGTTGGGTGGAGTAGTGACAAATAAAAAACTCAGTTTTGCATGTTTGGAAGTATGGTAGGCAGAATTGTTAAATGACCCCAAGACTCTTTCCCTATGGTGGACGTTAATCTGGCGGCCCTAGACTAATCAGGGTAAACACCCTTAAAGAGGAACTGGGTTTTTACTGAAGAGGAAGAGCCTCCCTTGCTGGCTTTGAAGAAGTAAGCTGCCATGTTGTGAGAGAGCCATGTGACCATCTATTAGTCACCATCTCTGAACCAGGCTGTGGAGCTTAGACCTGGGATTCACGATGGAATAAAATAGGCAAAGCGTTTTTCCCAGATCACATCATTAAACTAGGCCCTTATCATAATTTCCCTAACACAAGTACTCTTATATTTTGTTTATATATATATATTATGACATTTTTCATCTTTTAGTGTATAATATAATTGTTGAAAAAAATATTAAACTTCCTACTCAGATTTGAGTCCCTTGAGGTCAATATTTGTGCTTTCTTCCTCTTGGTATCCCCCAGAGTTCCTCAGAAATGCATGGCACTTTGTACATGCTCATTAAATATTTGTCAAGAAATGAAACTCAGAAATTTGAAATTGTCAGATTGATAATAAATATATTTTACAGAAATATAGCAAATCAAATATGTGTGTATAATATATTCACAAACATGCACATACAGAAAAACACACACATGTATGTTTGTATGTATGTACCATATTTCACACTTCTGTGTTCCTTATTTCCTTTTTTCATTAAACCCCAAGTCCAGTCTATTAAAAAATTCTTCTGGTTTAGTCTTTAAAATATATTCAGAAATATACCACTTATCAGCACATCCAATAACCCAATGTCACCAACATTTCAAGGCACCACGATCATCTCTTATCTGAATTATGCTATGACTACTCTCTATTTTTTTTCTTTTTTTGCTTCCATTGTCAAAGGAGAGTAGCCAATGTGATGATTTTAAGACATACGACCAACTATTTCACCCAATTGCTCAAAAACCTTCGTAGTCTCTTAGTTTTACTCAGATTTTAAACTAAAGCTCCTGCAATGGCACACAAGACTTGATATTCCAGATTGCCCTTTATACTTCTTAACACCTTTATGACTTTGGTCTATTAATAGCTGCTACCACTTCTGGTAATACTCGATTATTAGGTATTTGTTTGGCAAAGCCCATCACTATTTAAAAGTAATATCTACACTGACTACCCTATTTATTTGTGCAAATGTGCCTACTCTTAGCAATATGAACCCACCTCAAGACCCCCCTTACCCTGTTTTCCAAGCTTTTTTTCTCTTTTCTTTTGCATAGAAGTCATCACCTTTTAACAAGATTACAATTTTCTTTTTAACTTTTTTTGTCTGTCCCCTCTTAATAGAATATAAAATCTCCATAAAACTTAAAATTATTATTTCATTCTTTGAGGTATTCCAAGTAAGTAGAACAATATTTGGTACATGGAAGTAGTCCCATGTACTACTACCCATGTACTAAAGATATGCTGAATAAATCAATCTACTATATTTCAAGTGTTTATTTTGTTTAATGTTTGTCTCCACATGTGAAGGCTGCTACATTGCATAATATATGTATTATAGTCTGTGTGAATGGCATCCCAGTTAAGGCCATATGCATAGTCTTTGAGACCCTGTAAACCATAAACTACACAAAAATAACCTTTATTATTTATTTTGTTCTCTGCTGTATTTTCAGGTCCTAGAAATGCCTGACATACTGAGCATTCAGTTATTGAATGAATGAATGAATGAATGAGTCAAATCATCCATTATAAAGTGGTAGAAGGATGCAAGTGGAGTGGGATTGTTGGCTTAGACTTTCTAAATGTAGAGCTCCCTGACAATAGCTCAGTGAATGAGGCATTTATCTATTTTCTGGTAGAAAAAGATGAGATTAATATAGCACTTAGTGAATGTTTATGATTCAGATGAAAGAATAAAAATAAAAATACCAAACTATAAATTTCCATCACCTAGGGTAAGGGGAAAGAAACGAAAATCAAAGATGTTAAACTCCTGTTGCTGTGCTAGGAGGAGAATTAGAATAAAAGAGATTCCATGAGTAAGGTCCACAAGAAACAGGGTGAAATATTCATTACATGCTGACTCTCTAATGCAGCCTAGTATTAATATGTGCAAAAGAGGCTTATGCATGAAATTGACTGCCACTTTAATATATCTACAACAGCAAGACGTAAATACACAGAAAACACAGAAATGACAAAAGGGCATTTCTAAGAAAGAAAAAGGAATGTAATATGAAACATTCACATACACACACATGCAACTTTCAACTTTTAGATTAGAGAGTGTCTGTACTCTGAGTAGGATGGTTGGGGTGGGTGTGGAGGATGTTTAGGGGACCCTCACTTTCTGTCCTTTCTTATTCATGAGCAGATTTCACTCTGCAAATAACAGTCGCAGAGGCTATAGATTTATAATTTCAGTCATCAATGTGATGCTGAGAAAGACTTTTTTGGCTGCCAGTTTTCTACTCAGCATTATTGATTGGCTCGAGCTGATGCTTGTTCACATTAATTTCTTCCAAATACCCTATTTGTTTTTAAGTTGCAAAATTTTCAAAGCTATGGCATCTGTGAGGTACCAGTTTCTTTTAAAGTTATGATTGGGTTCATAAGACTTCAAGATTATTGACATTTTGTCCACTTTTTACTTAGACACTGAACGTCACCCTCACAGGAAAATTTCTAATATTGTTATATTAATGCAGGGAATAAAGCCTAGTTAGGGTCATAAAAAACAAAGCAGACAATGACTTTGCTCTAAGCGAAATTACTTATTAGTTGTTAGAGACAGACAGTAAATAATAAATAGTAAACAAGTAAATTTATTCTATGGTATAATGTGATAAGTCCTACAGAAAAAGAAAACTAAGGAGGACCATAGATGCATTGGTAGGTGGTAGGCATTTGGCAGAATTAGATTGAGTAGTTCTCTTAAATCAAGTTCTCCAGAAGCCAATCCTGACATGAGGATTAGTGTGTAAATGATTTCTTAAAAATGATATTAAAAGAAAATGGTAATAGCAGGGGGTAAGCAGGATGAGAATGAAGAAGAAAACAAAGTTGCAATTTCAAGCAAATTCTTGGTCTCAACCTGATACTGCAGAGAAGCTCCAGCTCTGGACTGTAAGTCAGGGGCTGGGCTATTGGCCTCCCAGTCATTGTCTAAGTGTCACTCTGGTAGGAGTTAGGTGGAATGTAAACTCTTAGTCATTCCTCAGTCTCTGCAAATAAAAAAGCAACTTCAGTAGCATGTGGACAATCCTCCAAAGAGTGTCACAGATACAAGAATAAGAAGAAAAACTATGGAAGGAACATAAATGGTAAAATGAATATGAGGTGACCTGGGCAGTACTCCAACTCTACCTGCTACAATAGCCCTGGTAGGTTTCATTGACAAGGTAGATTTGTCCAAACACTTGAAAGTGGGAAATTTAGATAAGCATATGCCAAAGAGGAAAGCATTTCAACAAGTGGGTAGAATTAAACAATGGCTCTATCATGATTTAAATAAATCCACAAGATCTATCATACTTCCTTCAAAAGTTGAATCCAAATTCCCCACCTTTTAATTTGGATTGGACTTTGTAATTTCTTCTAGTAAGTCAATTAAAACAGAATAATGCCATGTGACAGCTGAAACCAGGTAATAAAAGACATTGAAGATCAGTCTTGGTCTGCCTTTCTTGGAGTACTCATTCTGGTAGAAGCCAGCTGCCATGTCATGAGGACATATCAAACAACCCCTAGAAAGAGACCATATGCTGAGAAACTGAGGCCTCTTGCCTGTAGTCATGGGAATGAACTATCTTGAGGTGAGTTCTCTAAGCCTAGTTAAGCTTTCAGATGTCTGCAGCTCTAGACAGCATCTTGACTACAAAATCAAGGAAAACCTTGAGCTAGAATCACCCATCTAAGTCACTTTCAAGTTCCTGACCCATACAATCTATAAGATTATGTGAGTTTGATGTTTTATGCCACTGAGTTTTGGGATAATTGTTATGCAGAATAGATAAACTAATACAAGTCCTAAGGAGGGACATACCTAACATGTTTGAAAAACATCAAGATAATTAGTTTGAAATAATGAAGATGAATTTAGTAACAGGAAGATATTAATAATCATAATGACAGATCATCCTCAATTTGCTGTATGGCTTATAGCAGATTTTTAAAAACTTAATCACATCTGCAAAGTCATTTTTTCCATGTAAGAAACATAGTTACAGATTCTGAGGGACCTGTATATCTTTAATATACCATTCTTAATCCTACACTAGTAGTTAATACTTATTTATACAAGATGGGGCTTTCAAAATTAAGGTCTGGGAATGCTATTTTTTGCAAAGGCAAGGAAGGCAATTGAGTTTCCTTTGCTATTTTTTTTTCTATATAGCATCTTGAAAACATATGGTATTAAGGTTCCCCTGGATCTGATTAGAATGAACAGGCCTTAGCAGGCATGTCATTGAGATGTGGAAGAGTAGCCACGGACACACCGTAGCTGTTTAAAGTAATGTCCTGGTTAGAGCAGAGGTTGTTAAAGAGGAGAGGGAGTAGAAAAGAAAAAGGGGGATGTCAGAAATTCTGCATGGAAATAGTGTAGGGGAATATATATGTATTAGATAAATCACATGTGATGTTAGAGTATCATTTCATATCTGGGAAACATAAAAATATAAAATTGTTCTCATGATATAAATTATAAAATGCATAGCTCAGGGAAATTCTCATGAAGGGAGAATTAAGGGTTAAAAAAGGTTGAAAAACATTTCTTTAGAGAATGTTCATGCTTAATCATTAATTACCAAATCATAAATACCAAAATAAATCATTTGATGAAAATCTTCTATGCTTGATTACATTTTTCTCTTAATTTTTCAATATATTAGGAAAATTGTATCATTTTTAAATACAACATTGCTCTGCAGAGTCTCTGTGACAAGGGCAGCACAATAAAATGTCTTTATGTAAGAGAAAGGCGTTAAGATGGAAGAAAAGGCATAAATGTGCCTTTAAAATTCTCAGGTATTAAACCTGTGCACTGTGCAGCTTAGCATAGGGAATAATTATTGATTTTATGAATGTAGTCAGGGGAAAGGATGAGAAAGGTAATTGTTTATATATGTCTAGAATATATTTTTAAGGCAGGTTTACTGAAGAAAAATTTACACAGGTAAAATTTATCCCTTCTAGGAGCATAGTTCTACTAATTCTGTCAAATATATTCAGTTATGTAAACACCACCTCATAAAAGATAGAGAATATTTCCATCACTCCCAAGGAGTTCTCTCATGCCCCTTTAGAATCAATATACACCCTTCCTCTACATTCCTAGAAACCATTGGTCTGTTTTCCGTTCCAGTACTTCTGCCTTTTCTAGAATGCACTATAAATGAAATTATACAGTGTGTAGCTTTTGAGTCTTATTTCTTTTGCTTAAATAATGCTTTTGCTGTGAAACATGTATTATTGCATATAGTTTACCTTTCTTACTGAATAACATTTTATTTTATAGAGGTATATCAATATATTTAATATTAATATGCTTAGTAAACCTGTGCAAAACATTTGCACATAGCTCATTAAAATTGACATAAAATAAACTTCATATATTTAAAAAATACAATTAGATAAGTTTGACATATATATCTACCCATAAAAATATCACACAATCTAGATTATGGACATGCATATCACCTTGAAAAATTTCCCATTGCTTTTATGTAATCCCATTCTTTGCCCTACAGCAGAGGTGGGGGAGGAGGGAGGCTAGGCATAGTTAGGTTGGGCGGGCCTGGAAGGCTTTGCAAAGCCTTGACAGGGCTCAAAGGTTATTTTCCTGGCTGCTAGAGAGAGCCACTGGGAGGAGGGTTGAGGCAAACGGGGATGACTGAGGAAGGGATCATAATTCCCTTACTGGCTATGGGAAGTGAGCTCCACCCTCTTGTATTACTCTTGCCCTCCAGTGTCTGATTGCAAATGTGCACCTGAACATGCCACACTCTTTTGCTGTGATGCTATGGGCTGGGATCTTCCCCACTGGGAGACTGTCCCTAGGCTGGCTGACCGTGGCTTTGAGTCTCCACAGGGGTCAAAAGTCATTTTCCCCACCACTAGGGAAAGCTGCTGGGAGAAGGGTTGAGAGAGGCTCTCCAAACCAGGAAAACTGCTCATAAGGAAGGGGCCATGATTTCCCAACAGGCTATATCAAGAGTTGGCTCTGCTCCTCTTGCTCTACCCTTGCCCTCCAATGTCTGGTTGCAAATGACCACCTGAACATGCTGCAGTGAGTTGCTATGACACTGTGGGTTGGGATCTTACCCCGCAAGACCTGCCCTAGTTCACAGCAGGTCTTTCCTGTGTGGGGCATGGGTGCCTCCCAAGATTGCCATGTCTCAGACCCCACTGTATTCTCTCATTGTTTTCACCCCCTTTGGCTACCTCATCTCCTGAGTCCAGCTCCCAAATCTCCCCCATGTCCCCTAGCAACCTGCTTGAGTCCTGGGGAACGCCGGAACTGGCCTCTGTGTCTGACCTGCTGGTATGCATCTTCAGAAAGTGCAAGCAGGTAGGGAGCTCCCAGACTGGGCACCCCGTGTCCACTGCATGTCCTGAAGGCAAAAGGTGCAGGCCCTACTGTTTGTGTAAACCTCAGACTGGAGGATGTGCCAGCTGGGGAGAGGCAGCCTCTTGCTAAATTCTCGGTTTAAACTACTCTCCTGGGTGCAATGGGCAGGGGAGGGATGGAGAAGAACAAGAGTCTGAATGGAAGAAAGCTGGCTCTCCGGCTTCTTGGGTCATGCTCCTTGGAGGGGAACCCCACATAGAATGTCCAAGCTCTGGGCTCAGGCAGGTCTTCCCCACAATTCTATGGTTGACGTGGTGCTTGGGCTCATGGGGGTGGAAAAGCTTCCAAGTGACTTGGTAGCCCACTGATCACGAAGGTGTGTGGGAAGAAAAAAGGGATGCCTCCTTACCCTTTCAGTGGGCTCTCAACCTCTCTGAGTTTGATCCTTGCCCATATCTTTTTTTTCTTTTTCCACTGCACAACTTTCCTTGGTGAAGTCTCTGGCGGGTTCCTGTACTCCTTCCTCTGAGCTATCTCCTTTCTCCTCTCTCCTTTATCTGAAACCCTTCCTTTCCTCCAGGATGGTCTGGTGAGTGACGTCTCTAGCCAACCATCTTGCCCCCTCCTGGTCCAAGTTCTTGACTAAACTAGATGGTAAGAGTTTTAAATTTTATCTATTCTAGTAAATGTGTAGAACTAACTAGAGTGGTTTTAATTTGCATTACCCTGATGATTAATGGTGTTACCCTGATGATTAATGGTGGGTTTCTCACTACAATACCTCAATTTTCCAACTTAGCATTTCCAGGCAGTTCTTATCACATCCTAAAAGTACAAAAGAGAAAATTATATGGAGGAACAAACATAGGAGGTTTTAATGAAATAGGCCTAGAAGTAGCAAACATTACTTTTGCCTACCTTATACCGGCTCATAGCCACATGGCTACAGTTAACATAAGGGAGACTGAGAAATGTAGTTTTGCTATGTTCCAGGAAAAAAGATAATATAGATTTTGGTTAAGACATATTAATTCCTACCACATTATGCCTTTCTAACCATTAAATATTCACTTTTTCCCTCTTAACATGTAAGAAATCATATTTGTCCTTTTCCCAACAAGATAGCATGAACAACTGCTTCTGGCTCAAAGTCTAAAATCAGCATATGACATTAGGTCCATTTAAACCTACCTATTGTCTGGCAACCTAGGAAATAAGAGATAACATATTAACCTTCTGTGCACATACATATTGGATCCATATATGCAGATGTGGAGCTGGGTTGATAGTTTCACCATGGGATAATAGCTATAAATCCCCCCATTAAGAGAGAGAGAGAGAAGAATAGAAAACACACAGCATAATATCAAGCATAGATTGTGAACTTATTCATTGGGAACATGGAATTTTATATCCTAATTATCCTGAGTCAGGTGAATTTTCTTGTTTATTGTTCACTATGGCTCCTGGATCTCCCCTCTGTGCAATAGATTATCAAGCCTCAGTTTTTATCACTCTTGCTAATGTCCCAGCTGGTCTAGTCCAGAGTTAGTGTTGGAGAAGATTGCACAAGTAAGTGAATAACAGGATGGTGGCTTATTAAGGGTCACTGATGTAGCACAAAACTTCTCTTCAATTAGTTCACATTCTGAGATGAGGAGGACTAATTGAAAGGCTGAGTTGAAAGGCTGGAATTACGTTCTAAACTCAGCCCCCAACTGTAGGCCCATCATACTCCCTGAAACACCAGATTACTTGAGGTTTAACTAGATGAAAAGTTTGGAGTAGTGAATCAGGTTCATGGGTAGTCTTATGACACAGAGCCTTTGCTTTCATGTTCAAAGGTAAGCTTTGCTATTCTGGCTATGTCTTCTGAAGGCACAAGGTGTCATCACAAAAAGACCTCACACGAAATCAACCAGTAACCTTCATTGAAAAATAAACAATAAGTTCACCATAATTCAATAATTTCACCATAAGACCAACAACAAGGTTCTTGATGTTTGAATTAGGACAATATACATCTGATAGCTTCATCCCAACATTAAGAGACTGTTGTTGTCAGTTTTTAGGTTTAATTTTAGAAATTGGTGGTAAGTTCTTGAATATATGAAATTCAAAGGGGTATTGAGTATAATCAATTCTAAAATCCTCATTCTAGGCACAAGGATAATGAAGACTTAATTGAGATTAAGTGATTTTCCCAATATGACCTTATTAATTAGTGGAAGAACTTTTAATTTTAGATCTCTTTTCAGAAAAATGATTCTCTAACACAATTCTATTGCTTGTTTCTTTTATGTCAGAATATGCTCTCCTCCCAAACTTTTCTGTCATGAAAAAGGAACTGCTTTTCTCAGCCAGGCTGCATCCTTTCTCATCAAATTGGGATGAGCACTATTTTAATATCAAGTAGTGACACAGCTTTAGAAGCTCATTATTGCTGTCTTTGTCCCAAATTTTCACATAGAGAAGAACTGTCATGGTTTGACAGCTGATAAAATTCTTTACTTTTAAGATAGAGTTTGATGGCATGCAGATTTTCAACACTTTCATGCTAATGATTTTCTAAACTATGCAGGTAATAAGGAGTTATTCAATGTATCATTCATAATATAGTACAATGTAGTCAAGCACAGAGAAACTGATCTTGTTGCTTATTGAAGTGTTTTGTTACATGTCTAAATAAAATAGTTTGTGAGAAAGTGAGTGACTGACTTCTTTGTCTAATCATCCTTAGTTCTTGGATTCTATGTTTGGCTGTAACATAATCTAAAGACAAATCTAAATTCATTCAACTGTATAAAAGTTAAGTGTCCAATAACAGAAAAAAACATAAAGATGTAATAGCAGCACTGTCCTCTTGTATCATTTTTTTCCTGTGAAACTGTATAAACTGTATTAGAGGAAGTGTTCTATCTCTATTCTAAGTACTGTTAAAAGTTGTAGATGCAGATATGAACAGAATATGACATTTGCCTTTAAAACTCAGAGTTTAGCAGAAAGGAGGTGTGTGCCAAGCATCATGGGAGCAGAGAGCAAGAAGTGATAATTGACCTGAGTCTCGAAGAATGTGGAAAGAAATGAAAGAGGTGATAAAGGTGTAAACATTATTCCTTTCAGTTTTTCTGAATTATTTTATAGAAATTTCCACGTCTTGTGGAAAGGTCTCCATATGTACCTACCTACCACACTCACATACTGTGCTTGTTTGTTACTGAAGATGAACTTTTGATGTTACAACCTAAGCCAATCCTTCCACTTAAACACTAGATCCTTTCACTACTCAAGGGTTGATTCATGAGCAATTCTCCTCTCTCCCTTTTAATTATCACTTTTCAGTCTGCCTACAGATCATTTTCATCAGCATGCAAACATTACTCTTACTTCTTTCTTGCTAAAAGGAATTTGAACCCTACTTTCCAAACAGCTATCAACCCTATCTTTGTTCTGTTTAAAACAAAATTCCTTTATAGAGTTGTCTATACTTTGTGTCTTATCTCTGTTTTCTCAATACTCTTATACCACTTACAGTTTAAGTTTCTCCCCATACTCAAAAAAGGAAATGTTCATTTCAAGATCACCAGAGACTGCTAAGGCACTAAACTGATGGTCAGTTAGTTGCCTTCCTCTAATTTGGCCTATGACAAATGTTTGACTTATTACCTTCACTTGGTTTTCAGAATATTACACTCATTTTTCCTACATCGGTTTCTTCCTTTGCAATATTTATTTATTTTTTTATTTATTTTTATCTTAGTCTTCTTTCAACTCAGGGGTTAGATTATGGGACCATTCTTTCCTTTTTCTGCATTTATTCCTTTGGTGAGATCATGATGTCTTAGGGCTTTGAATATCATCTACACACTGACAACACCTAAACTTGTATCTCTAGTCTAGACCTCTCTTTTGAGCTCCAAACTTGAATACTGAAATCGTTACTAGGACATCACAAACTCAATGTAACCGGAGCAGAACCTGTGAATTCCTGCAGCCTCCTCCTCCTTTCGTAATGTCAATTCTATTCTTTCATTTCCTCAGGCCAAAAACCTTGAGGCATTCCTGGTACCTTTCCCTGACACCCAAATACAATCTGTAAGGAAATCATCTTGACTAATGTTCACAATATATTCAGTATTTAACTCCTTTTTAACAACTTCATTGCTACCATTCTGCTCTTAGCCAATGTCATCTCTTTAGTGCAATAGTACAGTAAGTATTGTAGTACTATGAGTATTATAAGTATAATAATTATTTGCTCCAGGAACATTCCATGAGTATACTATTTAGCACTTACTTTTAAGCTGTCTTCTTCAAGACTTTGTGCTTATTGCCCTTCTGAATGAGGCCTATACTAAAACATTCTTATTTGGTTTTTGAACTCTACTTTCATAAAAGGTTTTATCCCATTTATAAGTCTTAACTCTCTTCCTTTTCTCTTAAATCTTCTAAACTTATTTTAATATTTTTCTTATCCCTATTACTTAATGTTTTCTAATATACTGGATACTTTACTTATATATTATATTTAATATTAATTGACCCTTGCCTATTTAGGGTTCTAGTGTTAGTACATAAAAGTACAGGATACTGAGTTAAATTTGAATTTCAGATAAAAATAGATAATTGATTAGCATTTATTTATTATTTATCTGAAATTCAGATTTAATTCACCATTCTGTGTTTTACCTGACAACCCTGCCATCGTTAGAATGCAGTGACTTATACCTAGTATAGGCTTAATAAATATTTATTAAATTGAATTAAATTACCTTAATTGTGGTTAAATAATTATACATATCACACTTTAAGAGAATTTGAACTTTATTACGGTAAAATTTCTTTTGTTGCTTATTTCAAACCAAGAACCTAGCTCAGTTTTTTACATAGAAAGTGCTTGATAAACAGCTATTAGATAAATGAATAGCCCAAATAAATAAAAATACTTAGATGCTACATTAAAATGGTGGAAAACAGGGTCTAAACTCCAGGTATTATAGTTTGGAATAAGCCAAAATATGTAAAGATGTGTGTTTTATATCAAGTGATGCTTGTTAATAACAACAAAATCCTGGTAGCTTATTTCACTCTTGTGAGTCTTATCTATACCACAGTTCTAGAGCAGTTGTGTGTATGCTCATTTTCCATTGAATGATGCTATCAATAAGGGGAGGTAGACAAGAATGAAATGCAGACCACCTTGCATTTACATTTGTCCTTTAATGGTGATTAAACACCATACATAACAAATGACTCTCAAAAGTATATTTATAGTTTTCTGTTACATATAAAATAACATGAGATTGAAAGATCTGAGACAAAATAGGTATTCAATTTTAAAAACAATAAAGAAATGGGACCATGATCAGTATAGGTTATAGTTACAATGCTTACAGATCTTGGATCCTAGCAAAAAGTTGGGATCTTAATTACTGATTTGCCACAACTGGTGGGTAACTCACTGGGGCTCAGAAAACAAAACCTCAAAGTGAAGGCTTCAAAAGCAACTCAGAAACAAAGTTTCTCTCTGACATTCTCTTGCCCTCCTGTCTCTCACTTCTCATTCTTCCCCAAGACTACCCATAGAAACCAGAATCCCTCTTCCCCAAAGTGGGTCACAGAAAACAAAACCCATTTTTCCCAAAGCCAGCCATAAAATGTAAAAATGTTACTCTAACTTCCCCCACCTTTGTGTGTAACAACTGGCCATAAAGAAATTGTTTGTCCTACCTTGTCTGTTGTAGGTTATAAGACCCCCATTCTGGAAAGGGTCCTATCCCATATCTGGGAGGAAGGAATGCTGCACAGAGAGGCCAAGAAGAATCTGAACAGGCAGACCTTGCTATGTTTTCCCCTACTCAGTCTGTTAGCATTAGATCATCCATCCTCTTTTTGTCTAATAAGTTCTACACCGCTGTCCTTTCCTCATTGAACCTAATCATAAAAAGGGATAATTTTCCCTGAATCTTTGGTTCCTCATTCAGAAGTCTTCCCTGTCACATAAAACTATGATCAAATTTGTTATGCTTTTCTCTTATTAACCTATCTTTTGTTAAAGGGGTGTCAGCTGTGACCCTTTTGATGGGTGAGGAAAGTTATCATTCCTCTCCTCCCTACAGTGCCTTTCACATTCAGACTAGAACGAATAATAATGAACTAGGTGTGGATGGTGTTTAGAAACCACAACAGTGTTTTGATGTGCCTGTTTTTAGTTTTGACCTTCAATTTAATGTTTATGAGCAGCTTTATATTCATGTCAATATCACATAGATTCTGAGTAATAATGAGTAGTGATTGTAACATGCTTTCCACAATGTGTAAAGGTTGTACTAAAAAAACAGTCCTCCCATTTTAACATCAGATCAGTTCTTAAAGGTTACCATTCTATGATATGGAGCCATCATTCCTAATGTACAAAGCATATGAGTTAGTCTCTGAAGCACTTATCACATTTATGCTGGCTTAAAACCCTATCCCAGACAGGTAGAATTTACTTATTTTTTTAAATTAGCAGCCCACCAAACAAAGGGTGGGCTGCTATCAAACACAGTGATAGTATGTTAGCAGCAGTTTAACTAAGATTAATGCATGTTTATCAGATGCGTATTCATTGTATATTAGACACTAATGTAGGCATTATAGATATCAAGATGACTAAGATATTATTATTTATTTAAAGACATTTGCTATTTAATGTGGGAAAACACAAATAATGTACATCATTTAAAATTATATATAGCAGTAATATAAGTATGATGTTATGAGCTTGATAAAATGCTGATGGGAAGTTTACTCTCTCTGGGGCCATAACAGAGGACTTAATACAGAAGAAAGGATATGAACTGGGTCATGAAGTATGTGTTTAATTTTACCAAGTTTATAAAGGACAGAATTTCAGCTCTATCTGAGGACAAGCTAGAGGGAGCATAAACTTCACTTAGTTCTACTTCTTCATTTTAATGACAATGAACTTAAGGCCAGAGGAGTTATGGGATGTAGCCTAATTCTCATGAGGATTTTGAAATAGAGCCTGATTACAATCCAGAAGTATTCATGGATTAATCGTCTCTCTGTTATATAGTGTTACACCTCTAAACATAAAGAACACTGACAGTTTTCTCCCTTTAAATCTCACTGTTCTTTTCTCCCTAATGACTATCACTATCCACTTCTTTATTAACAAAACCTGCACTTTTTTTTTCTTTTGTCCACCCCTATTCCATATGACTGGGAGTAAATCCTGATAAATGGAAATTCCTTTGCCCTTCATAAAAAATTACTTTTAGAAGAAACTTGTGATGTAATTCTACCCAATGTGATGTTACAGGAAGACTTCTGAGGGTAGCTTTTTGGTAAATATTTTATTTTGGATAAAAAGAGAAGCATGGCATGTCAGTCTGGGTTTTATCAGAGAAAAAGAACAGAATCAGTAAATTATCCATATGAGATTTATTGTAAAGAATTGGCTTATGCAATTATGAGGCTGCCTAGGCAAGTCAAAAATCCGCGGGGAAGGCTGTCAGGAAAGGCAGTCTGGAGTCTCTCAGGCAGGAGAGACGGGTGGAATTTCTTCTTCCTGAGGAAATCCTCATGTCCATTTTGAAACCCTTTCAAGTAATTGGATGGATCCCACATAGATTATCTAGGTTAAGCTCCTTACATAACCGATTATAGATGTTAATCAGATGTACAAAATACCTTCACAGCAACACCTAAATTGGTGTTTGATTTAAAAAGCCAAATCAACACATAACTGACCACCATACATGGGGAAAAAGGCCTTCTGATGAAAATCTTTTCACAATGTCTGGAAATTTGCCAGTCATCTTGTAACCATTAGGTGTGTTAAACTGACACATTGAAGATGTCAGGAAGAACCTGGATCACCAATGACATTGTTAGACCACTGACTTAACTGATCCTGGAGCTGCTTTTATAAGATAATAAATCTTTTCTTTTTCAGCCAAGTGAGTCAGAATTTTGTGTTGCTTGCAGCTGAGAGAATCCTATTATCCATCACTCTAGGTCATGAAGTAGGAACAATCTCAAAAATAAGTTTTAAAACAGGAACACTTGTAAAATGACTAAGTTCTTGCATGATGTTTTTTTAAATGAATTATACCCACAGCTGTACCAGAGAATGAAAGTGACTTCCGCCTAATTTAAAAATTCCACCCAACCTTCTGGTACTAATTAGTTTAATTGTAGAATGGCAACATGCTTTGCAACCAGTAGTTTGATTAATGAACAATGATTTGAGGTCTCTCATTAACTACAAAATTTGCTTTTGGGGATATCTTGATTAGCTAAGTCCAAAGGCCCTCCTATCAGCATGAGGGCTGATTTTAAAGTAAAAATAAAAGTTAAGAGTGTTAAACAGAAATGGATGTGGAGAGAGTAAGTGCTTGCCTGCTGGGAATAACCCTGCAAGCTTCACTGCAGGTGATGGTTTTCCCTAAAGAGACAGAGAAATCTGCTGGACATCAGAGAACCCATTATCCACAGCCCTGAGAGGAGACAGAAAAAATGATGCCAGATCAAGGTGTGACTCAAATATACATGTAGAGCTATGGACAGAATATCAGTGTAGATTATTGGAAAGAATTACACAAAATAGTTGACTGTGGTTTTCTATGATTGTGTGGAATTTGGAAACACATTCTTTTCTTCTTTTTACTTGTCCATATTTTCTGTAATTCTGATTGATATTGTAATGTATTATAAATATTATCTAAATGAAAACTCATGGGAATTTGTATTCAGCATGGTGCTGATTTTTCAAATACTTCAGAAGATTGTTATTGATTAATAGCTTAGATATTGAAGTCAGATCTAGATAACAATCCTGTATCTACTACCTATTCATTCAATACGCTTGAGCTTGTTACTTCTCTGAATCTCAATT
Organism: Varecia variegata; assembly: GCA_028533085.1. NCBI lineage: Eukaryota > Metazoa > Chordata > Mammalia > Primates > Lemuridae > Varecia > Varecia variegata. Next base: position 153,292,416 of record CM052438.1, on the reverse strand, counting down.
TCTCGTTCATAAAATGGAATAATAACGATACCTTGCTTATATTGTTGTAGTGAGACAAGATAATGCACATTAACTACATATTATAGTAAAGAGACTCAATAAATAGTAGACATTTCTGTTACTATTGTTGTTCCTTGTGTCATAAATGACTTCCATGAATAAGAACTAGTATCACTTCTGTAAAACAAACAAACAAACAAATGCTTAAAAATCAAACCTTTGAAGCATTGGAGCACAATGCAAATGTATCAGATTTCTAAGGGCACCAAATACTTTCTAAATAAAGCATTCTCAGATTTTTGGAATATCAAAATGAGCAACAGATAGTAGATGATGAGTTCAGAGAATATTTGTTTGAGTGAAAAATATGAAACTTGTGTTTTTTGTAGGCCAAAAATTATTGAATACTGGCAGTTTTATATGGTTCAACCTAATATATTGTTAATACATAGCCTATGATATCTGTGTGTGGAGAAAGCTATGAGTTAGAGAAAAGACATGCTCTGCTCTGTCAAGTATTGGCAAATTCCAGATACACAGCAGATGGCAAAGAAGTCCTCCTTGGGATTGGAAAAATGTCCTAGCCACAGCAAGACTATTTAGAGTAGATCAAGCCAAATACAGCTTGCCTGGTGTTCCCAAAAAGTTAGAGACAAAAATCTACCCTCCCCACTCAGGTAATGTATTCAAATTTCAACAGAGAAAATGACTTGATACTTACCAGTAGCTGCTTTAATTACTTGTATTCATTATGGTCTACTTGTGATAAAGTCACTGGGTACTTTTAGGATGGTAAAAACTCCCGTGATTTTTTTCTTCATGAATAATTTTTCTCCTACCTAGACAGGTGTTTTATTAAGGTAAATTCATTACAGTCCAATGCTTCATTCCAATCAAGTTGTCCACTACAATTTCCATAAAATACAATGTGCTCAAGCATCAATATAGGGTTATTTGTTGAACTCTTTATATTGCCAACAGAATCACATCTAGGGTTTTTATTTGGTTGCAAAACCTGAATACCCTGATGTATTAAGTGCAAATTATGACAAGCTCAAGTACCGTGTCTGACAGTTCTAGTTAATGAGGAAATCTGTCAGAATAAGCAGTATTTCCACGCTGAGAATTTGCTGTGCTAGAGTAAATATAACAAAAGCTTTGTTCTAAGATAATCTAGTGTCAGAACTAGTCTACCACTAACCAGATCTTAGATATTTATCTTAATCCCTTCCTGCCTTCATTTCTTTGTGCATCCACGTGCATGCAATGTGACATCCTTAGTAGTGTTTATAAATGATAGAGTCAAGTCCATATACTTGCTTTGGTTCAACAACTATTAAGTAATTACCATGTATGAGGCAGTGGGTCCACTGCAGCAGATACACAGAAGAAGAGAGCAGGTCCCCCTGCTTTCAAAGTCTCTACACTTAGTGATAAAAACAGGAAGGAATAATTTTACTTAAATGTGATAAGGACTGGTACAATAGGTAATATTTATGAAGCCTTTCCTATGTGGTGAGTCCTTTGCTAAAGACTTTATTCACATAAGGCCATGCAATGTTCACAAGAACCTAATGAATTAAGCATCATTTTAAACTTCATTTTGGATATGAGAATAGATTTTCTTGGGGAGGTTAAGGTAATTTTCCAAAGTGCAAAAAAAAAAAGAGTTGAATCCATATGCGTTTATGTTCATAGGCCCAGTCTTCCCCACTGCACCGTAGTGCTAAGATAGAAGGATGTACAGCCTGCGAGGGGTCAAAGGTAGCTCACCCAACACATCTGTGTGGTTGGGAAGACCCCAGAATGTATTAATGGGGAAGATAACTGAGTTTCATTTTAGAGAATAAGTAGAAATTACTTAAGCAATAGAGAGGGGCACAGGGGAGAATTACAGGAACAGGCAACAGATATAGGAAAGCCTTAGACCCATGAAATAGCATGATTTCTTTTAAGAATCCCATTTTTTGTTGTTGTTCTTTTTGTTATTGGAATCCTTTGCGAAAGAGAAGTAGTGGCTGAAAAAGGTAAAGAGAAGCAGGGCCTAAACCACAGAGGTCCCTGTAAGCTAAGCCATAAAATTTATGTTCACTAAAAGACAATAGCAGTCCACTGAAGTGTTATAAACCAAGGAAGGAGATGCTCAGACTTTCCTTTTAAATATGGCACTCTTTAGGGGCAGAGTGTCCAGAGGACATTGCAATAGTTTAAGTAATAGAAAATGAAGGATCTGAGATTGGAACACATACATAAATATGGTAAGGAAAGAAGAAATATGAGAAATATTAAAATCTAAAATCAGCAGGGCTTGATGATTGATTGGTAGGGAAATGCTACAGTAGTCTCCCATTACCTGAAGATTCACTTTCCAGGGCCCCAGTTAACTGTGGTCTAAAAGTAGTAAATGGAAAATTCCAGAAATAAGTTTTAAATAACACATCGTCTGAAGAGTATGATGCAGTCTCTTGCCATCTCACACTGTCCCATCTGTGACATGAATCATGCCTTCGTCCAGTGTCTCCATGCTATGTATGCTACCCTCCTGTTGGTCACTTAGGAGCTGTCTCAATTGTTAGATCAAAAAAAAAATAGTGTGTATAGAGTTCATATTATCCGTGGTTTCAGACACATATGCAGGGGTCTTGGATTTTAAGATGGAGGGGATTATTTTTATAATTTGCATATTTCTTGTTTGCATGATAGGCTGCATGGTGATATCATTCAAAGAGATCTGAATATGGAGGGTGATCCCTATTACCATGATCATTGCTGCCAAGAGACTAAATTCTAGAATAAATGAACAGACTACTTATCCCACTGGGGAACTGCTACATCCTATATAAAAAGGTCAAATATATCCACTAATTCGAATTTCTTCACGTACTCAGACTTACAAATATTTATTACATATGAAGTTTCAGGCAATGAGGGCTCACTGTGATAAATGTTATGCTTTTGGTAGCCACATAGTGCCACAAAAGCCTACGTTGTGAGTTTTATACCTCACTTTTGGCAATTATCATGTAATATTTTAAGCAATATTTTTTGTATAACATTACCTTATTTCTCCCACTAGACTTTAAATTTCTTAGCAGCAATCACTAGCTAACTAATTTTTGTTTGTCTAGCTAGGATTTTAACACTCGGAATAGAATAATTTCCAAATAAATTTTTCTTTGGATTGATTGAAAATAAAAAGTCCCCTAATAGAATCATTGAACTATTTTTTATGGATCATTGGCTATTCAGTTTTCTATGTGTGTGCTTGGGTCAAAAAAACACTTGACTTAAAAAAAAATTATCTTAAATATCTCAGCTAGATTGCAATCATTAGTTGATGATTTTAGGAAAAACAATTTCAGCTAGTATCCTTAATACCGTCTATTTTATCAGCCTTATTCATTATCAGTTAAGCTCACTACTTCTGGAAGTCTCTGCACTGCTATCAATATGTGAGAAAGTCTTGCTGGGTAGATTGAAATTCTTGGACTTATACAGAAACCACAGAAAATAGTTATCTTTATCCTTTTCTATGAATGCACAGAGTCAGAGAATTTAAATGCCATATATTAAATCAATAAGTGGCAAAACAGAAACTAAACACTAATCTGTAATTAATTATTCATCAAGATTTTCAAATATTTTCTTATTCATTTGTTACATCAACTCTAGGAGATAAATGTGTCCAATGTCATCATCATCTCAACAATTAGAAAATTGCAGTTTAGAGAGGGCATCAGAAGCACCAATGATGTACAGAGTTGAATACAGATTTTAGTATCATAACCACAGGTTTTAGTATTATAGACACCAGTAACCTAGACAACTTAATACATAAGAATATTCACACATATATACACACACACATACACACAAATACAATTATTTGCAAATTATCACTATATATTAATATAATTAGCAAGCACTCCAAATTTTGATAAATGCCTACAATTGGCAGGACTTTAGGAAAATGGAAAAATACACACTGCCATTGCTAATAGCAATGTAACATTTTTACAGTCCATTTGGAGAGCAATTCTACAATGGATAATAAGAACTGTAAGAACTTTTATGTCTTCAGAACTAAGAAATCTAGTCTAGAGTATATAGTCTAAAGAAATTACCATGCACACAACTTGCCCTTGTAAAAGAAAAATAAAATAATAGATATCTGTGTTTATGCTGCATGTTTTACACTAGAAAAAAACCTGGAAATAATTCCAAGTTTCAACTTTTCGTAAATATTGATTCTAACATGAACTATGGTAGGGATTGCATGACTATAAAACTGCAGTCCCCAACCGTGGGGCCACACACTGGTACCAGTCTGTGGTCTGTTAGGGACCATGTAGCAGAGCTCCACCTCATCCCACTCCCCACTCCCGACCCCTGTCAGTGGAAAAATTGTCTTCCATGAAACTTAGGAAAGTGGAGGGGGTCGGGCTGCACAGCAGAAGGTGAGCGGCTGAGGCAGGCCAGAGATGGAAGCCTCATCTATACATCCACTCCCCATCGCTCGCATCACCACCTGAGCTCCGCCTTCCCCATCCCCTGTCCAGTGAAAAAGTTATCTTCTTTGAAACCAGTCTCTGGAGCCAAAAAGGTTGGTGACTGCTGCTGTAAAACATTTAAACTTTATAGACTTTGTCAGTGACTGGAGAAGGATAAAGGAAGTACTGCATAAAGAGAGTGATATATAAATAGTATAGGCACTTCGACTCAAAGAATGAAACAAATAGGGAAGGATTTAACATTTGTTGTGCACTTGTTGAGCATCTCCCACTACTGCCCACTCCTTAGGCATCAGTCCTTGTATTGGTATGAGAACTGTCTCTTTCCTCAGGTTTATGCAGACTAATTTGTGAGTTTGTTTTAAGCAACAGAATTAATCTCAAATTGTTGACACATAAACATGAGAAAATGTGTTAATATTGATCAAGGAGGATACCATACAACAATAGGAATCCTTCATGTTTCAGATAAGAATAAAGTCCAAGATGTTCTTCTGCAGCTTTCCAGGGTTTTCCTGAATGCCTTTCGTCCCTTTGTATTTCAGTTTTCAAAGGTCTGGCATTTGACCTCTGGAATGCATTGGGTAGCATGAAAATAGAATCCAGCTTTGTGTGCTATGGGGCATTACATATCAGGTTTTCCTAATGCCCAATAGCCCAACCTGTCTCTCCATAGGGATAAATTGTATAGTTACTATAGAAATGGAAAATGGCCAGTAAATATGCACCCTGACCACCTATTAATTGGTCAATCCAAGTATGTACCAAGCAAAATGATGGTTATTAAATTGGGAAGGAGGCCAGGCATGGTGGCTCACACCTGTAATCCCATCACTTTGGGAGGCTGAGGAGGGAGGATCACTTAATGCCAGGAATTTGAGACTAGCCTGGGCAGCATAGCAAGACCTTGTCTCCACACAAATTAAAAAAAAAAAAAAATAGCCAAACCTTGGGGCATGTAGTTCCAGCTACTTGGAAGGCTGATGTGGAAGGATCACTTGAGCCCAGGAGGTTGAGATTACATAGCTCAATGCTTGGGTCAGTGCATTCCAGCCTGGGTGACAGAGTGAGACCCTGTCTCTAAAAAATAAAAATAAATAAATAAACAGGGAAGGAGGGACAGTTTGATACAGGTACAATCATGGTTGCATGTAGCCAGGGAGGGAGCTATGGAAAT
>CM052438.1:153264690-153286228 GCA_028533085.1 Varecia variegata | reverse complement strand
CAAGCTATACATCTGACAAAGTCCTAATATCCTGAATCTATATGGAACTCTAACAAATCTTCAAGAGGAAAAAGAAATAATCCCATTAAAAAGTGGGCAAAAGACATGAACAGACCTATTTCAAAAGAATAGGAACAAATCACAAAAAAGCAAACAAAAAAATACTGAACATCACTAATCATTAGGGAAATGCAAATTAAAACCACAATGAGATACCAACTTACCCCTTTCATAATGGCCATTATCAAAAAGTCAAAGAACAATAGATGCTGGTGTGGATGTGGTGAAAAAGGGATGTTTATGTACTGTTGGTGGGAATATAAATTTAATACAACCTCTTTGGAAAACAGTATGGAAATTTCTCAAAGAACTAAAAGTAGATCTATCATTTGATCCAGTAATCCCACTACTGAAGATCTATAAAAGAAAAGTCATTTTATCAAAAAGACACCTGTACCATGTATTTATCACAGCACAATTCCCAATTGCAGAGATATGGAACCAAGCTAAGTGCCCACCAACAGATGACTGGATAAAGAAAATGTGGTATACATTTACCATGGAGTACTACTCACCATCACAAAGAATGAAATAATGCCTTTTGCAGCAGCTGGGATGGAACTAGAGGCCATTATTCTCAGTGAAGTAACTCAGGAACAAAGAACCAAATACTCTATGTTCTTGCCCATAATGAGGAGCGAAGCAATGGGTATGCATGGTCACACAGAGTAACTTAATGGACAAATGGAGACTCAGAAGGGGAAGGCAAAGAGGGTGATGATGGAGCAAAACAAATTACCTAATTGGGTAAAATCTACACTATTCAGGTGAAGCGTATATTAAAAGCCTAGACTTCTCCACTATGCAATTCAGCCATGTAACAAAAATCTACTTGTACCCCCTAAATCTATTTAAATTAAAAAATGCTAGTGAGTATAGCTCTAAGAACACATATAGCAATTTATGACACCTACTGATGACCTCCAGTACCTGGTGGCTCAACTTGAATGAACTGAGCCTTGACTCAATGGAGGGAGAAATGGCTTTACAAATATTAGGTCTCTTTTTATATGAGAATATAAAATACTGTTTCTTCTCTTCCTTTGAAATTTTCCTGTGTTCTCCGTAGGCATGGTAATACCAGGTACAACTTATTTTTGACAAATACAAGGGGAAATAAATGGTAACCCTACAGAAACCCAAATATTACACAAGTCATGATCAAAGAAATCAAAGGTAAATAGCTATTTGGTCCTTTGAATTTATTATTTATGATAAATATGTTAAGTCCACAGAAATCTAAGGGCCATGCTAAAATATGTTTTATAAAAATGGGGTACTAAGAAACAATCAGTAATACTGTGATTACTATTTATTTAATCTGAAGAAATCAACATTAACAGACAATGCATTAAGCATGAAGTATCTCTAATTATTTTCTGTGGTAGACAGATATTAAAATGGAACCCAGTGATTCCTACCTCCTAGTATCTATTCCATGTTCTCACTTTGTGGGCTAGACTAGTAATTTATAACCAATAGAAGAAATAAGGTGTTATTTCTGAGATTAGGTTACAAAAAAACTGTGTCTTCATGTGTGTACTGTTCTTTTTCTCACTTTTTCCCTTTTAGAGTACTCATTCTGGCTAGTAACCTAACATACTGTGAGCTACTCTATGGAGAGAGCCATGTGGCAAGAACCTGAGGTCTCTGGCCAACATTCAGTTAGGACCTGAGGCCTAACAATAGCCACATGAGTGTGCTTAGAAGCCCTAGTCAAAAGTTGAGATGACTATATCCCTGATCGACACTTTAATTGCAGCCTTGTGAGTAACCCTATGTTATAATTATAGCTAAGCCATCCCCAGAATCCTGACTCAGAAACTGTGAGATAATACTGTTTAAAGCTACTATGTTTTGTGGTGTTCAAAATGCAGCAATAGATAACAAATATACTATATCATTAAGCATTCCCTAAGATGTTTCTGAGCTGAACACAAAAACTACCCTATCAGGGCAACCTCTGTTGCACCAGGAGTTGAAAACTAAGATTGTGTAGAATGGTTTCCAGATGGAGGAGCTGCAACAGATAAAGGTAGTGATAATACAGAGAAAGTCAACATTTATTTAAAAAATACTGACTAAGCACCTATCATTTTCCAAAAATTACAAAGAACTCTCCAAAAGCATGACACCTGCCATCATGAAGCTTTCAGTCTAATAATGAGTAAAGACAATTATACTATAGTGTTAGGAATGTTACAATAGGAGTGCAAGAGAAAACTCTCTCTATAATGAGTGTTTGATGAGTTTCAAGATTATAATCAAGAAACAGCCAGTGAAGGCATAGTTGATTAACATTTCCTCAGCAATTCCCAAGGAAGTGTGGACATATTTTTCAGAAATGTTCTTGACTACTTTTATAGAAAGTTTATGTAACTCTCATTTAATTAACACGATGCATACTGAGTGCCTTGGAATCATACTACTTGAGGTGCTGTGGATACAGTAATGACCAAGATACATTAGATCTCTGACCTGAGGAAGCTCACTTTGAAAGCAATATTTACAGTGGTTTATAGACTTATTAAAATCTGGATCTGAAACCTGGGGTCATCAGTTATATGATGTATGACTTGGGGCAGTTCACTTAAACAATCGAAGTCTTATTTCTTCAGATATAAAATATGAAAAATAACATTTATCGTGTATTGCTCTTGATAAATTTAATGAGATAAAATATTAAAAATCCATGTTGCTCAGTGTTTGGCATTTAGTATACATGTAATACATTATAATTTTTATAATTTATTCTTATTGTATCACCTCTGAGGGACATATGTACCAAGAATTTGTGTCACTTATAAAAAGTATCTTGCCCAAAGCTTTTAGCCAAGCATAGAGAAACCTAGTGACCCAGGAATGTTTTAAACACAAATCCCTTCAGAATCACTCCTGATTACATAAATTTGCAGAATTCCAGCATGTATAATACTTGTATTACTCTAAGCACACTATGTTTCTCATCACTCCATAATGTGCATGTGCCATAATATCCTCACCAACCTTATTCACCTGGCAAATCCTCTATTCATTGTTAAGGTATTGCTTTAATGCTCCCTCAGAAACCTGTTTCTGCACACCTCCTCTCCATCCCAACTGGGTCATGGCCCCTCGACGCATTTCCCTGACAATACAGACAGTACTTCTTATCCATCTCTACCAACTAGATTCCATGGCTCTGTGCCCCTCGGGACTGTGAATAACATTTTCTCTTGATTCCATGTTTTTTGCACTTTCCCCAATTTGTGGTTTGAAAGCATGAACTTTGAGTTCAAATCCTGTCTTTGAAACTGGCTTATTCTGTGTCAACAGGAAAATTACTAAACTTTTGGACCTCAGTGTTTTCATTTCTAACATGTGGATAACAATAGTAGCCTTTCTGTAACAATTACATGTGATTATATAGGTGGAGTAACTAATACAGAACCTTGAGGATATTTAGTAAATTAAAGATATTATCATCAGCAGCATCACATGAGTGCATAGACAGCTAAGAAGAATGTGGACAACAGTGAACAGTCGTGACTGTCACAGTTTAGAACCAGTTAATTGCAGTACTTAAAATCACATATTCTGATGTCAGACTACTTGAGTTTAATTTCTTTCCTATCAACTTTGTGCTATTTGATAAGTGACATCCAATTTAAGTCTGTTGCTTCATCTTAACTTGGAGGATAATGATAATAGTAATTGAGTTCTTTAATTTGGTATGAGAGCTAAATGAAATAAGGCATGTTAAACTCTTGGGACAATGACAGGACCATCGTAACTGCTCACAAAATATTAGCTATTATAAAGGTGATATATTGCCTCAGATAGTTTTAAATTTTTTATGTGAATATTGGCTTTTATTTCTTTTTAAAGTTTTATTTTCATTGTATATATTTAAGGTATATAACACATTTTCATATTCATATGCATAGTGAAGTGATTATTCCAGACAAGCAAATTAGCATATCCATTATTTTACATAGTTACCTGTGGAGGCAGTAAGAGCACCTGCAATATACTCTCTTGGCAGATTTACAGGATGCAGTATGATATTATTAACTATAGTCATCATGCTGTACATTAGATCTCTAGACTTGTTCATCCTTTATAAATGCAACTTTATATCCTTTTGCTAACATGTCCTGTTTCTCCCCACTCCCTATCCCTGGTAACCACTGTTCTGCTCTGTTGCTATGTATTCAACTTTTTTATATTTCACCAATAAGTGAGATCATGTGATATTTATCTTCTCTGAATTATTCTACTTAGCATAATGTCTTCCAGGTTCATCCATGTTGTCACAAATGGCAGAATCTCTTCCTTTATTAAGGCTGAATTAGATTTCATTTCAGATATCTGGGCCTCCCTGTTCATTGCAGCATTATTCACAATAGCCAAGATATAGAAACAATGTAAATGTCCATCTATGGATGAATGGATAAAGAAAACATCTTTGGTTTCTTGATTTGGGCTTCATACACTATCAAAACACTTTCAAGGTGTTCTTGTCTGTAGAATTTTCACATTTTGGTAACATGGTCTTCAGATAAATTTTGTTATGGATAATGGTTTAAAATTCCCTTTTAGAGTTCACCCTTAAATTTATTTATTGGTTATTACTTTTCATCATTTCATAGTATGAAAATATACTAGAGTCAAATTAATCTATCAGGAATTCATGGCTGGTAAAGTACATTTTTCCACTCTTTTATTTTAAATCTTTAGATTCTAAGAATGAATTTCAAATAATATTTCTCTTTAGACATCATGGAATAATACTTGCCATGCTCAAGCTCATATATTTGTGCAAAACTGTTAGAATACAGAAATCTTTACATGGTCTTACAAATTGGCAAATCAGATCTTTTTGCCATTAGAAAAAACAACAACAACAACACCTGAAAGTTACTTTAATTCATGTTTTTTTTCAAGTCTTTTTCTGTAACAATGTTTTGTGGATAGGGGTGTAAGGGAGGTGATCTACCCTTTTTTAAAAGACTTCTTTCAGCTGTTTGTCAGATTTTCATAGTTCTAACAAACACAAAAAAAGGCATGAGGGCCCCCTATTCCTTGTGTTGCTTACCCTTGGCATTTTTTACCTGAAATTTTACTAATCATAATCAGCCACTGTCATAATCACTAACTTTTGCAATTTTTAGTAAAATTTCGATAAATGGCTGCCTTATCTACAATGTTTATTATTATTCCCTTTAAAAGTGCTTAAAATAAAGCAGGTTTATAACATATTTCATTTTGCAATAAGCCTTTGCAAACCACTGAGATCATAGTATCCATCTAGTAAAAGATACATGCATCATAACTTCTTTTCAGATTTAAAATTAGCTCTATCTTCCAGAGGTGGTTCCTAGTTAATAAATGCATCCTATTCCCATATGCATTGAGTTTCAGTTATATTTATCTTTTTCACCTTTCTTTATGTAGGTCTCTGGAACTCATCACATCTGTCTTCTTTGAGAGGAGCTAGAATGGTTCTTTGTTAAGAACCACAGTATTTCTTCCAGACATTGTAACTTACCCACTAGGGTAACAGCAATCAGCCAGTAATCAGACTGTTATTAATGCTTCCAGGTTTTCTTTCAATTTCACTAGCAAAGTCACATAATAAATGGCAAGGCATTTTTTCATTTTCTTCCAATTATACAACCTCAGTCTGTGCCTCAATTTGTTTCTCCCAAATGTGTGTGGCAATTAGCGCATCTCCAAAGTTGTTTTAAATGATTGTAATTTATCATAATGCTGAATATTATTTAATGAGGACATACTATGTGCTAAAAGTATTCTTATTACATTAACACATTAACTGATTTAATCTTTAAAACAACTCCATGAAATAAGAATTAACATTAGCCTTGTTTTATGGTTGAGAAATCTGAAGCACAAGGAGATTAAGTATCTTGCCCTAGGCAACATTTCTATCAAAGAAGGGGTATCGCAGTTATGTGAACACAGACAATGGTATGTTCTAGTTTTATTTGCTCATTTGAATGTATCATAAGTTAGTATAAATGAAATTTGTATAATAAAAGTAGAAATGATCCACAGATAGCTTCAAGTGAGGTAAATTTAGTTGTGACTTCGTGGAATCATGTACAGATAACTTCTCTCCAAGGTACACAAAGAACACTTATTTGAAGCCTTATGATCCTTTTTTTCTTTTCTTTTCTTTTTTTTTTTTTTTTTTACAAAAATGGAAAGCCAAACCTAAAATTCATGTAGAATTGCAAGGGGCTACAAATAGACAAAATAATATTGAAAAGAGAAAACAAAGGTGGGTGACTCACACTCTCCAATATCAAAACTTACAAAGCTTCATTAATTAAAACACTGTGGTGCTGCCATTAGGATAGATGTATAGATCAATGGAATAGAAATGAGTATAGAAAATAAACCCTCACATCTATGGTCAATTTATTTTTGCTAAGGGTTCTAAAATCATTCAATGAAGAAAAAAATAATCTCTAGAAAAATGTTGCTGGGATAACATGTAAAAGAATGAAGTTGGACTTCAATTTCACTCCATCTACAAAAATTAACTCAAAATGGATCAACTATCAGCCTTAAACATAAGAGCTAAAACTATAAAATGAATAGAATAAAACTTAGGGGTAAATCTTTATGACCTAGGATTTAGCAATACATTCTTAGGTTTGACACCTTAAGCACAAGTAAGAAAAGAGTAAATGAACAAATTGAACTTCATGCAATTTTTTAAAAAATTTATATACAATGATATTGTCAAGAAAGTGAAAAAGAAACAACCCACAGTATGGGAGAAAGTATTTGAAAATCATATACTCATCTGATAAGAACTTAACATTCAAAGTATATAAGTACTCTTACAACTCAACAGCAAAATGCAACCAAGCCAATTTAAAATGGACAAGGGGCTTAAATAGACATTCATCCAAAGATATACAAATGGCTAACATGTGCATGAAAAGATGTTCAACATCATTGGTAATTAAGGAAATGTACATCAAAACCACAAGGAGGTAACACTTCATACCCATTAGGATAACTATAACTAAAAATACAGAATATAACAAGTGTTGACAAGAATTTATAGAAATAGGAACACTTATTCATTGCTGGTGGGAAAGTAAGATGATGTAGTTCCTGTGGAATCAGTTTTGTGGATCTTCAAAAAGTTAAACATAGAATTACCATTTGACCCAGTAACTACAGTCCTAGTGCATACTGAAAATAATTGAAAACAAGTACTCAAAAATACTTGTTCATGAGTGTTTATAGCAGCATTAGTCAAAATCATTTCAAGTTGGACAAAATCCTTATGTTCACCAAGGGATGAATACATATACATGTTTTGTGGTATTTACAAACAATAGAATATTACTTAGCCATAAAAAGGAGTGAAGTACTGAAACTTACTACCACTTAGATACACCTCAAAAACACGCAAAGTGAAAGAAGGCAGACACAAAAGGTCAAATATTGTATAATTCATTGTACATGAAATATCCAGAACATGCAAGTCTGTAAAGACAGAAAGCAGAATAGTGATTGCCAATAGATGCAGGATGGGGAAGTGGAGAGTGATCACTTAGTGAGTATGGGGTGTTCTTCTGGAGTGATGAAAAAGCTTTGAACCTAGAAAGAGGTGAGAGTTTTCAGGATGTTGCTAATACACTAAGTGCCACTGAATTGTACACTTTAAAAGAGTTAACTGAGCATTATGTAAATTTCACCTCAACTAAAAAAAAATAGTCTCAGGGCCTTCATCCTTCTTGTACTATAAACATCTTGCCAAAATTGCCATCCTTGGTGTGATTTTAGTGTTTAAAGATGCCTTTTCTGCCCTATACTTAATATAACCCTTACACAGAAGCAAACAAATTTATATAGTATTCAACCAAAGAAAAAGCAATTCTGGCAATGATAGAAGGAAAGTAGCTATATTGGACTAATTGATAGAATAAAGAATGTCCCAATGAGAAAGTTAAGGAATTATAGAGTGATATGTTTTACTATTTATTTTAAAATACTTTAGATTTACAGAAAGGTAGCCAAAATAATACAGAAAGGTCTCATATGCTTGTCAACCCACTTCCTTTAATGTTAGCATCATACATAACTATGGTATAATTGTCCAAAACAAAACCTTAACATTGATTCAGTAATATTAAACAAGCTACACCTTTATTTGGATTTGACCAGTTTTTCCACTAATGTTCTTTTTTTTTTTTTTTCCCTATTTCAGGATCCCATCCAGAATACAACATTGCATTTGGTTTTTATGTCTCTTTAATCTCTTTTAGTCTGTGACATTTTCCTAGGCTTTCCTTACTTTTTGTAACCTGACAAGGTTACCAAAACAATCTCGAAGAGTACTTGTCATGCATTTTGTATAATGTCTCTTAATTTGTGTTTGTCTGACATTTTCTCAAGATTAAACTAATGGAGTCTAATGGGATTTGAGGAAGAAGAAAATAGATATGAAGTCACATTATATGAGGGGATACGTAGTATCACAATGCCTTAACACTAGAGATATTATTGATTACTTGTTAAGGTGATGCTTTAGTACAAAGCTATTATTCTTCTCTGCACTGTATTCTTTATAAGCAAGTCACTCCCTGCCCATACTCAAAGGGAGGGAAATTAGTTTTCACTATCTGAATGGGTGTGTATGTACACTTATGCTTAGGAATTCTGTAAGGAAGAAGATTTGTTCTTTCCCCACCATGTGTATTAATATATTCAAATATTTATTTATATCAGTATAAACTAATGAAACTATTTACTATATTTCTTGGTTATAAGCCAATATTATTATTAGGTATTTTTTGTTGCTAAAATTGTTCCAGTATTGACTGTTGGAAGCTCTTTTCAGGTTGATTCTGTGTCCTTTTGACATGCCCCAATCTAAAGTGTAATTTTTATTTTACTACCTTTTGCTTTACATTTTGACATTAGAACTTGACTGATTGACTCCACTCGAGTCATGGTTCTTAAATATTGAGATTTACTAGCTTCTTTGAAAATCCGATGAAATTTATGAATTGTCAACCCAGGAGAAAAAAATGCACTCATATAACCAAAATCCTATTAAAAATGTCACAGGAGGCACAGACTTCCTGATATTTTTGTGTGTAACCCCTGGAACCTACATGGGCACTCACAAGGACACCATAGGCTCCTTCCAAACAATAGCAAAAGAAAACCCTGCCCTCATCAGAGTCATTTGGATTCTTGCTTCATGGGTCCCCCCCCAAAAAATAATGATGGTTGATCTGATAACTATATTGATAGAAGAGGTGTGCATGCAGCCACAGCTTTTATTCACATCTATGTTATTTGAATATTTAGACACATGTGTATCTGTTGGCATTAAACACAGTCACAGAGGAGAAAGAGAGTACTGTTGGGAGAAATTTGGTCACATTTCTGTTCAGCAACAAATTGAGTTCCCTGGAGGAACTAGTGGATTAAACAGCTGCTGAAGTGTCTGGCTTTTCTCAGATGCTGGCTTAATCGTGCCCTTAGAACATGAGACATTGCAGTAACCATGTGCCAGGGGTTGATCCTCTAGTTAAATGTTCCCACCTTGGGAAGTAATACAAATTTATTCCTCTAGAAAGACCATTTCCTTTTGCTCCTAAGTTAACTATGATTATCATTTACTAGGACCAGATCCGCTTACCATTTTAACATGCCTGTCAGTGTCTTTAAGAGCTACCATGAGGATCAGTGGAATGACATTTCTGAGCCACTGTGAGCTCCTGATATGAAAAGATTTATATAAATGAAAGGTGATTATTTCACTACTATAAAGGTACCTTTGGAGATTTCCACATGTACAAGCAGAGGGATCATGCAGGCCTTATAGCTTTTTCATTTTCTCATTGAAGAGTCTTTTCTGAACTGGATACAATGTGCAGAATGATAGCTTCTGAAACCACACAGCACACCAGGATTGCCAAATCAATATAGCTCCATTAGTCAGATACATGCAGCAGAAGATTTATTTCATAAGTCTAACAAAGTGCTAAGCCATGGATACCTTCTCTACTGGTGAAATATATTTTTATATAGACACAAGAAGTTAATCAGAAGGCCACACATTGATTAGGTAGTGAGAGGGTCATTTTTTCTATAGTTAATAGTCTCACATTTTATGCTACAGCAAGCCTTTCTGAAATTTTCTGCTACTTTGAAAAAAACAAACTTCATATATTATTTAGGTTGAAATACACTGTACAAAATATATTTTTCTCATAAAAATAAAGCAATATATTCTGTATTATTCCTAGATAAATTACAAAACGTTTACATCTGTAAGTTTTGTTAGTTTTGCTTGTAGAGACAGGATAATTACTATGGATTAAATTGTGTCTTCCCCAAATTCATACATTAAAGCCCTAACCTCCAATGTGACTGTTTCATGATAAAGCCTTTAGAAGGCAGTTAAGATTAAATGAGGTCATAAGGGTGAGGCCCTAATCTGATAGGGCTTGTGCCCTTATAAGAATAGAAACATACACCAGAGCTCACTCTCTCTTGACCATGTAAGGACACAGTAGAGAAGAGTAATATTTTCGACTATGAGTTCTGTCATGGAACCAATGCAATGCAAACAGCTCAAAATATCAATGAAGCATTTGGGAAGAATTGGGTTAATGAATGAACAGTACCTCTGTGGTTTGAGAAGTTCCATTCTGGTGATTTTAGTCTTGAAAATGAGCCAAGTGGGTGACCTGAGACCAAGGTGGATAATGATGAGCTGAAAGCTATAGTGGAAGCGAATCCATCTCAACCTACACGTGAATTAGCAGGAAGATTTGACATTACTATTCCAACAATATTGGACCAATTGAAACAAATTGGCATGGTAAAGAAACTGGATAGATGGGTACTGCATGAATTAAACAAGCATCAGAAGAGAAGTCGTCTTGAAGCTTTCCTTTCTTTGCTGTTATGACGTAAAGGTACACCATTTCTACACTGTATTGTTACATGTGGTGAAAAATGGACTCTTTGTGACAATTGCAAGCATTCAGCACAATGTTTGGATGAACGTGAAATGAGGAAACACAGTATATTTCAAAGTTCCTAAATAATGGTGATCCACTGTTGGAACACGTAGGGCTTCTTGATAGTGTAAGTTAGAGGTTAGTTATAGAACTCCGGGAATTTCCCAGAACATTTCACTTGAATATGAACTTTGATTACAAAACTTGTGACTTTTTCAAGCCAAAATTCATGAAAAATTTAAATGCTTTTCCTGACTTCATTTCTTGATTCTAATTTGTAATCAGTGTTGAAAACCACTGACTTCAATCCAACCCTCAGACACATGAGACCACCCTAGGGAATCCAGCATCAGCCATATAGTCCAGACCAAAAGAACCACCAATACAACACATAGGACTGAGAGCAAATAAATGTCTTACAGGAACAAAGATAACTCATAGAGTAGCCCAAAACATATTAGGAGCAAGACCTGAAAGCTATAAATTCCTCCTTCAAAGCTGCATTCTGAAAACTCTATTTCAGCCTATGTTGGCAATAAATTAAGTGAAAACAATACTCAAAGATAGGACTATGAATTCTAGTTAACACTTCCTTGCTAAATGGTTTGAGAAGGAAGTGATAAGGTTTTGTGTCTCAACGGTTGATGCCATGAAAAGGATAATATAACTTACATATAAAAGGTAAACTTGAACCTATAATCAGAAGAGAGCAAAGAGAAAGCCTTTTGGAATTCTTAGAGTGTATTTTTGAAGCATACATGCAGGTGTTAATTATTTGTTATTTCTCTGTTACTTGGATCTGAATCAGTTTGGATGATATATCATAGCTTCACTTTCCCATATTATATCATCCAGTCTATTCTAGGATCACTGCTTGAAAGGAAAGCCCAGAACTCAGAAACCAAACTTCCAATTACTTTCTTGAACAGTTTTATCAGTTTAGACATTTACCAGTAATTCATACAATGTCTATTTTGAGGTTTAGCTTTCTACCAAATCTTTCCTTAATTAATATGCTAAAATAATGGCATATGCTCTTTTAATTTTAATTTCTAAATACTGATGTCCTAAAACTTTTATATGTTTATTAGGTGTATCTTTTTATTTGAATTGTCTTTTCAGTAATTTAGCATTTTAAAATAAATTTTATTTTTTCCTTTCATGAGGTAATGCCACTTTTCTTTCTTATTTTCTTCCTTTTGTTCTCTTACATTCAAATGCCTTCCATGTGTTTGGTACTACGTTAGATTTTGGAAATAGAAAAATAAGTAAGCAGCCTACGAAGAGAGAGACCTCTATTATAGTTTATACATTGGTTGTATAACTAACAACCTATGGGAATGCAAGAAAGAATGTTTTATATATAGTTGCATCCCTTGCTTCTAGGGTAATTCTTGTCACCTAAAAGGTTTTTACATGTCCAACACTGAATTCCACAAAATAACCTGTCATAGAGCAAAACTGATTTTATATTTTACTGCCATAAAGGAGGTGACTAATTAATAGAATCTTAGTAACATCTCAGAGGGAGGAGGGAAAAAAAGGGGTAAGTGTTGTAAGGTCTGGTTTAGCTGAATCTTTCATGACATGAGGGCGGGTGAGGGAAAAGCAGATGATGATTTTGATAAGGATTAGGCAAACTTCATCAGAAAATAGTTTAGGACTGGTGAACAGAACAAAGTGAGGGTTTCTAAGCAAGTCTTTAAGATTAAACAGTCATTTGATGAGCTATTTTTTGTCTCAAGAAGAAGGAATTTACTCAAATGATAGCAGGCTGAATAGTCTATTGTTCTGACAAATTATATTTACATAAGTTCTTGAAACAAACAAAGTTATTTGTAACTTCATCTTCTTGAGGCAACAGTTTTCTGGAATATTAAAACCATGCTAATGCAGATAATCAGCTATGTGGATATAAATGCATTTAGTTTTCACAGAAACTAGGTGCTCTGTAGAATTGAACCTAAATTGTCAACTTTTTTCAAGGTCAGTTTTAGGATACGATATATCAGACAATTGTGAAGAGTGTAAACAAATAATATAAATATTGTAGTAGAAAATAAGATTTAGTGGATTTAAAAGGATAGATGTAATTCATGGCCATGCACAGAAAAATTGTCACTGTGTATCTGACTTTTGAGCAGAAATTGTGTTTATTTACAACCTGTTCTTCTGTTTTGTCAAAGCATGTCTAGCATTCATTGCCTGGTTGGCCTCAGATCTTCCCATATTTCTCTGAGATTTGCTATCATCTTGACACCAAGAGTGGAAAAACAGAGGAGTCTTAATAAACTTCAGGAGGTTAGGCAGAAAACTAATGAAAGCCTTTTGGAATTCTTAGAGTGTATTTTTGAAGCATACAGGCAGTATACAGACATTGATCCAGAATTGCCAGCAAATTCTAAAATAGTAAATATGACTTTCATCAACCAAAGTGCTCCTGACATTCAGAAAAAGTTACAAAAATTAGATGGGGATTTAGTTATGTCTATGTCTCAGTTGGTAGAAATTGCTTTTAAGTTGTTCACTGATCATGATGAGATGATGAAAAGAAAACAACAAAAGTTAAAGCAACAGGCCAGTTCTGGCTGCTGCTTTGACTCAAAAAACTCCGGGACCACAACATAGATGCCCCTCAGGTGCTTTACCCAAGGTAGGACACCCTGGGCCCCAGACCCCCAACAAAAGGGGACATCCCACTGTGGGTCCCAATCAATGTGCCTACTGCAAACAGGAAGGACACTGGAAAAGTGCCCATACCTTAAAAACTCATGCTGGGAAGAATCCCCTTCCCATTTGCCAAATGCCCAAGCTAGCCAGGAGGCTTGAGGCTGAAAATATCGAGGATGGGGAACAAGGATGACTGGGGCCCAGGGGTTCCTCCTAACCCAAGCAACACCGTCTATATTTCCCACAAGGAGCCTAAGTTGTGATAACAGTGGGAAATAGACTTTTGGACTTTTTAGTAAATATGAGCACCAGATATTTAGTAATAAACACCTGTCTGTCTAAACTCTCCTCAGAGACTACAAAAGTGACTGACGCTTCAGGAGAAACCATGAGGCAGCCAAACCCTTGCATTGCCAAGTAGGCAAGACCCACTTGAAACACAGCTTCCTGTATATGCCTAAGTGTCCCATTCCTTTGCTGGGACATAATCTTTTAACCAAACTAAATCCCAAAGTTACCTTCAGCCTAGGACAACTGAATATTAGGAGACCTCCCAAACAGGCCTGTGCCCTGCACGCTGCCTTGCTACAATCAGAAGCCCATTCCTGAAGAGATACTCCGAGAGATGAATATGGAGGTGTGGGTGGATGGGAGACCAGAAAGGGCTAAAACCGCCATTCCAGTGCAAGTCAAGGTGTGGGCAGGAGTGGCACCACCACATTTGAAGCAATACCCATTGAGAGAACAAGTGTGATGGGAAATCCAACCTTTTTTGTCCACTTTCCTTCAGTTTAGACTCATTAGACCTTTCCAGTCCCCATATAACACACCCATCCTGCCAGCCCAGAAGCCTGGGACTAAGGAATATAGATTTGTTCAAGACCTGAGAACCATTAATCGAATTGTAGAATACATTCACCTGGTGGTCCCCACCCCTTATACCCTGCTCACAACCCTGACTAGTGAGCTCTGCTGGTTCACAGTATTAGATTTAAAGGATGCTTCCTTCTGCATCCTTCTGAGCCCAGAGTCACAGAAACTGTTTGCTTTTGAATTGGAGGACCCAAATATGAAAGCAAAGCAACAATACTATTGAGAAATTCTTCCCCAAGTCTTTAAAAACTCCCCTACCATTTTCAGGGAGATTCTTGCTAAAGACCTCCAAGACCTCCAATTAAATGGCAGAACTTTACTTAGTGGTCCCTTGAGACCACTAAGGGAAAGTGGGAGCTTCACTCTACTTTGGGGTTCACATAGGATATAGAGTAGAGAATAATCAAAAAGGTAACACAGAGAAGAGCAATCAAGGATAAGTGGAAATAAGAAATTTCAGCAAGAATTTCTTAGAAGTGAAGGGAGATTAAAGAAAAAATTTAATGATATTGATTAGAGGACATAGGATTTCTATCTGAATATGACATGGGATTGGGGATCAAGATAGTTTTAAATCAATTTAAAAAAGAAGAAGACAGCTAGAACTCTTGGAGATACCCAAGCCATGATATTTCTGTTAAAGTTATCATGAATGTGACAATTATTTGGCACTCAGTAAATGTTATTTCACTTCTTTTTATTTGTTGTTCTCAATGTACAAAAATATATGGCAATCTTCAAAAGAAGTATCCTCATTCTTATTACCATCATCTCATTTTAGCAAAAGCACTGAACATAATAGAGACATACACCATCTGTTAAAATTTTAGGACCCTCAAAATATGTCTATTTCTTCATTTCTCTGGAAAAGGAGTGTCAAGTACAATTCACCACACAGTTCACAAGGAAAAATTCTCCATGTCTCCAGAAAGTAGTCTTACCCTGAGAGTTACACACACTAGTTTAGCTGTCACTCAGCACTTTCTAAAATCAGAAGCTTCAGGACAGTTTTATTTCCCCAGCACTGTGAGCACATATTTCTGCATAAAAAATAATAATAATGTAAACTAGAAAGTTTGTTATAGTCCTATTTGCCTATGTTATATTCATTTGAAATATAATGCACTGATTATGAATTATTGAATTAACATTTTCACTGATTATATTAACAGCCAAACTTGAAAATGTGACGTGTCTTTTTTTAATCAGTCCAATTGGCATAGCAAACACCTATTAATCAAGGTGAGCAGTACTGCCAATTGGCAGTATTCTATTAGTAGAATCCACTTGCAGCATTTTTATTGTAATTATTTAGTATCAGTTCCCAACTTATTTTGAAACATGATCAATTCACATAGTATCTCTTTGTCACTTCTATTAGTGGAATCCACTTGCAACATGTTGTTGTAATTGTTTAGTATCAGTTCCCAACTTATTATTTTGAAACATGATCAAATCACATAGTATCTCTTTGTTTCTAGGTTGTTGTTTTCAAATGCTTTTCAACAGTCACAGCTGTTTCTTAGTAGCAATGACAATGAATACATGTTGAAGGACCTACTTTTAGCAGATATTGAAACCAGAAGCTTCCAAACTATTTAGCCTCATATCTTCAGAGAACACTCTACCTAGTTCTAAATTTCCAAAATTTTGTAAACTGGTCCATTAGTCTTCAAGTCCAGAATGAGTTTGTTCTCTACCAAATAATAAACAAAGTTTTAGCCATAAAGAGATGAATTTGGAGAACTTTTAGGAAAAGTAAAACATGGATAAAAGCCTCTTCTACAATTCTACTTGACTTTTTTTTCCTTAATCTTTTCTTCCATTGCCTCCTGTTCCATTTTCTTGAATTCTGGGGCAAATACGGCTTACTTTAACCACAAAAGTAGAATGAAGAGATAATGTTAAAACAAGGTAACATAGGGAAGATGCAATGAACCTGATGTTTTCCAAATGTAAAGTGAAAACTTGCAAGGTTTGTAGTTCAAATAAAACCAGACTGTGGTCGCCATGTCAGAATAATTACCTTCCTGTGGAATTCCTGTGGTATAAGTGTGCTCATTTAAAATTTGATATATACTGTCCAATCATTCTCTCTAAGTTTTGCATTGTATTCCCAGCAAATCAATAATGTTTAGAGGTACCTTTTCCCCTCATTCTCACCACAACTGGCTTCCAATCCTCTTAAATTTTGCTAATCTGCTTATTGAAAAGCACATATAATTTATGTTTTATTTTATATTTCTTCAATAATCAGTGAAGATAAGCATTTTTCATATATTTATTGGCCATTTGTATTTACTTTTCATTAGAATCATTCATTTTATATTTATATGTGCATAGTGAATGTTCCCACCAGAATTTCAATTGAAAAGTAAATCTTTCTTATGTCTCTGTTTTGGCCCATTACAGTCTAAATATCTTATAAATATAGGGTTTGAAAAACATGCATTTGATGAAAGAATAAATGGAATTTCTAGTACTAGTTTAATTGAAAATTATCTTTAGATTTTACAGTAAACACTATAACTTTCTTTTTGAGAAAAATGCATATTTTTTATGACTTTCATCAATATGAAATTTAATTTTCTTCTGTTCCAAGCAAAGATTATGTGCTTTAAGGTAAAAATATGAAATAATATTACATCATGAAGTAA
Organism: Varecia variegata; assembly: GCA_028533085.1. Taxonomy (NCBI): domain Eukaryota; kingdom Metazoa; phylum Chordata; class Mammalia; order Primates; family Lemuridae; genus Varecia; species Varecia variegata. The sequence continues at coordinate 153,268,962 of CM052438.1, read as the reverse complement.
AATATATTGTAGAGAATAAGACTCTAACATCAAAACGTTCCCTTTCTTTGGTTGTATTAGCAATAATGCAGTGAATATAAAAGTCTAACTTCTGCTCGTATTGCTTTGTTTCATTTTCACAGTGAAGGCCAACACGTAGCATCAAGTAGTCAGGACAATAAAATGCTCAGAACCAATTTATAGTACTTTGTATTTCTGCTTGAGAACCTTAAGGACCTGGATCCATTTTAGTGGCTTGTGTAGTGTGGGATAAAAAGTATAGCTCCACTACAAAAATTTCCTAAATTTTTGCAAGTATAGTGCATTGTCCTTAGACTCTGTCAATTCCAAAAGAAGCTTTTGAGCAAATGTTTGGATTTAGGTAAATAAAAGGACAACAAGGAAAAGCAAAAGGCTTCTGAAATATGTATATATGGGTATAGATTATTTAAAAATTATCTGATTAAAAAATTTCCTGAAATTTTCAGAAGGTGTCACATACTATTTAAGTGATTTTTTTTCCTGTATATAAATAATCATTTTATAATTAGTGTAATAAGGTATTTTTTTTCTATAATGAACCAATGAAATCAGTCTTTGAATTCTCAATTCCCATTATTACTAACATACGTCACATCACATAGTTATGGTTCCTAGGAAGACAGAACAAGTATAATTAAAAGAAAGCTTTGTTTTTATGGCTGAATTTAACTGAACTTTATTGGTCCATGGAAAACCACATGCCATCGATAACAAGTACCACTCTAAGGCCAACAAAGAGAAATATTTTCTACACTTTTATAAGCTCTAGAGTTAGAATAACTTCCCAAGTTTCCATTCACTGTATCCAAATATTCCACCTACATAATGGAGAACAGCCCCCTTTTATCTAAGAGGGCTTAGCTTGCTCTACAATGTGTATGTCATTACAAGGCACTTTCTTGCCCTACCATATTCCCCAAGGGAAGGGATTTAGATACTTTATTGTTCAGTCTTTTGCTTTTAGGAGGAAATCCTTGTTTGTAGACCTGAAGCTTTTATAACTTCTCATTCCCTTTTTAAGAAAAATAATGTAAGATTGCAAATATAATATAAGGTTTTACAATCATTGTATAAAGTAAAAACAAAGTTACCAACTTTAAGAAACCTTGAGAAATGATGAAACTATCACAATATCCACAAAACACAGCATAATGTTTTACTAGTAAATTACCTGGTGTAACTCTTACACTATTCCTGTTGACTCATTGAAAGATATGCATAAGAGCTTTCTCCTGAAACACTTCAGTTTGTTTTAGTTAACTGCACCATGACTTTTGCCTGATTTTTATATAGAATCACTCAACTTCTTCAGGACAAGATGCTCAAATATTGTAAGATGTGATCCAACTCATTAGGATATATAAAATAAGAATTCAAACATAGATGCATAGATGTTGCAAGACACACAGGAATTCTGCTTCATTGTATTCTATGATATTTCTATCATAACAAAAGTAAAGTATGTTTATAGATATATATATGCTTCACCATTGGGTATATTTCTAGCAGATGTGAACTTCCATGTTCACTGTCCACCACGTGAATTGAATCTTCTGTTTACATGTGTACACTCTGCATATTTATCAGATTTTCCATGTGTCAAGTTCTCTTTATGTACATATCAAACATTGTTTCTCTTCCACTGTCCTTATAGTTCATGTGCTCAGAGCATACGTTCATATCTCAGCTAGACTTCTGAACCTGGACCTTCAGGTCATGATACCAGGTGAGTTGGCACAGTGGGCAGTGAAGTTGTGGACCAGGTTCTGTCCCTATCTTCATTTCTCACCTCAGGCTAGTGCCTTAGGTTCCCTGTGCCTCCAGTAATTTATTTTTAAAATATCCGGACTGGATGTTTTATAATAGTTACTATGGTAACTACTAAGATTTCTAAAATAATGGGGAAAATTATTAAGAGATTTAAATATTTGGTTAAATTAGATTTATGGGGACAGAGAGAAAGACAATGGTTAAGTAAGAAGGAAGATCATTATTAATGAGGAATAAATATATAGAATTTAACAAAATTTTGGGCAGAGGCATGAACCCATTTCTGATGAACCAAAGATAAATTACATTTAAAGATGTAACATGGGGGAAAAAATAGTTAGCAATTTTAAGGGTAGACCCATTTGACAGCAGTGAGAAAAGGCAGATGAGAAAGCCTCAGATCTCTAAACACATGTGGCAGTCAAAATAAAGAATATATCCTAGAATGAGTGGTAAGAATACTTCTCATATTAGGAAAAGAAGCTAAGGTCAACACACAAAGCATGATACCCAGAAGGTAAAATAGCAGACAGTAGATGAAAACCCAGTAGCATCACTGGCACAAGGGGCTTCCATTTGTGTCTATAGTTTATTGATGAACAATCAGAACATGAGCACAAAAAATCCAGGCAAAGTTTTATGCAGGAATGCATGCTGCAGTCGGTATTGAAAAGAATATGTCAGTAGACAAGCTTGAAGCTATGGACAAGATTCTAGTCATTGGAAAAATGAATGCAAAATGCAATCTTGTCCCCAGTACTAGAGAGGCTGATATTATCTGAAGACTAAGTCTCAAGAGTCTCTTTATTAAAATTATAAGAAAGTCACAGAGCAGCTGAATGGCATTTTAGGTATCCATATAAAACAGACATAATATTTATAAAGTTTTACCACCTGACTTTAAATTCATGTTATGTAATTCATTAACTGGGTGACATCAGGCCAGATACTAACTCCTATGAGCCTATTTTCCTCGTTGGTAAATTGGGGATCATAATGATGAATTTTTTGGGAGGACTACATGAAATTATATGTGTATACAATGTTTAACAGAGGATGTGACACAAATGCTCAATAAATGTTAACTACTGTTGTTGCTGTTGTTGCTGTAATCTTAATCTATTTTTGGTCTAAAAAGTGTGGTGGGGAGGGCGGAGAGAGAAGTTGTACTTGAAATGTGAAACAGCCCCCAAGAGTGAAAGGCATTCATTGGTAAGTAGAAAGTGATAAAGATTGCAGGCACAGTCCAGAGGCAGGAACCTATATCCAGGCATCAAGGTAAACGCAGAACATTAGGTGGAGAGATTGAAAAGTGATGGACTGTGTAAGTCCATTCATAGAGTGATTTTGTGCTTTAGAAATTGTCCTAATAGCTTCAAATACCTTGATTCCTTCATACCACCTGAGCACATTGGCATTCATATTTTTAATTTATGTATTTCACAGAAAAAGCCTCAGAGAGATTGTATAGTTTGCTTATAAATGAACAAACTATGCTGGTGCATAGAGAGATCCCATTGCATCTGCAAGCTACAGTACCAGTGCAGTAAATTAAGAGAATCAGCTGACTAGATAACAAGGAACCCAGTGGGGTGTGTAGAAACAAACAGTGTAGTGAATTAGCATAGGTTTTAGGACGTTTTGGGAGCACAGACTACAGACACACAACTTTAGTCCAAAACCTGCCTCTAGCATTTTTTGTCCTTGTGATCTTAGGAAAGTTATAAAACTCCTCTGAGCCTCAGTTTCCTTATCTATAAAATGGACTTAAAAATAGTACTTCACAGAGACACACTATGAGCATTAGAAGTGTTTATGTGTACAAAGTGTCAGAGAGGTCCCTAAATGTAGTGTTAGCTTTCTTAGCAGATTTGCTGCTGCCTTTTATGGTGATTCTTATTCTTTTGAATTTCACAGAAAAGTAAATATCTTCAAAATGTTTCCTAAATTTTGATTTTTCCAAGCAAGCATATTTTAAAACAATTAATTTCTACCTGCTGTCACCACCACTGTTTTAGAGGACAAAGCATATTGTAACACAAAGAATTTAGAAAAAGATATTTTCTCAAAATGAAAGACCATCCATTAAATTGATCAAAGCAGCTTAATGGAAAACTCTGGAGTGCATTTTTTTTCCTTTTTCTTATTTTTGTATCCAACATGTGAAATCCTCATCATAACCCAGTTTTGAGGCACAGCCTGGTTAAATCTTTGGCCTTACAAGTGGTAACAAGACTTCCTCTGTGAAGTTCCAAATCTGGATCTCCATTTCAAATTTTCTGGCATCTCTAGGGAGAAGTGAGGGGCAAACAATGAGAACCTTCAGCATGAAAACTTTAAGGGCTCCAGTTGGGGGGTAAGAAGGTCGAGACCCAGGTACATTAGGATGAATTTTAAAATGTACACACACAGTGTCCATAAAAGTGGCAGCATTTTGGATGTCACTGTGTTCATGAGCACTGGACCATATTATTGCTAGCC
>CM052438.1:153228471-153264190 GCA_028533085.1 Varecia variegata | reverse complement strand
TGTGTGTGTGTTTAATACCTGCTATCTGCCAGGTGCTGATCAATGTAGATTACAATTATGATTAAGAGAAGTTACTATCCTTCAAGTATGCAAATCCTGTTGAAAAAGGCAGGAAAGTTAATGGAAAATTAAAATGCAGTATATCAAGTGTTACGATAAAGATGAATATGGAATATCACAAAGGAGGGACAACTTTCTCAGGAGAAAACAAAACTAAAGAATGAGTTGAAGTTAACTGGGAGATAGTGGGTTGAGAATATTTTTGGTGGTTGGAGGAAAGGAGGTGTTTTAACTCTAGGGAGCAAGAAATGTTGGTGAGATCATGGTTTGTTTAGTAAGCACAAGTCACTCAGAATATATAGAGCTATGGTGATACAAAAAGCAGGTTAAACATCATGCTTGTCTTTATTTTGATGATGGTGAAGGAATTTCTTTTGATATATGTCATTTCCTAACTAAAGGTAGACAAATAATTGTCCTTCAAAGGTAAGATATCTTTTTAGCAATAATATGTTTCTGGTATTAATGGGTTTATCATTCTTGTTGTGACATAAACTATTCAACTTGAAGTCTGAATGGAAACTTGTAAATAATTAAAACATGTCCTTATATATTTGCTTTTATGACTAGGCAAAATGAATGTGGGCTTTTAAATCCAACAGACTCTAAAATCTCAGCTCTGTGTTTTTCCTATATTGTGGATGTGAACAAACCATTTAATCTTCCAGACTCGGGCATAATTTCTAACTAGACCCTCTTACTAGTGGTTATATCATACAGAAAGTCTGTATGATATGAAATGGAGGATGCCTGAAAACTAAGAGACACTCCTAAGGTATAGATTCAAAATTTAGCCTCTGAGGCTTCTAAGAAAACAGATGAAAAAAAAAAAATTAAAAAGTCACAAGGGAAAAATTATTTAAAAGAGCCAACATTAGTTACTAAATTTCAAACAGAATCTTGACATTGCAGACTACATATATGTTTCCTTTTGGCATTTCCCACATGGCATACACACTTAGCAAGGGATCACTTATCTTTGCACTTATATTCTTATGATCTGCTTTTGAAAGTCTAATATTTTACCTGATACCTTATCAATTTTCATGCTATTATCTTTTATAATTCTCTAAGTACCTCCAATCTAAGAAGATTATGATCTCTAGGCCCTGAATTTTCAACAAAAATTTGCAATCAATCACTCTCAATCCATTTCCAGATAACAATCTAAAATAGTCTCTGCCTCTAATTATTCCAGAAAGTATAAAAGAAAAAAAGCTATAATACTGATATCATTATTTCAAAACCTACAAAGACTGCCATTTCCCCAAGTTCCTAGTCAGGTGCTCTGGGTAACTGTAACTAAGTATAATTAAAATTCTAACCACCTGAATATATTTAATTAAACATCATTGCTTTTCTTTATGATTAAGGTCTCTGTTGATGAAACTGAGCTAAAGAATTCAATTATAGCACTGTGTAGACTGAAAAGTACAAGATAAAAGTACAAGTTAAAAACTAAAAATACTCTAAAACTTAAAAAATATTATTTCCATAATTTATTGCTACTGCTTTTAACAATGAAGCAAGTTCAAATAAATTCAAAAACATAATTTATTTTTATTTTTGCAGGATATTGGCTTTTATATACAATTAGGACATATGGGATTTTTTATTGTTTCAAACTTTTATTAAAGTACATATAAAAAGGAAGAATTATATTAAAGCTGAGGTCATAGAATTTCCTACAATTGAACAGAAATCTTTGTTACATCTTTACTTTTCTATGTAAAAGAATTAGAAATTTTATATAATTCCTGCTGCTCATGACATCTGAAAATAAAATAACATGAGATTAGGTACCAAAAAATACAAAACTAGCTTTATAATTATGATAAATATTGTATGTAAGAGTTCATGAAAATTGAAATTTTTTTACCCTAGTTGGTAAGAGTGAAGCTTGGCTTAGTATTTCTGGGGAACCACTAGCAATATGTATTAAAAGATGAAAAACTGAGTATATTATTTTACTCCATGATTTCTAAGAATTTATCTTAATAAAATAATTTATTTTGATGAAATAACTATAAAGATATTGAACACAGAAAATGTTTACAAAAAATGAAATTATTTAAATAAAGCATTATATGCACAAAATGGAAGATGATTTTTCAGCTGCTGAAATTGAGATTGAAAATGTACATAGTTCTCCAGAAAGAATTAAAAACCCTGGATGGATATAAGGTAGTCATCAGAAACAAAAAAAAACATAAAAGGAAGGATAAGAGCTAAAGTTTAAGAATCTTGTTAGCATTCTGAATTCCTGAAGGAGGAGTTATCTTATTTCTGAAGAGAGAGGGCATACAATGGTGCAGGTGGCCCATCTCCCTAAACACAGGAAATACCACCTGAGACTTGAGCTATACAGAGACTATCTAGAAAGTATCCAGCCATTGCTAATGTATGTTGGAAAAGGCTGGGAGGGAAGTCTTCTGCCTGTGATTAAAGTGATCTATAGAATATGCACTTGCCCTAGGAAAATGTGCCCATGAATATTAGTGAAAGTCACTACCAAAATAGTGCAGAAGTTGAAAATATGTATAGCCAAAATATACAAGTGACTTTTGGAAAAAATCCAGCCTTCAAGACCTTCATTCTTTTCGAACAAATTATGCCTCAATTATGGAAATTTTAGGGGTAAAAAGAAGATGGCTGGAGAGCCAGATTGGGAGCCAGCCCAGAGGCCATTGAAAATTGAAAATTTAAGCTTCACGTGGAGCCTTTTAAGCAAAAGTCATTGCACACTGCTGATCTAGTTATGAAAGACCTATCTGACTGGACCTAGGAAATGTTCCAAGGAGCTGTGATTGAGTCAAGGTTTATGTATAGGATAATGCTCAAGATGAAATTCTCTCCAAGGGTATAGGTAAGAAATATTCCTGGTATGGGTACTCAGATTGCCCCAACACAGAAATTCAGGAGCCTGGAAAAGATAATACCTACTACTCTGCTGGGCTTTGCTATTTCCATGGAAGTGACTGTTCTGTAGAATCTAACTGTCCATCAACTCACGTCACACTCTTATGGGAGAAGTTTAGGCACCAGGGTGGGAAATGCATTTTGTTTGCTGTGTATACAGATTTACTAGGAACAGATATGGCAAGATGTTAAATTAAATTTGTGCTTTCTACATTTTTCTTCCCCTAATTTTAAAAATAAAGACAGGTTTTATCCTCTATTGACTTAGGGAAATTTCAACTGTAGCTCAGAGGATGTGCTTGTAGGTTTTTGATATACTTAACTGCCCTTTGGGTCCTTATAGAAGTATCATAAACAAATGAAAATTAAATTATCTGTGTCTTGAGAAAAGTAGTGTTAGACTTAGGGAATAAATTACATTTCTTGTTTATCTAAATTTGTGGATGAGGAGATTTTAGACACATAGTGCGTTTATTTTATTCCCAAAGACTTCCCACATTCAATCACCAACTGACTCTTACTTTCTGATGTTTTTAGCTATGGTGCATTCTCTCATAAAGGCTCTGGAGTCCCATTTATAGATTAACTTCCAGAAGTAATCTTTTATCTTGAAATTGATCTACATACCTGAATTTGTCTGTGGTAGGTAGACAAATGTCCTTACCCCCAAAATATGCAAATCTTAATATCTAGAATTTTACAAATGTAATTCAGGTTATGGACTTTGAATTATGAGTATTATCCTGATTGAGTGGTCCCAATCTAATCACTTAGGTCATTAAAGGCAGAAATACTTCTCACCTGCAAACAGTAAGGAAATGCAATGGAAGAGGAGGCAGGAGAGATGAAACAGAGGGGAAGTCAGCAAGATTCAAAATATGAAAAGAACTTGACCTACAGTGCTAGCTTTGAAGATGTAGAGGGGCCTTGAGGCCAGGAATGCAGGAAGCCTCTAGAAGATGAGAATGACTCTTAGCTGATAATTGGCAAGGAAACAGGAACATTAGTTCTATAGCCACAAGGAGAGTTTGGTGACAACCTGAATGAGCTTGGAATCAGATTCTTTTAGTAGTCTTCCGGTAAGAGCACAGCAGGTCCCCCTTTTGGTTTGGCATTGTGAAACTTGGAGCAGAGAAACCACTCAGAACTGTGAGATGGTAAATATGCAGTGTTTCAAGTTGCTAAACTTGGTATGGTAGCAATAAAAAAAAAAAAAAAAACTAATGTAATATATAATACCATATGTTGACACAATTCATATATTTATTTACCAGGAAATTAAATAATGTCCACTTAAATAAATGTATGAAAATTGTTACTAGTGGGTAGGATGGAAAGTGCTACAAATATTAAGTTAAATTTCAGGGCTAATACATCCACTAAGAACTATATCATGTATTATACAGATTGAAGAAAAAGATCCAAGAGACTGAGTCATTTTTGTTTTTATGATTTCAGTGTTCTATATAAGAGGCAGTAAAGATGATAGTGTTAATAGACTTAGACAGGGGAGTATGAAGTTGAATGACAATATATATAACACAAAGAAATGATTTGGTTTCAGGGTGGATAAGAGGGATGAACAAGCAAAAAACTATCAGGTCCCATTCCAGAATGGCAATGCTATTGAAATAAATACAGAAATGAGAAAGCATTGTAGGCTTATAAAGGCAAGTTATTTTCAGCTTAGTGCATGCTGAATTGGAGTTGACATGCATTTAAACAGAGAGGCCCTTGAATCAGAAGTGAATGTAGATTTGGATCTCAGTAAGAGTTGAGGGGAAGGATAGAGATTTAGAGATTTTTACCCTTTTTTCAGGCCATTCTCTCTGTTCTAGATGCCAGTAAGGATATTCATGATTCAGGGCAAGAAGTCAAAATATCAACATTAACAGGGGTTTGGAAGAAGTTGATTCCAACCGTCATAAATGACCTTGAGAAGTTCAAGACTTCAGTGGAGGAAGTCACTGCAGATGTTGTGGAAATAGCAAGAACATTAGAATTAGAAGCGGAGCCTGAAGATATGAATGAATTGCTACAATATCTTAATAAAGCTTGAGCAGATGAAGATTTATTTCTTATGGATGAGCAAAGAAAGTGGTTTCTTGAGATGAAATCTACTCTTGGTGAAGATGATGTGAACATTGTTGAAATGGCAACAAATGATACAGAATATTACATAAACTTGGTGGATTAAGCATGGCAGAGACTGAAAAGATTGACTCCAATTTTGAAAGAAATTCTACTGTGGGTCAAATGCTATCAAACAGCACAGCATACACCCAAGAAATGTTTCATGAAAGGAGAGCCAATCAATGCAGCAAATTTCCTTGTTGTCTTATTTTAAGAAATAAGCCCCCCTAGAATTCAGCAACCACCACCCTGATCAGTCAGCAGATATCAATGAAGGAGCTCAGGAAATTTCACCCCAAAATATGACTCCATGGTATAAAGAATATTTTTTTGAGATTGTTTCCAATTGTATTTTCTGTTTTAAATTTTCTGTATTTTCTTCAAATATTAATAGCATGCCTTCCTCTTAAAACCATAAAAGTGTATATCTATATATAAACACAAATAATGGATCTTATTTTTTTTTATTTCAGCATATCACAGAGGTAAAAATGTTTAGGTTACGTATATTCAGCATATCACAGAGGTAAAAATGTTTAGGTTACGTATATTCTTTTTGCTTTAAGCCTAAATTCAATTATTATGTGCCATAAGAATAATTATGAAATAAAATTTAATTTGATAGTGTAAATGCACATATGAGGGCTGTCTGGATAGTATCCACAATGGCTGGATACTTTCTGGACAGCCCAAGTCAGAGTTTCAAGTGTGCTCATCCCCCAGACAGTGTGCACCGCACCTATTAGGTGTTTTTTTTTTTTTTTTTACTATGTTATGTGAGAATCCTTCATCACTACCATGTCACTTTACCAGCAGCCAGTTTGCTTTTCTTGCTGAATTACTATCTATATGTCTTTTTCTGTGTGTTTGCACCTATATTCAACCAAAGAGAGGGAGAACTCAGTTGCAACTCTGAAAATATTTTTTTAGAGGGAGTATTTTTCCTGTGATATGTTAAATGTCTTATAAATGTTCTGCAGATAATAGGAGTTAGATCCTACTCTCATGAAGGGATGTTACTGGAGTTTACACTATACTCCTGATTCAGCTTGAGGAACTAGAGCATCTGCTTTCATTAGAAGTAGATGCACTGGATGTTAATTTTTGCTGTTTTTTCCTGATAGCAGCTATAATCACAAAACATCACCAAAAAAGATGTCAAAATTAAGAAAATTATTTTTATCTGGGTATTGTTATTATTTCAGTATATATTGCCTAAGTCTACTAGGTGAACTTTTCCAATGACTTTTGCAAAATAATTACATAGTCCTTGCCAAATTACAGTATACTGAACCAAAACATAATGAGCATAAAATATTCTTTTTGCTTTAAGCCTAAATTCAATTATTATGTGCCATAAGAATAATTATGAAATAAAATTTAATTTGATAGTGTAAATGCACATATGAGGGCTGTCTGGATAGTATCCACAATGGCTGGATACTTTCTGGACAGCCCTCGTATGTAATGGAAATACATACATCTTTAGAAATAAATATTAATTAGACTGTCAATGATGATATTGCTACAAGCATTGTAAGTAAGGAAGCCACTATGAAAACAAACCCAATTGGCATAATTTAGTTCAAAGAATGAATCATCATGAATGTACATTCATTAATTCTTTCAAAAATATATTTATTGAGCACCTACTGTGAGAATAGAACTTTTCTCGATTCAGAGTATACTGCAGAAATTTAGGCATATAAAGTCTTACACTCTAGAAGGGGAAGCAGACAACATATAAGCAGACAAATAAATATGCAATATAATTATAGACTATGAAAAAGAATGAGTCAGGACAAAGGACAAAGGACAAAGAAATATATATTGCTAGTTGAGGGATATTGCTTTTCAAAGACACCTAAATGAAGTGATTTGTGCATCCAATATATTTGGTAAAATAGTTTGGAGAATTTAGTTTGTGCAAAATATTTCCAGTTTATTTGCTTGGCAGTATAGTTTTTTTTAATCTCTTCATTAGATATAGTGCTTATGGAATATGATAAAATATTTTTGTGTATTTAGATAGATGTTTTCTTTATTTTAATTTTAAAGTATTATGGGGGTACAAATCTTTTTGGTTACATGGATCATTTTTATAATGCTTGAGTCATGGTTACAAGTGTGCCTGTCACCCAGATAGTGTTCTTTGTACCTGTTGGATAGGTTTTCACACATCCTGTCCTCCTCCCTCCCCTCTGCTTTAATACACCATCAACTAAGTAGTGAAAAATCATAGAACAATTGTATTGATGGAGTAAAAGCAATGGCATAAAATTACAGGAGTACTAGCTCATATAAAACCTATTGAAATCCACTCAGATAGGAATGAGATATTATGCAGATGAGCACTGGTACGTTTACTTGATGGCAGCATTAACAAAAAAGCATGTTTAATAATGGCATATAAACGTGAATTCATTAAGTTTGCAATTGCTGACATTCAAAATTTATTTTTAATGAAACAGGAAGTGATTTACAGAATGTTCTCTTTTTCTATTGACGTTCATTGGCTGTCCTGAACAAAGGTGCTGCTACACATTTTTCTAATGAGACAAGAAATCACTATTTTTTCATGACAAAGAAAATCCATTATTGAAATAATTATCTGATACAATATGATTATACCAACTTGCATGGTTTGCTATTTTTCACAAGTTAAACTTGATTTGATGATTCAGTCTTACAAAGCTAACACGTTGTTGAAGAATTCAGAATTCAGTGAGAAAATTCAAACAAAGTTTAGGCTTACTTTCAATCTGAACTTTTACAATTTTGTGTGAATTAATTTAAAAGATAAGCAATGAAGCATCTGAGAACTTTTAAAGAATATTCTTGGGCATATAGAAATGTTATATGATATGTTTGGAAAGATGCAACCTGAAAAATAAAATCAACTTCCTGAGAACCTTTTTATCAACTCCTTCTAAATGGAAAATTTACTAATTCAAAAAAAGTGAGCAATTTAGACCTCAAATTTGAAAAAAAAAGACATTTTATTTCAGTTTTAAACTTCTTTCCCATGCAAACTGAGCATTGCAAATTTAGAAATTCCATACTGTTATAATTCATAATGATTTAGGATTAGGATATATTTCTATGCCCAATTTGAAAATGGATTTCAATAAAATACATTTTACAATAAAAATATGATTTACAATGACTGGCAATCAAGATATTCTTAATAATATATGTCCAAATTTAAATAGAAAAATAAATTGATATAAAAATGCAACTGCTATCTAGAAAATCCAGTTTAAAATATTAATATCAAATAATTTTAAATTAATAATTGGCTTTATAATAAGCAAATGTTAATATGTTATAATATACAAACATTTAATTACATAGAATATATCATTATCTGGATAAATATGGGTGTTTTACATATTACGTTATTCTTGCTTTCATCAGCTAGAAAAGTTTGGAAATCATTTTTATGGAAAATATTGAACCATTAAAGAGTTTGCAAAGGACGATATTTGAATGTAGACAGTTCTTTAAGGCTGGATAATGAAAAGTCTAGCAGGGTGTGTATGATTGGAGGCAGGAAGAACAGTGAGAACTCTATTATAAAATTGTAGAGCATAAGTAATGAGAATCTAAGTTATGGGGATGGTAATAGAGATGGAAAGAGAGAAAGGACTCAGATGGGTTCAGAATTATTTCTGCAACAAAATGTTTTGTTGATTGGAAGAAGGAAAAAATATATACTGCTTTATAATAATAAGGTATCAATATTTCCAAGATTGGTCATATGATTAATCATTGAAAAATCCAGGACAAGGAAAGTATTCTTCTTTCTAAACTAAACAATGCAGTTGTGTGTGTCATATAAGTAGTAACGGTAGTGTTAATATTCTGACTGACTCAGGACACAATTTGCTCTCACCTAAAATCCTATTTCCACCTCATGGCAAATACACAGAATCTACTCAACATCTCATTAAATGGAGAATATAAATTATTTAATTAATAACAAGCCGAGTGAGTCAAATGATCATGAACCCTGAGGGCATATTGTCAGGCAAATGGAAGAAGGTAGCCTAGGTACATCATCCTAACTTCACCATTAGTTAACTCACTAATGACTCTTATAATTGGAAAATACACATTTAAGACTGAATATTCTCAATATCATCTTTGTTGCTGCCCTTTCTTAAATACCTCCAGTGATGGGGAATTTTCTTTTTCCTGTAGCTATGCAATTTAATTTGAAATAATTCCAAATATTAGCACGCTCCCTCTTGATTCAAACTGGGATTACTTTCCCTCTCAAAAAGTGATATTGGATTTACCTGTACTGTGGGGCCTTGCAGAACAAAGTCCAATTTCTCTTCACCCTAGTACTGCTTCCAAATATATAGGCAATTTTCACATTTACCTACTGTCTAATAATGACTTCTGTAGATTAAATATGATACCTCTCAGGTTCCTCTACTGAATTCTCAGGTGATATGACTATAATTCTGATCCTTGTCCGTTGAATGTGCTAGACAATGTGTCTGCAACTCTCCTAGACCTTTTATAACAAATTCAGACTTTATAGATACCATTACCCTTGTTTTATAGATAATAGAAACTGAGGCTGAGAAAGATAAGCAATCTGCCTACAAAGAGAAAACCAACTAGTAGTAGAACTGGAATTTAACTTACATTTAAATTAAAGCCCAAGCCCATGTTCTTGTCAACTTGCACACTATGTTGTGAATATGATTTCATAATATCTCCCATCAAACCAATTTTCTCTCTGTAGGTAAAAGCCTACAGGAGTTTGCTGGAATGTGTATTTCTTCACACACTCCTAAGAAAATACAAACAATAAGCATTTAAGATAAAGTAATAAATTACCTAGTCTTTTTTTAATTAGGAGTTTCTCTTTTCAATTAAAAAATATATATTTTTGTGGTACAGTGGCTTCCCTTTTCTATTTTGTCTGATTAAATCCTACACAACTATGAAGTCAATTTGAGTTTACTCTGGGTCTTGAATACCTACTCTATCTTCGATTAGCACCAAACAATGTAGTACTAATAGTAATTACTTTTAAGATTGTTTTTGTTTTTTTTATTTAGTTTTTACTCTATGCTTATTTTCTTTGTGAGAACTATTAATAATTGGAAGCAGGTCTTTCTCTTTAATATCCTATCAAACAGGAACTCAACTGATACTACCTGATCAAGGAAAAAGTAATCCAATTTTTAGTAGTGTAAAGTCTCCTTAATGTTTATAAAATGTTCTTGCAATATTCAGATACTTTAATATTTCTGTGATGCCTGAGTTGAAAGAGAACTAGCATTGATGTCAATAGAACATAAGTAAAATTCTGACTTCAACATTTTTTGGTTGTATGACCTTGAGAAAATAGTTAACATATTTGTATACTATACTTATATTTAACATATACTTAAGCATATGTTTATATTTTATCATCTGTAAATAGAATATCTTTACATCATGAAGTTGAGTTGAAAACAAAGGTGATGACACATGAAAAACAACTAGTACTGTCTCTTATTTGGTTCATTCTTGCCAGAATTAGGGAGTATAGTTAACCTCAGGGGCAAAAGGACAAAAGCTTTAGATGTCAAAGATTTTCTAAACAAGACCAAAAACAAAAATGTCCCCAAAACAAACAAAATTGAACCTGTATCTATTATGGGTCTGAAGATTTGGTGGTGGGGGGAGTTAATTTTCATGTTCCATCCTTAATTCTAGTGGTCTTTCTATTCTTGTTCTTCTCATAAATATTTTATTGGTCTAACTCTGCTTATAGAATTGTTTTCATGTTTTATCCCTCTTTAGGTATATACTAGCTATTATGAAGCCTACTGGTACTGTGTACAATGATAATTTGTATTCTCAGCTCACTATTTGCCTACCTATTGCCAATTTTATAATGAAAGAAGAAAATATGTTTTCAAAGCAAAAAGGATTGTGAAAGAAGAGCAGGAGGTGGCAGGTAGAAAGTACACAGACAATAGTACTGTCAGATTCTCAAGCATTACCTCTTTTCTTTGCAGTAAAGATAAAAAATATGAGATAGTTCTCTTGAATATTTTGAAAGCCAATTAACTCATTTATATAAAGGCCTCTTATTATCAAACTCTTATTTACATAATAATAAGTACTTAACTGATAAGTCTAAAGCCACTCATATTTTCTTGAAATGCAAATTGATTTTGGATTCCTTAGTAGACAATATTCTGAAATCAGGCCATAGCACCCGGGATGGGAGAGGTGAAGGAATGGAAGCTCTAACTCAAAAAGCATATTTGGCTGCTACAGTAGCAATGTTCAAACGTTTCCACAAATACCAGTTTTCAAAAAAAATTAAAACACATTTTGTTCAATAAATCTGATTAGCAAAGTGCTCAGTAATGGATCTCTTAATAACTTGTTAGTAGCATTCCAAAAAATTTAAAACACTGTAGCTATATTCAAATAGATAAATTGAGGACAAACGACTTGACCATAGACAAACCTTAGGATAACCAATGACCTATGTATTACAAACATGGCATGAAAGCATAAACTGCCCAATCAGATTCATCTCTTGGATATTTTTACTAAGAAGCAACAAAAAATAAATCATGGCAGTAGGTAGGGATGGAAGCAGAAGAGGAATAATGAAGAAAGACAAGAGGAAAAACTGAAGGTAAGAAGTAGCAGAAACTATAAATAACAAGAACAGTTGAGGTACAGAAAACACATAGACTAGAAAGTAAAAGGCATTTATCGGAAAAGAGGGAATAAGAAGCAGATTTAACGTTACTTATTCCTACATGTAGCAGATCCCAAACAGAAGCTCCAGCAACTACCTCTATTAATGGGCCTCTGGCTGGCTTAGATCCAGAAATAATCATCAGCCTCTACTAGCCAGAATCACAGTTTTTTAATTCAGGCTTCAATAAACCAGCGTGATTTGAGTTGATTTGAGGATGCCTACACAAAATAGCTCAATAATATCTGATTTTGGATAGAATTCAAATGGAATTTAAATCCCACACAACTTAAACAATATAAATGTGTATTCCTAAAGGATTAGTCCATAAACCCATGAGATTCAAATTTAGTAGTTTCACTGTAATGTTAGTTTTTTTTTATTATTTGACTTTGGTTTAAACAAATCACCAAAACTAGATAAAATTAAGTAAATGCTAATTAACCACCTTGTCAGACTACACATCTTCAAGATATTTTTTAAAACTCCACCTTACATGGTACTTTCAGTCATGGAAAAAAAAAGTTATAATTTTTGGTTTTTTATCTCATTTGTATTTTTATATTTATTTCAGAATATTACAGGCATACAAACACTTTGGTTACATATATTGCCTTTGCACGGCCCAAGTCAGAGCTATTATACAAGTATGCCCCACCCCCAGAAAGTATGTACTGCACCCATTAGGTGTGAATTTACCCATCCCCTCTTCCCCCCTCCCACCTGCCTGACACCGGATGAATGTTACTTCCATATGTGCACATAAGTGTTGATTAATTAGTGCCAATTTAATGGTGAGTACGTGTGGTGCTTGTGTTTCCATTCTTGTGATACTTCACTTAGAAGAATTGGCTCCAGCTCCATACAGGATAATACAAGAGGTATTAGTTCACCATTGTTTTTTATGGCTGAGTAGTACTCGATGGTATACATATACCACATTTTATTAACCCACTCATGTATTGATGGGCACTTGGATTGTTTCCACATCTTTGCAATTGTGAATTGTGCTGCTATAAACATTTGAGTGCAGAAGTCTTTATTGTAGAATGTTTTTTTTTTTTTTCTTTATGTATATACCCAGTAGTGGGATTGCTGGATCGAATGGTAGTAGTTCTAGTTTTAGTTCTTTGAAGTGTCTCCATATTGCTTTCCATGGAGGTTGTACTAATTTTGTAGTCCCACCAGGAGTGTATGAGTATTCTTATCTCTCTGCATTCATGCAAACATGTGTTGTGGCACTTTATGATGTTGCTGAACTTTATAACCTTATTTAGCAACTAAAACAATTGGCTGTTTTTCAAAATCAGTCATCTGTAAAGAATGGATTTTATTTTTCACTCAGGTGGTTTAAAATAACCTGTTCTATGCTCCCAGTGGCATATTCTCCAGAAGAGTTCTAAAAATCTCATGTATCGTTGAAGTAAGTCCCAAGCTACATAGGGTGACCAAATTAAAGACCATAATTTGGATGATATTTTAAAATTTTCTGCTCGAATCCTGTGCCTTTTATTTCATTGTATGAGGAGTTCAGAAGACTGAGTGAGGATACTGTGTTTTCTCAAGATTTAAATCTATTGTATTTTTTTTAGTGTGTCAACAATGAACTTTACCTAGTTTTGACACTCTTCTGTAATGTCAACCATATAATTTGTTTTATTATAATGCCTGGATTTAACCAGCAGATCGTTCCAAATAGCAATAATGTTAAAAGCTAACACATATAGAATACTCTCCATGTTCCAGGTGCCATTTTAAGCTCCTTAGTAATTCAAATAATCCTTAAGACTCATTCTGATAAGGTAACTAACACACAAAGTGTTAAGTAATTTGTTCCTGATTACATACCAAGTAAAAGGTAAAGCCAGAAAATGTATAGATATAAATACCTGTAAAAGAAAGGAAGAAATATCTATTACATATAATTTAAGGTAACATCTTATAAGCAAATAAATAAATAAAAGAACAAATAAAACCAAAAGTAAATAGGAGGACAAAATAATGAAGCTTACAGTAAAAATCTAAATTATAGACACAGAGAAATAATATGGAAAATCAATGAAACCAAAACGAGGTTATTTTAAAAGATCAATAAAACTGATAAACCTTTAGCTACACTGACCATGGTAACAAGAGAGAATATACAAGTTACCAAAATCAGCACTGAAAAGAGGGCATTAATAAATCCTTAACAAAATTTAAAATGTTATAAGGGAATATTATGAACTGTATTTCAACAAATGAAGCAGCTTAGATATAATGGGAAAATTCCTCATAAAACTTCACTATCTCAAAAATAAATAGAATTTGAATAGATAAATATCAAAGAAATTGAATTTGTGATCTGCAAGATGGCAGAATAGGAAGTGTCCCACTGATATCCACCCACAACAAAAATAATTTGGCAGCCATCAATTGACAAACATGCTTTTGTGCATTCTGGGATCTAGGTAGAAGATTGTGAAACCCAGTGGATCCCAAGATTGAGGAGGTCTGTTTTGAGAAGGCAGGTTCATGCCCAAGTGGCAGGCTCATAGAGCATGCTCCTGGCTACAAACCCAGAAACAGGCCCAACCCCTTGTGGACACAAGCACAGCCCTGTTTGTCCTTGTTCCTGTCACCAGAATCCTCTGCCAAGAGACCTGGGAGGAACCTCACTTTCCCATGGGTGTTACTGGATGTTCTACCAAGTGAAATAAGGCTTTCAAGTTTAAAACAAAATCCATAGCAATTAGAGAGAGGTAAAACAGTCTTTACATGAGGAAGACAGGATCTTATTTTAAAAATCCTAAAGAATCTACAAAAATACTACTATGTAACTTCAGTGATTTTGCAGCTTATGAGATTGATATATAAAAATCATCATATCACTTTATAATGAACAAATGCATTCCAAAACATGAAATTGAGAAGACAATTCCATTTGTAATAGTATCAAAACTAATACAATGCCTAAGAATTAATTTAGGAAAAGAAATACGATATGCATACATGAAAAATTACAAAACATTACTGAGAGAAATTAAACAAAATCTGACAAAACTGAGAGACACACCGTATTTATAGGATGTAAGACTCACGATTGGACAGCAGTTCTTTCAATTTGATATATAAACACAGTACAATCCCTATGAAAATCTTGGAAGGCTACTTTATAGAAATTGTCAAACTGACCTTAAAATCAGCATGTAATTACAGCACAGGATATCAATTAAAACAGCTAAATGTATAATTCTATGGTTTCAACCAAGGGTAATTTGGGCAATATTTGGAGATACAATTCATAGCTATGTAGAGTCCAGTATTGCTGCAAAACATCGTACAATGCACAGGACCATCCCCCACAACAAAGAAGTGTTAGGTCCAAAATGTCACTGAGTTAGACTGAGAAAATGAGAAACCCTGATTTAATTGCGTTAAGAGAACTAGATTAATATCTCCATACTTCCATACATGCTATCCCACTACAGCAAAAATACCTTGTAAGAGAAAAGAGAAAGCAACCTCTTACCCTTTAAGTACCTTAATGAATACTGCCAACTCTGGCTGTAAAAAAAAAAAAAATCTCTTTTTTATTATTACATGTCTTAAAAACTTTCTTCATTTCATGCAATTTCTTCCAATATTCAGTGAACTTTTCATGGTTACATCTTACCAGCATGACAGCTGTTTACCTTTGCATATGTCTGCTTTAAAAAAAACACTAAATATTTAAAAAATAATTCTCAGATAACATTTCACATATTTCTTATACTTTGGGGCATCTGTCTGTAGTCTCTGTATACTAAAAATGTGTATTAAGAGTGCCTTAAAATGGTAACTTACTTTGTCATTTCTGTCTACCAAAGTGCTGATTTATCATCTTTCTTCCTTTATATATATTAAACAGCATAGGAGTCCCAAAGTACCTAACCCCTATTTAATTCAGGTCTATGAGATTCTGTGCTTCTTGGCTTCTCAGAGAACAGATTGCTTTGGGAAATTTAGTGTAAAAATGTAATAGTACAATTGACCAACTACATCTACACTAAAATATGCAAATTTTATTTTCCTCTAAAAAGTAATTATTTGACTCTGAGGTAAATTAAACTTATATTTATAGTATACAGTATTATAATGTATCATTTTAATGTTAATATCATAGAAAATGATGTACCTCAATTTAGACATAAAAACAAGTTCCTGTCTTAGCTGACTGATAAAAATGAATGTCCTGTAACTAACTTTTAATACGACATGAAATGGCATGGTAAGTACTTCCCATGGCCTTTTGCCGCACACCAATTTGACCTTTGAATCAAGGTTTGAATTGTTAGCCAAGAGAAATTGAAGCACCTGCTCAATATCATAATTTTTAATTCATGTCATGATAGTTAGATCTAACAAAAAGTCATCCTCTATCTCTATCATGATATTTCCTTGCCATTATTATTATAATAATGTAGTAGCTTTTTCACAGTTGTCTTTTCTTTACAAACAGTTGAGTGAAGTGCAGTGCTTTAGAAATTATGAAAATGGCTATGTCATTTACAAAACCTATAAGTTTCATTGATTGCTGCTTTCCTGCCTCATTCTATAGTTGGCTGAAATGTAACCGTCTTATTGATAAAAGTCTACCAGGAGGCATGGCAATAGGAGCTATTGATGAAATGTCTAAGGAGGAAAATGCAATTGTGATTTACTGTGAAATTCCACTTGGAAATTTGTTTTGAGACTTCACAGTTGAGAGGTAGCTTCATTTGTTTTCTCCTGCTTCTAAGACAGTGTTTTATACCATACATGATTGTTGCAGGATTTTGCAATGACAGTTTCCAAATTTCTTTCCTGCAGATACTATTCAGGAATATAGCCTCTTTCCTAACATTCTTTATCTTAACTGAAGCATAACTTTTCCCCAGAACCACAAGCATTTTCTATCCTTTTCCCCATGGAGGTTAATAATGGAAATAGCTGCCATCTTTTTGAGGGATCACCAGTGTCCAGTCCACTACTCAGCATTTCATGGATAGTGTTGTGTTTATCAGAATAATAATCCCCTGAGTTTGACATTATTATTCTAATTCTTTAGAACCTGTGACTCAGAAGACCTTAATAACTTGTTTGATGTTACAAACCTAGTATGTAGGTTATACAGAGCATTAGAGTTATAAAACATGCTCTTAACCCAGTGGTTAAGAGTTCTTTGCTCACTCCCCGCATATCATAATGCCATGAAATGGAAGAAACATCAATATTCTCCAGGCCATTACTACTGCTTCTGTTTACTTTGCTTCCACTCTCATGTGGTTTTTGTTTTTTTTTTTTTTTTTTTTTTTGAGTCTTAATGTCATTGTGCTAAGCTTCTCTGTGTTAATTGATTGATGTCATCTGCCAATCTCTTGGTCACTATCTATACTGAGCCTTTGTCCCTGGCCTTGGATTATTTTAATAACCATGTTGACAACCTACTTTATTTAATACGTTGATATTAATGACTCCAAGGTCCTGAAAATCCACCCCAGGTAACTATACCCAAGGATGTGCCTAGACTTTCTTATTGTCCCCAAATGCTTTGCATTTGAAATATGAAACTCCAACGTTTCACTCTTAACACAACTGGTTTTTTTCCATCTCTATTACTTTTACTACTTCTTTTCTTTACCTCATTATATGTCATGTATCCTCTTGTTGTAACTTAATCTATTAACTCCATTGTTTTTAAATTACTTTCTTGATGTAGCAAAATCATAACAACATAAAAAATTCATCTATTAATTTTTAATAATTATGTGCTAGTCACTTTATATATTATCACAATTGACGATTATAGAGGTGAAGCAAAATACCCAAATTTATCTAGGAAGTAAATGACTAAATAGAATAAGAAAACATGTTTCCTGTGTGATTCCAAAGTCAAGTCTTTTCACTGCACCATGTTGCCACTATGGCAAAGGTACAATTTTTTAATCATCTCTTACATTTATTTTTTGGTCAGAGTTGAAACAGCATTCACCTTGAGGGGGTAAAAATTAATTCTTGGGTAGGGGGAAGGATGAAAAAAATGGAGCTATTATAATGTGGTTTTTTGCCCTCAAAAGGACATACAGACTATATCAAAACAAAATTTTATGGAGGAAGCACGTGAGAAAAAATATCTAATAAGTTCACATAGGGGATGAAAAGCTGTGGAGAAACACTGCTGTAAGGTCACATTTTCAAACTACAGCTGAGTCACTAGTATTGCATATGATCTATCTGTATTATTCTAGTAAATTCCCATTCTCATTCACTTCAACTTTTACTTCAAACTTTATTATTCCTGAGACTCCTCTACTTCTCAGTGAATAAGTGTACGCAAAAACACACACATGCATGCATACAGAATTAGTAGATGACCTCACATCTTACCTCATGGAGAAAATTGAAGTTTTTAGATGAGATATTTCTCAATAGCTTACCCCTACTTACTTGCCATCCTCTTATATGAACTGATACCCATACAAAAGCATTCTTCCTGTCCCATTAAAAAAGTGTCTCTTTTCACTTGTAATCTGAAATTCCAACACCTCAGTGTTTTGAAACATCAGTCTTTTTCTATATCCCTTCCTTATATCTTATTTCTTTACCTTTCAGTCTCTAGTGCCTCAATGCTTATGTAATTATTAGGTA
Organism: Varecia variegata; assembly: GCA_028533085.1. Taxonomy (NCBI): domain Eukaryota; kingdom Metazoa; phylum Chordata; class Mammalia; order Primates; family Lemuridae; genus Varecia; species Varecia variegata. Next base: position 153,245,703 of record CM052438.1, on the reverse strand, counting down.
TGCTTTGTGTACAAGAAACAGAAACTGCAACTATCAATGTCTTTAAAAGATAGACTTGTTTTTCTTTTTTTTTTCCACATAACAAACTGTGGAAGTAGTCAATTTCTGTCATTTGTTTAGCAGCTTAGCAATGTCAAGGACTGTCTTAAGTATTGAAGTATTTTGGCCTTTGCCTCATGGTATCAATATGCAGCTGCACCCTTTAGAAGACTCCTGTGGACTTCTACTTCGGTCATGTTGGCCAAATTTGTTTCACATGGCCACTGAAAGTGCTTTAGAGGGTAGAAAGGGTGAATAGTCTTTCAAACCTCAGTAGTGGAGGCAGAAAGGAAGCAGGGAATTGAGAAAGAGTACAAACTTAGCATCATCTACAGTATCTAAGACAACAGTTATGTATGCTCTAGTATGTTTTGTTTTTAAAAATGAGGGTTATGCAAAAGAAGACTGTGCTAGATATAGAATTTTGATTAATCCCTGTGTGTTCAGCCATGCTTCTTTCAGCTCCCTGCATGGTATTTGGTGTCTAATTCTTAGCCTCTGCAGAGTTTGGATAAACAATTCACTTTCCTGTTTCCTGGATCCTTCTCTTGAACATTCTGAGCTGTGATTTCCTCTGCCCTGAAGTAGGAATTGTTAATTTTCCTTTCTGCCTTAAGAAAAAAAAAAAAAAACTATCATGTATGCTAAGTGATCCTCCCTTGTTTTCTTTATGATGACAAGTGTCTGTATATTTTTATTCCTTTAATAACATTTTTATTTATTTTCTGTGGAGAAGAAATAAAAATATGTTCACTATGCCATCTCTAACTGGAAGTTTTATAAACTTATATTGTTAGTTTATTTATCTGTAGCCATCAGAAGACCATGAGTCTTTGAGGGTAGAGAATCAATTAATTTTTTAAGAATGTTTTAGTCTTCAGAACCAAGCATGAGTTTAAATGATAGTCACTCAATTATTGCAGGGAGAGAGAGAGAGAAAAGAAGAAGAGAAGAGGAGAAGTTGGAGGCAGAGGAGGGGACAGAAGGGAAAGGAGGAAGGAAGGAAGCTAGCAGAGTATAATCCAAAGTGTTTACTTGGAATTCATAATTGATCTCTTTCAACCTTTGTGAACCATTAAAATGTATATCGAATGACGTCTCTTGCCATCAGTTTCCTTCTTGATAAATTTGAAATGATACTATTTCATGTACCTTAAATGATACTCTTAAGATGAGATCAGATAATAAATATTAGCATGCTTTATAAATTTAAAATAGTTACAAAATATTAGGAGTTATTTCTTGAAAAATTTTGTATTTTGACAATCATTGTTTAGGATATTAACACATTGATGAATATAAAATGGCATTCAGCAAATATTTACCTCACAGGTAGCGTGTGCCAGGCACTGTTCTTGATGTGGGAGATACAGCAGTGATCTCATAGACCAATCCTGGACTACAGGGAAGTTATTGTCTATTACCTTCTACTAGAGGGATATAAGGTAAAATGGCTCCTTAATTCATTGTGGTTCTTTTTACTAGACACTAACATATTACATATTATGTTTTTTATGAGTCTGTGACTTACCAAATTGAATAACAAAAAGAAACAATAAAAATCAAATCTTTTCTAAAATTCTAGTTAGCATTAGATTAGCAATGCCTTGATCCCCAAACTGACTTTATTAGGTTCAACTTTATTAGTTGATGAATTTTTTAAACCCTGTGTATTTTATGAATATTTTTCTCTTTGAATTTTCATATTTATATTCTACATTATATTCAAATTGGGATTTTTGTTTCTTATCCCTTTTTAAATATACCGCTAGTGAGGAGATTCGGCATTCAATTCAAATTCATTAGTTTAGAATAGAAGTTGATGACAATATACATTCCATGCACAACCAACACCTATTGCAAAAAAAAATCTCTTTTTCTCTAAATTTTAATCCATGCATTTTAGAACAATTTCATATGTGTCTAGGAAATAATTAACGATAAATTGTCATGTAGCCCCCAATTATTGTGAGACTGAGATAAGACCGTATGTAATAGAAAAGAGGAAAAAACAGATGAACAATGATTGCAGCTTACTGTTTTTCATAAACTATGTCAAATGTTTCCTTATTTAGTCTTTATGCAGATCTTTGGAAGTGAATATCATTAGGCTTATATTTCCTTGACAAATGAGGAAAGTACATTCTCAGCAAGATTAAATAACTTGCCCCAAATTGACCTATGACTGAGTAGTCCTTGGAAACAACCCCACTGCACCACAACCTGCATACCTACCTGTCTAATGTGTATGAGGAGGTCTTTATTGTGTTCACAAATGCTCTTTCTTTAGGAAAAGCATGAGAAATAACAACATAAACAAAGAGATTACAAACCACTTCACATAATAAATTCGTTATTTTTCCTTCACAGATTTCTGGTTGATTAAGACAAACAAAAGACACATATTGTTAAGACAGTGTTCTACTAAGGTGAAGAGAAAAGAGACAGTATGCTACACTAGTATGTAACCTTTCTGTGTGAGCAATGGAAATTATAAAATGCTTTGAGAGAGCTATACTTTTAGAAGATTAGTCCATGGACACAGAAAGGAGAAGTAAATGAATACAGAAGCACAATGCTTTCAAGAGTGAAAGTCTCAGAATTTTAACTATTGGCAGTGGGAATTTTTAAACTTTAGTCAATTTTGATTTTTATTGTTGAATCCAGTATGGAATTTGTACTCAGTGCCCTTAGAGTCTAAAGAGAAATGACATGTTTGCTAGTCATTTGATAGACAGTGTGATGTTGGAAGGATAAAAGTATTGGAGCCAGAGAGACCCCTGTTCAACTTCAGGTAGTGTGCACTAAGACAAAATTTATAAAGACCTTATCAAAGGGCCTGATAAATACTTAACTTCAACATATTACTGTATTTATTATTTTCTTTATGACATTATATACTAAACAGTGGACAACAAAGCCCCTGCCTAAGGAATATGAATCTAGAAGGAAAGATATACAAGGATTTAGAAGATTCAACAACATAAATTATCTCTTCACTACTAGAAGTCTTTTAGGCACACATTGTAAATAGTAATCACACCTTCCCAAGTACAAGTCTAGCATAACGAATTAAACCAATGTGATGTCCCTTTCTCAGTATTTGACAGTTCAGTAGAATTGGTATTTGGTGTTCCATTTCTTCTGAGCAGGGGTATCTTCACTAAATTGTTCCTTATATGAAATTACTGTTTGTCCCCTGCACCACTAATCCCTGGATTAAGATTGTTCTGAAGAGCTTTTGTAGCCTTCTATAGTTACTCTAGGACATTTTCTCTTTTATCTCCTTTTTCTAGGCCTTGAACCAACTTTGTCATTTTCCACAAACAAATTAATAAAAATGTAAAGAAAATAAAATATAAAATTGTACCAAAAAAAGAAGAATGAACAGAATTAGGGTAAAGATATTTCCTTTTACATTTATTCAATAACTTATTTAGTACTTATTAAATGTGATACGCTCTCAGAGGTAGATATACAGAGCTGACATAAGCAAAAATGAATCCTTATCTCACAGATATTACATAATATATGGAAGAAAATAATCAGGCCTAGTAGATGATATGAGGCATCTACTTAGACGATTTAATGTATGATAGAGAATACAATAGAATAACATATAAAAGACCTAATACATTGCTGTGGAATTTTTTAAGAAAGTAAAATTAATTATGGCTTAAGGGACAAAAGAAATCAGAGTGATATTTAAAAGAGAAACAACACACATTAGACATGAAAACAGAAAAATCACAGTAAAGTCACAACTTTGTAAACAGAAATATGAATAAAATAATGGAAGTGAGAAAGTATAGGGATATTTCAATCAGTAGGTCATTTAGACTGGAAAGCCAACTAAGTTTAAAAGAGTAGTAAGAAGAGGTCACAAGATAAATTGGAGATGAGATCTTAGAAGGTCTCGAGTGCATTTATTTGGAAAGCAATTAGGAGTCAGTATGGTTTAGGACGAAGAGCCAAAGAGTTCTGTGAAAGATAGATGGGGGCATCAGAGAAGATGAGAGTCCTACTGGGAGACCATCACCTCTGTCTCCTGGAGACTGAGCGTGAGCTAGCCATTAATATTCTGAGCATGCTCAGTCTTATGAACAGGGATCCCTTTTATTCTCTTATGCTTTTCATTAGTTTTTCTAATTAAAAAAAGACTTTGGTAAATCATTCCATTTTAAAATAGCATTCAATTTTTACAGAAAAATGTGCAAAGTCTATTCGTGTCAGCAGAAATTGAAAAAAGGGTATTGTTTGAATTTTGTGCATCACTGATATATATATATTAATGGATTCTAATCTTAATAGCACAAAAAATTCTCCAGGAAGATTATTATTTTTCTCTCTCTCTAATTTTCTATCCCTTTCTTTACTCCCATTAATTTGGCTCTGACTTTTAATATAAATATTTCCTTCTTTATACACTAGGTAATAATTTGGCCACCAACCTACTTAGAAGGTCATTTGTATTATACTTTCTTTTTTAATGCAGAGAATGACACTAGGGCAATGCTTTCTTCTAGCACACTCCATACTCGGGAGACTATACAGATGGTGCTCTAAGTGGGCCTCATTGAACCATTTAGCATGCAGTAGAACGTGCTTCAGCACCAAGTTTGACCTGGGAAAAGGCTTCCTGATATCATCTAAAAAGCCATATGCAGAATGCCATATCTGGATAATAGTAGCTGAGACATCTTTAAAGTTTAAGACATATCTTAAAACATGCTGTCTTAATAATCACATAGCATGCTTTTGCATACATTGTTTTTTTCTTCTCTTTCAAATAAACAATCGAATTAAAAAAAAAAATTCTACTCCTTACAGTACTCCTACAGGAATAATGAAAAATCAAAATATCAAATTAAATGTGAAAAGGTCTCACAGATATTGCCAAAAGATGACAATACTTGTTCTATTTAAACGTATAATAATACTAAGAGATTTATGGTGACATATTATTTGGCACATGCTGTTGTGAGGCATAATGTAATCTCAAATCCTGGAAAAATATCCCAGTTAAAGTGGTTAATGTTTGCTCAGGACAAACATTATAAAATCTCAGTGAGGAATGCTGTTGGATGATTGGCAACTGTGCACAGAATGAGCCCTGGTAGGGTTTTTCCTTTCCTGCCAGCATGGTCCAGTGCTTCCTCCCAAGGGCTCTTTGCTAATCTGAAAGGGATTCCACAGAAATATTACAGAATACTAAAAATTTGCTAAAACAGACTTTAATGAATACTGAAAGATACTTGTTTTTAATTAAAAGGTCAATATATCCTGGACAACAGATGCCCAAATCAATTTAGGGAGTACCTGGGACATAAATAGGTTTTAATGTTAGTCTTGCTGTTACTTTTATTGCAAGTGGCACTTGTCTTTCTCCAGAGTATAATGTGCTCTGTGGATGTTACCACATCCATCTTCACAGCATAGTGAGCAGAGGTCAGCTATTACTATATGGGATTTGCAGATGTAAAAGCAGAAACTTTGAGAATTTATTAATACATGACTTGATCAAGGTCATCAAAAGACCTGAAGCTGCAGCTGTTCTGGACCTATTATGTTTCTTATTAATTTAGTGAGGGCAACCAGTTAAATAGGGGATATCAGAAGGAAAGGGGATTTTTTAAATGTCTACTTATAAGAATCCTAGTGTATATAGTATTATTTAATCATAATAACTCTGCAGATGGGAAAATTAGTTTTTTAGATGTACCAATGTTGTCCAAGTTCTTAAAGTAAATTAAAGGAAAAAGGCAGAATTTGAATCAAAATGGTCTCTATGACTCTTTTCACTTAATTTTGAAGGTTGAGCTTCACTACTATGGCAATTTATTTGTCTTTAACTGACAAGGGAACTGCTTAGAAACAGCAATAAAAATTGGCTACCTAGGCTTACAGAGGCAAGGGGAGCAGGAGGTAATTGAATCCAACAATATCCAAATTTATTAATTTTTCCTTCCTAAGCCTGGAAAGGCAGCTCGGTTTAATCATTGTAAATATTTTTCTGTGACCTTCCAACTGTTGTATAGCACAGCTTGCACTTTGAGGTTGACAGAGGATCTTCTTCCTCCGACACAGATTTTACAGGTTTTTCTCTAGGACCAAAAGCCTGAACAGAAAGCCTACTATCCAGATTCCTTCTTCTCTTGGTAGAGGAGACTCCAGAGAGAAAAGCATGAAAAGGAAATACTGTGGAAAAACTTATTACTCACTTCTCATGTAGACGATTCTAAATTAACCATACCTGCGGCTCTCTCACATTTTGTTTTCGATTCAAAATGACAGACATTAATTATAATATAAAGTTTATAAGAATAAGTCTTTATGCATTTTTGATCATTTAGCACCAACTTTTATAAGGAAAGTTTTAAAAATAAGAATCTCAAATCATAGGCTCTGTTGTGTGTGTGCATGCATGTGTGTATGTGTGTGTGTATGAAGTGATAAGTAAAATTCCGTGTTTCAAAGAATTTTATTTGGGATATTATAAGAAAGTCATATAAGTTCATACTCCCTGCCTAAGGGAAAAAATAGCTAAGTTTCGATAACCCTAAACCACTAAATGTTATTTGTTTCACACCAGTACAAAGAACTAAAACTGATTCAGCTCATGGCTCTGATGTCAAAGAACACTAGAAAGGAGTACAAAATCTCATTCTTATACCCATTACAGGATTGTTTTCTATAAGAAACACTAATTATTTCCCATATATTTTACCCATTTTAATCCCAATACAAAGTGGATCATATCCGGCCAGCCCGTAGTTTTACCATCTAATTTAATAAGAGAATATTGACTAATAAAAATGAATAAACAGTGAATTTTTTATTTGTAATAATTATTTCTCCTATGAAATTGAACAAAACTAAGGTATTATATTTACCAAATTGGAGAGACAGGGGTGATCAAAATATACGAGAGACAGAGAGAGCGAAAGAGAGAAAATGAGAGAGAGAGAGAGAGAGAAAAAGAACGAGGAAGAGAGAGGGAGGGAGGGAAGATTCTTACTAGGTCTAAAAGATGATAAGTGTTTATTAATTTATCTATGAAAAAGAAAACTACTTAGGCAAATGCTTCAAGAGAAATCAAATATCCTATTCAAAATTTAGAAACAAAAACATTTCTAAATAAGAATTACTGAAGTATATCAGCTTGAGAAGCAAGTGGCTGAGTTAAGAGGAGTTATATGATTTTTATTTGGGGTACAATGTTGAGAAAAAAATTAGCTTTAATGTTGCTTCATAATATAGTTTACTGGATTAGGGTTTAATCACTCTTTTTCCCAGTTTAAAGATAGAGAAAATGAATAACTTTCAAAGTAATGGCTCCCTTTTAATGCTATTTCTGAGTTCATTTAAATCATTTGCTTGAATTTCCATGAAAGTTATTTCAGAAGAAATAGAGGAAAGATGACAGTTTATTTTGTTGTATGTGCAACCCTGGAGGAAAAAATCAGATATTGCATATTTCAATATGAGCATTCATATTTGATTCTTTTCTTGGGGTTTTGATTTTTCTTTTGAAATTTCCAACCAATTTTCTTCCAAATTCTTTAAAATAGTTACAATAGCTTATTTGAAGCTTTTGCTGCTATTTCCATTAACTAGGTGACCTGTTGGTCTACTTCTATGACTTTCTTTTGATTATAGATTGTATTGTCCTACCTTTTTCCATATGTGGTAATTTTTAACTATATTGAGAACATGGCATATGAAAGAACCGTTAGAGATTAATGTATGGGTATTTCAAAGAGACTAATATACTGATATTTCACAAACCCTTTCTTCTATCTGGAAATTGGGGTATGGGCTAATCTTTCTGATTTCTTCAAGAATTGAGTTAATCCAGGCTTTGTTAGAGCTCCAACCAAATTTTACTTGTGATTATTCCAACCACCAACCAACCCAACATCCCAGGAGCTTCCTTCCTTTCTTTCTATCTCCCTTTCTTTTACTTCCTTTCTGCCTTCTTTGTTTTTTATTTCTTTTTTGCTAATGTTTTCATTTTCATGTAATATTGAACACAGAGGAAAGTTGTAAAAAATATTATAAGACATTTTCATATAACTTTTAAATGGATTTACTAATGGTTTATATTTGTTTCATTTCTCTCTTTCTCTCTCCCCCTCCCTCTTGTACTTCTTTTTTTTCTCTTTTCTGGAAAATGTGTTTATATTTATATATACATTTTTTATGAACACTTAGAGACCATTTTTTTAAGAACAACTTATAACTTGAAGTGTTCCTTCACCCGTAAGAGCTCAACTGTGTATTTCTTTAGAGTAAGAATTTGACTACATAACCACATTGCATTTAACATGATTTAACGTTTATTAAACACTATTCTCTAACCTATAGTCATTTGTAACTATATTTTTTCTGCCCAGGATCCAATCCTATATCAAGCATTGTATTAGGTGGTCATGCTTCCGTAGTCTCCTTGAATCTATTAGTAAAACAGTTAATTAGCCTTTCTGTGTCTTTCTTATCCTTTATATTTTTGAAGGGTACAGGACAGTTATTTTGTAGAATATTTCTTAATTTATGTTTGCCTAATGATTTCTCATGACAAGATTTAGGTTACACATTTTCTGGCAGGAATATATATATTTTTTTAATATCATGGTGTCCTTTTAAAGGAATCCTATGAGGAAGCCTATGGTGTGGGTCTGTTCCAATATCGACAGTTAACTTTGTTAGCATGATGCGCTTCATTGTAAAGTTCTTCTTTTCCTTTTGTAATTGTGTATAATAGTTTTAGTCTTCTGAGAAAGAAGACAGGATCAAATGTGAAAGAGATTATATTTGAGAAAAATGTAGAGAGGGAGTCAGAGAAGGCAGCAAAAGTCATCAAACCTAGACATGAAGGAGGAGGGGAAGGAAAGATGGTTGGGTAGAGAGGCTCTCAGCTTCAGCACAGTCTAAGAAATGTTTAGCTAGCGAGGGGGTCCTGGAGCCAAAGCTGCCCTTAAAGGGTCCAAATCTTGCAGGGTCGGATAATTCTTTGTTGTGGGGAGCTATCCTGTGCATCATAGGATATGCAGCATCATGCTTGGCCTCTACCCAGTAGATTCCAGCAAAAGCCGCCCAGTTGTGACAACAAAATAATGTCTCTAGATATCACCAAATGTCACATGGGGGTAGTGGTGGTAAATTGCTTCTTGTTGAGAAACATTGCCCGATACGTGTAGGAATCTTTTTGTTCTCTGGCAAGGGTTAACATATCTCTGAAGTCCATTCTGCACACATGAGATTCCTCCTACAGTTGTCTTTTCTTGAGTGATGATGTGTGACATTTCTAAAGCCTTGCCTTTACTCTCTGTATATAAAGCTTCTCTACAACAAGTGTTTCCTCTGGAGTCTAATAAAGTGTGATTTCAGCATAAAACCTTCTCCACACTTACTGCAAACAAATCTTCTCCCCTCAGTGTGCTCTCTGATGTGTGATGAGGGTTACCTTATCACTAAATCCCCGCTCACACTCTCTGCACACATAAGGCTTCTCCCCTGATGTTTTATGAGGGCTGACTTCTGGATAAAGCCACGTCCACACTCCCTGCACACAAAGGGCCTCTCCTTTGAGTGAGCCATCTTGTGCCTGACTAGATTTGCTTTCTGGCTAAAGCCTTGCCCACACAATGTGCAAACATAAGCTTTCTCCCCTGAGTGTGTTCTCTGATGACTGATAAGATGTGACTTCTGTCTAAAGCCTCGCCCACATTCCTTGCACACAAAAGGCTTCTCACCTGAGTGGGTCCTCTGATGTGCAACGAGAGTTGACTTATGGCTAAAGCTTCGCCCACATTCCGTGCACACGTAAGGCTTCTCTCCTGAGTGTGTTCTCTGGTGTGTAATGAGAGCTGACTTAACACTAAACCTTCGCCCACACTCAGCACACATATAGGGGTTCTCTCCCGAGTGGGTCCTCTGGTGTGTGGTAAGGTTTGACTTATCACGAAAACCTCGCCCACACTCCTGGCACACAAAAGGCTTCTCTCCTGAGTGTGTCCGTTTGTGTTTAACGAGGTATGATTTCTGATTAAAGCTCCGGCCACACTCACCGCACAAATGAGGATTCTCCCCTGAATGAAGTCTCTGGTGTTTGCTGAGAATTGATTTATCTCTAAAGAGCTTCCCACAGTCCCCACACACATAAGGCTTCTCCCATGTGTGAGTCCTCTGGTGTGTGAAAAGGTTTGACTTGTCCTTGAAGCCTCGCCCACACTCCCTGCACACAAAGGGCTTCTCCCCTGAGTGAGTCCTGAGGTGTCTGATGAGGGTTGACTTCTGGCGAAACCTTCGCCCACACTGCTCACAGACAAAGGGCTTCTCCCCAGAGTGGGCCTTCTTGTGTGTGACTAGGTTTGACTTCTGGCTGAAAGCTTGCCCACACTCTGGGCAGAGATAAGGCTTTTCCCCTGTATGTGATCTCTTGTGTGTGACAAGAGCTGATTTGTAGCTAAAGCTTCGGCCACACTCACTGCAAATATGAGGCTTTCCTCCTGAGTGAATCCTCTGATGAGTGAAGGAGACTGATTTCTGGTTAAAGCCTAACCCACAATTTCCACAATTGATTACTTCAAATCCTTGCATTTCTACCCACTTTAATACTTTCTTTGTTTCTACAGGGTTTTCCTTCTCAGCTGAGCTCGGTTTTATTTCTACCCCTGCATTGCCTTCCATAGAGCTTCTTAGCTGTCCTGCAGGTGGAATGGAAAAGCTCCTTAAAGTAACTCTTTCTCTTACTCTCCCAAAAAAGGATTTGGAGCCCTCTCCTCTATCTTGACCTTCCACTCTGTCCCTCCAGAAGCTTTGATAAGAGAGTGGTGGCTGCCGCTGTTTCTGATCTACTGGGCAGAGATCTGCCATTTGGAGAGTTTCTGCAGACAAGCCTTGGCAGACCTGAAGGTGATGAGCATGTAGCACATGTTGGCATAATTGCTGACTGCAGCAGACCAGAGGGGAGGAGAGGTAGGGTTGAATTTCGGGTTTTGGATCTACTGAACAGGGGCTGGGCAGACATTTTCTTTCTTCTGTCCAGGGCTCTTCCCCCTGCTCCAGCAGAATGACCAGTGTTGGTTTGGAAAATGGAATTCCCAAGGAGACCAGGTTGCTGTAGTTTTCTAGCATCACATCCCTATACAGGGTCCTCTGAGCAGGGCTCAATAGCTTCCACTCTTCCTGGGTGAAATCCACAGCCACATCATGAAATAATAAGGATGCCTCCTCTCTCCTGCCTCTCAGGAGCCTTAAGGCCATTTTTCTGCCTGCCCCCAGCCCCCAGTGGTATTCTTCAAGAAAAGTGAGGTCTTATCCTCATCCAGCCTTTGCTTCTGTTCAGTAGCACAGGGGTAACTCCTGGGGTTGAGCCCTCACTGGCATGGCAGTCTGAATCCCAACCTGGCAATGGCCCCGGATAGAAGTGTCTCTTGCTGTCTGGCCTCTTCTCTCTGCTGGGCTTGTTTCTCTCTGGGAGTCATTTCATTTCGCTTCCTTGAATCCACAGCTCTTCTCTACCTTCATAGAAGGGTATGATTTTTATTTTATTTTGTCTGTTCTTGTTGTTACCACTGGAACAAAGGTCTTTTCTATCCTTTTATATTCTAACTGGCAGCCAAAGAATTCCTGGTAGGGGAAAAAAAAAAAAAAAACAAAGAAGGAAAAATTTAGAATTGTTCATAAAAAAAGAGCTAGCATTTTGATCTTTTATGCTTCAAATTCCCTCCTTTTCTCCTTGCTATGGCTGTCACTAATTGGCTAATTGTCACTAATTTTTGTCTTCAGCCATAGAATAACCTGGGCTTTTAATTGTTGTTGTAATTTACTTATTTATTTTTAAAATCTTTTTAAATTGATACATAATAACGGGGTGTTAAGCATTTAGAACCATCTGATCTTTCATTTTAGCAACATTATTCTATAATAAAATGTCAAAGCTTTGATTTGCTTTTGTGAACAGGAAAAAAAGACCCAAGTACCAATATATGTCTATATGACACTCAAAAAACAGAAGCCACCTTAGTGACTCTGCTTTCTCCTCATTTTTATTTGACCATTTAGTATGCTATCTAAAAAGACTTTTTCACCAAACTTTGAGAAAGTCCCTATCAGCAGAGGCTGAGGAACACAAAAGGCCAGGAGTTTATTCATTTGTTATTTCTCAACTAAAAAGGAGTAGGATATATATCATTTAAATAGAAAAGAGAATGGTGAATATAACATATTATGAAGTACAGAAATAACAATTTTTTTAAAAAGTAAGCTGGAGAAACTGTCCCTATTGGTTTGATTCAGTGGGATTTAAAATGATAACTCAAGAAACTAACAGCAATAACATTTAATTTAGATCTGACACTGGCTATCGATTCACCAGTAAGCCTCAGTCTTAAATTCTAACTGATGATATTTGGACATAGAGTGTAACACAGCTTCACTGAAGGTACAGATTGTTTGAAACATTGATTGTTTTTTTTCAAGGACAGCTTGACTGTAGTTCTCCTACAGTGTTTCAAGGCATGAAAGTCAAGTGAATAGACATTCTAAGTAGAAAAAGAGTCTTTTTGTATATGTGCCCTGTTTTTTCACTTATTTATCCATGGTTATACATCCCTTGCAATGTTTCAGCATTTAGACTACATAGGAGGAGTATTTGAGTGACAACACTCTTCACACTGAAGGACATGATTAAATAACAGTAATAAAGGAATGTCTTTATGTTCCATATAGGGGCAAGCTTTAGGCTTTCCTAGTGCTGAGTACAAGGGAAGATCATTGAAGCATCTAAATGCCTACTCTAGAATCCTCAAGTAGGGTAAATATGAAAAAATAAAATGCATATCTTCAGCATTTGACAAAGTTAAAATAAAGCAGAGATTAAAGTTCAAGGGGCCAAGTTTATTTTTGAATAACATTTAACTCTTAAGAGAAAGTAATTCATGTCAAGCTAAAAGATTATATACAAAATCTAGCAAAACATTCAGAGAGAGTATAAATGTAAATGCAAATTCAAAGACTGCAAGATAAAATCCAGAATTTTAGTGCCTGGGGTGTTTAACATGAAGTACCAAGTAGTTTTGTTTTGTTTTGTTTTGTTTTAATAATATTAAAGAGAAAATAAAATATCCCAAGAAAACATTTCATAGTGTATATCTTGTTAAGTCCCCCCTCACCACCTACAAGGTTGATGTCTATGGTGCTTAGGAAAGTTTTGCAGGTTATAATATGTTTTAACCCTTTCCATGTCATGTTTTATCTGAATTCTTGAGCTGAATCCTAGGGTATAAGAAGTCATATTGGCTAAGATGCTGCCATCTAAGTAATATTAGTGTAAAACTGTTTGTTTAGGACTCTGTAAGTCAAAATTTGGAGTAAGAAAAGGGATCTCAGTCCCAAGAGAACATGAAATTGGGTTTCATACTCATATCAGCAAAGGAATAAAATTTAATGATATTTAAGACTAAGTCATAGACATCCTGGACAAAGAACCTTGCCACACCAATATATAGTATATTCTATGTGAAATCTATTCTAAATGTTCTATAAATATAGTATATACTCTGTATGTTTATAATATTAGGTAGATATTATTATTTGCCACATCTGAGCAATGATGAACTGAAGCACAGTGAGGTTAAGTCACATACTATATTTTTAGAATAAAAGACAGAGGTAAAGATTCAAACAAAGAAATCTGGTTCCAGTGTCTGGGCCATCATCAGTACGATGTACTCTCTCTCTTAGCATAAACTCTCTAAAGTGGGTCCAGACCACTGCATACAAGAAACTGAGCCGACAGTTACAGTGGAGAATAGGGGAAAGAGAAAGCCATTTCCTAACAATTAACTAAGAAATTACAGCTTGTTTGATTATGTGTTTGTTTTAACTTCAGAAAATATAATAATGGCCCTGTCTCTGTAAGAATAAATAGTTGAAACACAGTGAGTGTCTTTTAAGGGGATGGGTTTGAATTTTGTTCTGTCAATTATAAAGGAAAGACAGTAATTAAGAATGGACTAAAGCAAGAGTTTGCCACAGAGGTCCAGGAAAGCCCACCCAGCACTGTTCTTCATGCCATTATTGCCCTTGCCTTCTTGGTCAAGTCAGAAAAATGGCTGCATTACGGTCACCCTTCTCAAATGCTTTATTCTCCTCATTCCCTGTCAACCATAAATCTTTGGGAAGGATTTGGATGGTTTTATGCAACCTTTTTCAACTCCCTCATGATTGAAGAAACAGATTGTCCTTATGTTACTATCTTGTAAGTTCACTGACACATAAAAGATAAGGAAATATCAGAAAATTTATATACCATACTGTAGCAACAGAGTCAAAACTAGAACATAGAACTCACAAATTATCAACCTGAAAATGAGAAATCATACATTTTTGCTAGAACTGTTATGTATATTGTTCTTGAATTTAATATGAAACTATTTTTGGATAGCATTTGTGAAGTTTCAGAAGAAGACATGGGTAAGCTAATATTTGGGCTCTTATTATTTATAAGGAATGCAATAAATTTCTAAGATTAAGTCAAACAGTTTTCAAAATATATACAAAAGAAAAAATAAAACTGATCAAATTTTTTAAAAAAGTTTTGGTTCTATATTTCTAATTTTTAAAAATTCCAAAGCTAAATTTTTATAATAAAATGTCAGGTATATTTCTTTGTAAACTATAGCTTCAATTTGTTTGTAATTCTGTCTCTCTACTCTGCCCTCTTATAGAAAACAATCCCAGGATTAAAGTGAGAAAAGAATCCCACTGAAAATTGTGCGGGCTGCCTGCCTCAATTATACTTGGAAAAATTTTGAGAAAAATATTTTTAAAACTCTCAAATAGACTATAATTAGAGTCCAGAAGGCAACCAACATTTTATAAGTTAGAAAGATTCTTGATGAATATTACATGAATTATTGTACAGGTGTTAGAGGAACACAATTTACTTCCCCCAAATTAAAACAATGAAAAAATAAAATAATGGCTTCAGCTCAGGAGAATGCACTCTCAACATGGTTTACAGAGGGCAGTGATGGTGGTGACTTTTTACACCTTTACTAAACTGCTGGATACAACCTGGGTAAGTTACTTCACTTGTCTCTACCTTAGTGTTTCATCAATGGAATGGAAAAAATGATATTCCTACATCACAGCATCACAGGATTGCTTCTTGAGGAGACTAAATGAGAAATATATATATATGTAACATGACAAATAAGGATTACTAATATTCTTTTATTGGTCTTAATATTATTAGTGCATCCCTTACCACTTTAGTGAAATCTGTGGTCTAAAGTTTCAAAACACAAGTACACTTGAGTTTAAAAAACCTTTTACGTTAGTATTAAGTAGCTAGAATCATCCAAATACACCCCAGTGTCACTTTGCCAATAAAAGGAATATGATTGGTTTCCCTGATCAACACCTGGGTGCACATTTGGGAATGACACCAATTGGGTATCGGACAGAGATGGGGGGAGGGGATGGGTGTATATCTACAAGAAGAGTGCGATGTGCACTGTCTGTGGAATGGACACGCTTAAAGATTTGACTCGGGGGGATGGGGGAGAGGATGGGTGTATACCTACATGATGAGTGCGATGTGCACTGTCTGGGGAATGGACACTCTTGAAGCTCAGACTTGGGGGATTGGGAGGGGCATGGGCAATATATTTAACCAGAACTGTTGTACCCCCATAATAAACTATAATAAATAAAAAAAAAGGAATATGAGGCATTTTCTGTCCTTGTGAAAAAAAAAAAAATATGAAGCAAGGCTTTGTATACCCAGCCTTCCTTCACTGAGCTTTGTCTGAGCCAGGCAGCTCAAATAGCCTAGACTGTTGACACATATTTAAAATTAAGCACTATGTAATTGTTTGACATGTAGGTTCTGGGTAAAAGTATGACAAAACTGAAAATATTTCCACTTATATTTTGCTTACATTTAGATAGAGCAGTAAAATGATTAGGTTAAGACAATTTTTATCTGTGCAAGAAATTTTACACCAAAGCCATGAGACTTACTGAGAATAAGTATTTAGCTTTCCTTACTTGCAAATTGATTAATAAATTTTTTCTAATGAACGTTACTCAATAAAAACAACTTGGAATAAAATAAAATAATTTGGTATGAAAATCAAATTAGGGAGGCTCATTAAAATCTGTACATCTTCCCAGGATGTACAGTGTTGAATAATTCATTAGCTGTTTAACACATTTACATACCCTTAGAAACCATGCAAACTTTTTATTACTGGGATTTTTTTTCATTTTATAAAAGGATTGTGTACATATATATATATATATTTTTTTTTTTCATCTGTGAGACTCCAAAAATTTAGATGCAAAATAATTAACATTAAGCTCTTTCTAATTAAATCAGCAGAGAAGGTTTAGCTGACACTATGCTAGGTACTCAAATTAAGAGACTGTCTCATTGCATTAAACAGAGTGCCTTTATCACTGATAAACTCTCAGCCTATTTATTTGATATGACATTCAATGGTGAAGGAAAATGAATCTTCCCAGTTTTCTAGGCAACAGATGTACAGCTATCTTGCTTCTGATTGTCTAGGTTAGAAGGTTTGAAACAAACATAAAAATATAAATATTATAATCCTTAAGCTGAACCAGAATATAATAAAACCTAAAGTGAGTCCCATTTCATCAAATTGGCTAGTCTTATAGACAACTAAATAAAGAGAAGAATTTTCAAGATGTAAATATAAACAAATGTAAGTTGTATTCAAGCATCAGGTAATGTATGATAGCTTAAATTATACTAAGCAGACATAAAATTGAAATAACTAGGCTATCCTGTGTTTCTTTTAAATATCATAAAATATATCTATTCAGAAAATATGTCACCAGTTTCCTTTAATATTTTCATTTATTAATTTACTCATATTTATCGAGTTCCTATTATATGCTAATCACTGTGCTAAATGCTACAAACATAACTATGAGGAACAGCACATGCCTCTTGCCTTAGGTCCTTCCTTGTAATCTATTTTATAGAAAATTTCTGGGATTTTATATATGAATAGACTAGATATCAATATATAGATATAGTGTGGACTTTTTCTCTGTTGGGATATAAGACTATTGATTGGATAACATGGGAGTAGCATAAATGAATACATGTAGTAGATTTCTAAATTTTAACATGTGCTTAAAATATTT
>CM052438.1:153207670-153227971 GCA_028533085.1 Varecia variegata | reverse complement strand
TTTTATTGTGGTAAGAACACTTAAAATCTACTCTCTTAGCTATTTTCAGTACACAATACATTGTTTTTAACTAGTCACCATGTTGTACAATAGATCTCTGGAATTTATTCCTCATGTCTAACTGAAATAAAACTTATTCTATGTCAAATTTCCAGATAGATCTAATTATTATTATTGCCTTTTTAAAGTTTTATAATAGAAATATAGAGAAAGCATACTGCTAGTAAATTTCAGAACTGAAATGTAATCCCAGATGAGCCTGATGCCTGAAATCTTCATTATTAAGCTGCTTTGCCATTTACATGAGTTAGGACTCTGGCTAACAATTATAGTAAGAACCTTGAAGATGAGTATGTGTAACTCTTATAAACTACAGGAGTATGAAAGAATGTGCATTTACATTAAGAAGATATTTATGTAATTTTTTATTCTTAAATAGCTCTATTTATTTTTTGAAAATCTCCTTCTATGAAATGTCACATTTGAAAATAACTGTGGATCTTTTATATGCATTTAATTTATTCTTGCCCATGATCTTGACATGATGCTATTTTCATAAGACAAAAAATTGTATCTATTATCTAAGGCTGAACCTTCTCAATTTCAGTAGCTTCCATGAGATTGTGATGGTACATTTCTAGTAAAAAAAAAAAAAAAAAAAGCAAGATTTTCTTTCACTCTTTTTTCAGGAAAAGAAAGGAAAAGCCATTTTCTACAACACCAAGTTTGAAAAGCATATCAAATATTCTATCTCTGGGTAAAGCATGGTTATTTTTTAACTAAACAGTATCTCTCAGAATTAGCAAGTTTGGAATATGAACTGTAAGGCACAAAGGACTTTCTCATTGGAGAACCTTGGTGTGAATCACATCAAGCTGCCTCAGTACCTGGGCTGCATGCTTTGAATACAGTGTCGGCTTTCCTATGACATCAACTTTGCCAAATGTATCATATGATGAACAGGGTGGGTTAGAAAAATAACGCAACTTGCTGTCTCGCTCTCTTCTCCAAAATAGGTGGCATGCCTTAATCACTGGCTTTCCAAAGTTAAAATAGCATTCTTTTTCACAAAAGTAAAGTCTCTGAGATGTCTGATAGTAAATAAATTGTTTATTTAACATAATAGTTACTAAATTTAATCATCACAAAATCTCTATATTCTCATAACATTTCTGAATATCCAATGAAAGTAATATTTCACAGAATATAACTTGATAATTGCTAATCAGTCATATTGTTTATCCCCAACTCCAGACTCCAAGCTTTTGGATATATTTATTACTTTTATTTGGTTTTCTGATTTATTAAAATTTACAATTTTTATTAGTTATTCCCTCACTTTATTCTCAAGTTTTGTTTGTTTGGATTTATCTAAATCTTGAGTTGAATGTCTGTTTCAGTATTTTCCCCCAACCTTAAAGTTTTGATCATTAAAGTTCTGTTTACAAAACACATTTCATTTTATTCCAAGATAAGCATTCTTATTTTGATGTAAAATTATTTTCTCAAAAAGAAAACAACAACAACAACAAAACAAAACGTAAGTCCCATTAAATCAGAATGTCAGATATAGAGCCAAAGCATCGACGTTTTAAACTCTCCATGTGATTCTGTACCATCATTGACGAATGTCAACTAAAGATGAGAGGTTCATATATTTGGAAGGGTGAACTTCTTATTAAAGAGTTGCAGCCTGCAGAGTGTACATTCCGACAGGCTGAGAAGCATAGCTTTGAGCAGAAGCCACAAGCAGGGAGGCCGAATGTACATATTTAACAAGCTGCAGGAGGAGTCATGAATACTTATAAAAGGAGAAACATGCGCATGCGCAACTGAGCTTCATGCCACTTCACGGGATCTATATTCAGAAAATGGCGCCTTAGCATGATCTGAGGATGGAGTTTTTGGCCCTCTGATATCAAAAGGTGCAGCAGAGGACACAGAAACCCTCACTACACATACTCCACAGACTGGTCAGAACCACTTCTTGTTCAGTGGCTTTTTATCAGGAGGAAATGCTGGTTGGTTGTAGTGCTGAAACCGCAAAAAGGGAGGAGTAGCATTAGAAGGTTGATTGAAATCTGTGGTGGAGCAAGTCTTTCCAAAGCCTGGTTCTGTTTAACCCTTAGGGAAGAAAGCCAGTCAGCGAGGGAGGGGTTATAAGGAGGTATGTCCCACCTCCCATTCTGTCATGGCTGGGAATTCGGTTTTAAGGTTTCTCTGGGGTCCCCTTGACCAGAAAGGGGTCCATTCAGTCAGTTGGTTGGCTTAGTATTTTATTTTTATTTCTCCAAAGGTTCCATAATCCTCACTACCCCAACAAGACCTTCTGCATACTTCGTTCTGGCCTGCCACCCTCTCTAGACAACTGTTTTGAAGGTAGGAATTGTGCCTTATTTTTCCCCCAGCACCTGCACAGTGATTCACACACAGTAGAAGCTTAAGATTAATCCCTTCCCTTAGTTTAAAGGCATGACATTGTTCATACTAAATATCACCCCTTAGCTACCACATATTAATTTAACTCAGATTTTTTCTTATTCTCCTTTAAGGAGTAATTTTGAAATTTTCTCCTGTCTGTTTCAGGAGTAGAAAAGCCCTGGGCCTATTATACCCTTTCTTGACTTTTATCTTATTACACTTATGTCAGTGTTTCATCTGTAGAGTCTCAGAGCAGCTGAAACTCAAAAGGCTTTACTCACTTGCTGGTAGCTCAGCATGATAAGAATGTTAGTTTATTTTAGAATATATCCTTCTTGTACTGATAACATGTGCCCCAAAACTTGTTTTCCCTAAATAGGCAAAGAAAAAGGCAAAGTTTATGTCTAAGTAGCCAAACCCTTTTGCTATGATATATATTTTTCCCCCTAGGCAATTTTATTCCTAGGTGATAATTCTAAATCACACACGTTTCCTTACATATACTACTCTGATTATGTTCCCATCAAAATTCATTCTTCATGTATGGGACTAATTTCATCATTTGTCAAAGCTGTCTTAAGTTTTTTTTTTTTGTCTCTCAGAATATTAACTATGTCTAATTTAGTATTATATCTAAACTGATGATCATATTTTCAAAATCTTTGTTACAGTCTTCCAAATTAAGCTTGGCTTCTCTATATACCAATTCAGGGCACACCTGTGTAAAGATTTTATTTTTAAGGCAAAGAATATGGTACAATAAGAGAAAGAGGGTACAAATGACCATACCATCTGAAGCCCAAGAAATATCCCATGTGCAAGCTCCACAAGGGCCCTTTTGTAGATCTCTGGCTTGTACCATCAAGATCTATGCAAGGAACCTTGGTTTGGAGAGAGCTCAAAGAGAAGCTCTCTTAAGTTATCAAACCAGTTAGGTCAATTGGAAACCATTAGTAAAGAAATTTACTCAGAGAGTCTCCAGGGATTTTCTGATCCTGAACAGTTCCTCTTAAATTTTAACTCTTATCTTGGCCAAGATTCAAAAACTAGACATCTAGGTATACTCAGAAATAAAGAAAGAACTTTTCCAGTTTAGCTATAAATCAATTGTCTCCACACTTTCATATGTAGGTTTCCTTTTGCTAATGTTTAAAAGAAAGAAAAAAAATTATAACATAAATGTAAAATAAAAACTTGGTCAAATTTTTAAAAAAAATAGTTAACAAGTTTATTTAAAATTTCACTAATCACTATCAGCTATTATTTATGCCACCTAACTTGATACAATCGTTATTTAAAAAATACATTCCATTATTGATTTTTTCCTCCAGCTGGATAATTGATATCATTTTTTTGGTCAAAGTCTTGGAATTCAGTATGCCTTTATTTGACATAAAATATGGAAGGATTTTTTTTCTTTCCCTATATTCATACTAATCTCTTTTTCTCACATTTTAACTCACCATTTGCTTCTACTCTGTAATCCAAAGAAATATCTCACTGACTAGTCATTAGAGTCTAATCAAGAAGATGTTTCAGCTGCCCCATTCTGTTTGGGGCCTCTAGCTTATAGTACTGTCCCTATTCTTGGCTTGAATAGTCCATATTTATATGTTAATAATTCTCAGTACATTAAGATACTAATTTCTCCAGCACTCATTTGCTCACTTATTCACTGGCCTAACCCAACAAGAACTGCTGGTTGCCACTACTTGGCAACCACAGTGCTAGGTAGTGTAGAAACAAGATCTATAGTGTTCCTGCTCTTATGCATTTGCAGGATGATAGAGGATACAGATAGGAAAACAGATAATTGCAAAGAGTGTAGTGAATACTTGCAATGGTTGATTTCAAGTGTCAACTGTATTAAGGGATATTCAGATAGCTGGTAAAGCATTATTTCTGGTTATATCTGTGAGGGTATTCTGGAAGAGACTAGCATTTGAATCAGGGAACTGAGTAAGGAAGACCAACATTCACACAATGTGGATGGGTGGGCACCATGCAGTAAGGCTAAAGGCCCAGATAGAACAAAAAAAAAGGCAGAGAAAAGGCAAATTCATTATCTCTCTCTCTCACTCTCCCAGAGCTGTTGGCGTTGGAGTGCCCTTTTTATCCCACCCTTCGCTATTCAAACGTTAAGTTCTCCTGCCCCTAGGACTTGCACCAGTAGCGCCCCAGGTAATCAGGCCTTCCGCCTCACACTGAGAGTTACACCATCGACTGCCCTGGTTCTGAGGCCTTCAGACTTGGACTGAGTTACAGTACTGGCTTCTCTGGTTCTCCAGCTTGCAGGCATATTGCGGCACTTCTCAGCCCCCAAAATTTCATAATGAGTCAATTCTTTTAATAAATCCCCTCTCATATCTTTCTCTCTATATATCCTATTGGTTCTGTTTCTCTGGAGAACCTTAACTAGTACAATGCTATAGGGGTGTAAATTCCTGTTGGATGGATACACACAGAAAGTACCCAAGTTGGAATGTCAAGAAGATTTCCTGAAAGAAATAGTAGCTATAACATAAAAATTAAAGAGAAATTAACTAAGGTAAGATAGGCTGGTAGGGGTTTATATGGATATAAACATTCCAGACAGAATTATGGGAAAGAGCTTAGCAGATTTGAGAAAGTGAAATTAATAAGGTATATCCTGAGGGAGAACAAGAGAAAGAGAAGAAGGGGGATGGGGAAGGGAAAGGAAGGGAGAGAAAATAGTGTGAGCACAAAAGGGAAGATCTAAGAGAAGAATCTGGAGTAGTGAGCTAAAATACAACTTTAGAGGGCCTGGTAAACAATGTTGTTCATAGAGTAATGCAACTTAAATCAGGAAAGGTGTTATCAGTAAAGCCTCTACTGTCCCAGGCTTCCACAAGTCCTATACTTGAGACATAGGAGAATGTGATGTAACCTAAGCGTGATTTTCCACATTGGTGTTGTTTTCCTCCTTTCCTCTTCCTAGAGTGCCTTTCTTAACCTCTCTCTAAATATCACATTCTCTTTTTATATATCCATCATATGCCACCTACCTCGTGACATCTTTCATTGAGTAAATGCATTTTCTCTTTTCTCTAAATCTGTATAACTTTGCATGGTTTTTCCTCTCTAATATAATGCCTTGAACACCTATTCTTGAGCTGTATATATTTGTAACCTTATCTTCCCCTCTCATTAGACTAGCCCTTCAGGGCAGGTCTTAAACATTTTAAGATCCCCTGTAATATGGTCTTCCAAAATTTATTAAATTGAACAGTAATGCTTCAATAGGAACAAAGGAAAATGATTAAAAAACAGAAAATATGCATTTTTCATAAGACTTGCACATCACAACAGACTTATATTCACCAAAATTGTAACCTTATTTGGAGTGGCAAGGTTGAACATTCGCACAGGGTTTTTTTGTTAAGTTTTGTTTGTTTTTACATTCAATTTTACATCTATATATTTACATTCTTTCTTTCCATTCATCTAATTCTTATTGTCCATTTAGTTAATACTAGTAAAAACTGTAATTTACAGTATATTTTTTCCATTGAAACAGCACCATTCATTGATTCACCACTGAATAATTCACCACTGATTAAAAGACTGAAGGAAAGGTTATAGGTGGATTGAATAGAAAAATGAGCTCAAATTAAAGTAATTATATCTGCTTTTATTTTATTTTTTTAATTTCAAAATGTTAAGGGGGTACAAATATGTTCGCTACATATGTACCTTATATAATGCTAAAGTCAGGGCTTTTGGTGTGCCTGTTTCCAGGATAATGTTTATTGCACCCCAGAGGTAAGTTTTTATCCCTCATCCCACCTACCCTCCCCACTTCTTAGATTCTCATGTCCTTTGTATTGTTTTGTGCCCACATGTACTCATCGTTAAGCTCCTACTTATTAGTGAGAAAATACGTTGTTTGGTTTTTCATTCCTGAGATACTTCACTTAGGATAATGGTCTCCAGTTCCATCCAAGTTGCTGCAAAAGACATTATTTCATTCCTTTTTATAGCTATGTAGTACTCCATGGTGTGTATAAACCACATTTTCTTTATCCACTCATAAATTGATGGGTGCTTAGGTTGATTCCACATCTTTGCAATTGTGGGTTGTTCTGTGATAAACATTTTAGTGCAGGAGTCTTTTTTTTACCATTTAATAATGGTCATTATGATAGGGGTAAGATGGTATCTCAGTGTAGTTTTAATTTGCATTTCTCTGATAATTAGTGATGTTGAACATTTTTCATATGTTTGTTGGCCATTTGTCTATCTTCTTTTGAAAAACCTCTTCCCATGTTTTTTTTTTTTTTTTTCCTTGCTGATTTGTTTGAGTTTTTTGCAAAGCATACATCTGACAAAGGACTATTATGCAGAATCTATATCTTCTTTAAAATTACATTTCTTCTTTAGGAAAATAAAATTAGCCAGATATCTAAATACATTTCTTTAATTTGAACACTTTGCTTTAACATAATTTGAAAATGATCATTCAAAAAATTTTGAGACTATGAAAAATATCTTTTTATTTTCCATTTAGGCAATTGTTAAATTTAGATAAGAGGGAATTGATTATTTCTTGTTGATTAGCAGAGATTCAAGTTCTCCTATGGATGGAAAATACAACACAAGAAACCAAAAATCATTGAATTCCACTCTCTACATCCACTAAGATTTAGAATTTTTAATCTGGTCACCCACCCACACTTCTATCCTTGATATGAATAGTATATTAGTATCATTGAAGTTGAGAATTTCTCAGTATAAAGACAAGTATACTTTATGTATAAGAGTACTACAGTATAACAATTACATTGAGCACTAGAAAGAGCCAAGCCCTTTATTTACACTTGTTTCATCTTTTTCATTATAACTACTCATAGTTATGTATTTTGCTATTCCAGCTTTGCAGATGAACTAAGCTGAAGCTCTGAGAGCTGAGCTAAATTGTTCAAGGACATACAGAAAGAAAAAGGGCAAAATTACAATGTGAACCCATGTCAGTATGACTTCAGAATCTAAGCTTTTTATCAATATATGTTGCAATCTTAGGCTCATCAACTCCACACAGTGAATAGCAGTGATACTTTGCCTAAGATTGCATCAACTCCACACAGTGAATAGCAGTGATACTTTGCCTAAGATTGCAACATATACCTCACTTAACGGTTGTTTCACCTTTCGCTGTATCACAAAAACAGAGTGCTTTGAAAAATTTAGGAAGCACTTTATGAAATATCAAAATCTAATCAGATTTGCATTCAACTTAAATGATTCTGGACTATTTAGTGCCTTTCTAGTACTTGGACTAACACACATAGCCTAAGCATAAAACCTGAAAAATAGGATCATATGACTTTGTGCAATGCAGAAAAAAATTAAGTTTTTGCTTTTGCTTTTTTTTTTTTTTTTTTGTGTGTGTGGTGAACAAATTTATAGTTTACATAGTCTATGAGTTTGAAAGGACTTTAAATGATCTGGTTTAGCTAACTATCCCTCAATTCTATTGAACACATTCCTGACAAGAGACTATCTTAGTGTGGAACTTAGTATCACTCAAAGCATCCAATTTTCACCTCTGGATAGCACAAAATTCCTGCCCCTTTTTGAGCACAAATCCATCTCCCTGAATGGCCAATTGATTTTAATTATACTATCCCGCAGCCAGAGCAAAACATTTCCATGTCTTTACTATATGTTATCCTTCAAATATTTTGAACTAGGGTAAGAAACATATTCCTCCTGTCCTCTTTTATTTAACAGGGCAGACATGCCCAGTTTCTTCATCTATTTCTCAAAATGATGCTTTTAGAATGCCCTCAGTGTTCTTAATGTGTTCAGGTTTGGATTTATTCCTTTTAAAACCCAGCAACCAGAACCTAATAGAATACTAAAGATAATCTTTGGTCAGTCAAGTGGGACTCCCAACTTCTTTTCAAGTACATTGTTTTTATATTAATTCTCAATTGGATTATATTCAGTTTGTAGCTAAATTACACTGATGTGTAAACAAATCTGTAGTTAACTAAGATACCTATGATGTTTTCAACATATTGCTGTTTTCTTATCAGATGCAAGACCTCCACAAGGTAAATAGTAGTCTGTCAACATCGTTTTAGATTCTGAATCTAATAATCCTTGATTTAAAGCACTGAATAGCCAAGGCCAAGTCTTACACATTTTGGCATACAACCCAGATATCGCTCTAAGTATTAAAAAAATAAAAAATAATAGATCAATTATTTTTCAAGAAACAAAGAAATAAGCCAAGATTTTTTGCTAGTTAAGTAAAAACATTAGGAGTAAAATTTTATTTTCAAAAAACAATTTTTAGAAAAATAGGCTAAGTTGAAACTGAGGAGAAACACAAAGGAAAATAATTTCTTACATACTATTAATAAAAATTTAATTTGTGTTTTAAAGTTACATTCAAAGCATAGAACTTTTTTGAAAAAAAATTTCACATTTTATCATTTACTCTTAATTGTATACTTTATAAAATAATTTATTTTCTTATGAAACTTTCAAAATAAGAAAGAGATAATATGTTCCAGTCCCAGGACCAAATCATTCATTTCCTGTTTTCTCTTACTCTTGATCCATATGTATGAATAATGCAAAAGTGTATTTTAAAATATTTTCTTTAATTGTAGAATTATCTCTCTCAGGAAATGTCTGAACACCGTATCATACATATACCCTTAGAACATTGGGTAAGTGAGGCAGCCTAGTAGAAAATAAAGCTTTGCCTAGCCAAACGATTTCAGTTTTCTGTAGTTGCAGTTTTCAATTTAGCTCTTTATGTTCTCCCTATTGGCACTTTAGACTGAATACAGAAGCTAAAGCTACCCATCAGTACTTTAGTGTCAGATTTACAAAGAAAAGCAAACATCAAACTTCCGCACACTACAGAGCAAATGTGCCAGGCGGAAAAACAGTTCCCTGGTGTCGCCTGCACAAAGGCTTCCTTCCTCAGACCTGTAGAAAGAAACACTTCCAAGGTCTTTTCAGTCCCAGGAGAGCCAGAGGAAACTCATGACTATGGCAATTTCACTCATCTTTTCTTAAACAGAGAAGAGTTGTCACTAAGGGAAATGGACTGCCTAAGTAACTGAAATGTGAAAATGGACTTTTAGTGCTTAAAAGGTAGAGATGGAAGTGTACAGAAAATGGTTTGGGAATGATGTACTGTATCCCAGGTTAGAACTGACCTTTTCACTTGTTGTGTGTCTGGGTCTCTGAAACATTGTACACTGAATGGCAAATAAACCTCCAAAAGAAAAAAAGGAGAGAGAAGACTACTTTTAAACAAGAGGATTTTTTTTTTTTTTTTTTTTTTGGTAAATGAGAAGATTTTTGAAAAATGATTCATGCTATAAATATGTCTGTACTTTATATGGGAGAACCTTTCTCATGATATCTTATAGCTGTAAGTGATTTAGTTTACCCAAAATTTTCCATCTAAAAATAAGGTCTTTATTAAATACTTTGTATAAGTGTCTTGCTTCTTATAAGAATTTAAGATTTAAATATTAACATCAGCCACTTAGATATAAGTGAAAGAAGGCAAACTTCCAACTATCAAAGAAATTTATATATAATATTTCCTACAAGGTATTTTATTTTTCATGAGGTTCATTCATGAAATGAATGAGGTAATATGGGCCTTTATTGAAGGAGTACTATGAATGAAGCACTTTCCACATGTTATTATTTATTCCTAATTATAGGTATTAAATGCAGAAACATCCCCCCTTTTGAATTTATACTAAAAACTGGTCAAGTAAATTGACCAAAATCAAATAGCTGATGAACTTTATAGCTGAAATTTTAATTCACATTACATTGATACTAACTCTCAAGACAATTTTGGCTTTGTTATGTAAAATCTAAATACACACAAATGCATGGGCATTCTCTCACACACACACACACACACACACATACACACACACACACACACACACACACGAGTTAAAGGTGAAAACAGGCTTGGCATTTTCTGTAAAAGACCAAAAAGGAAATCTTTTTAGCTTTGCAGGATGGACTATCTGTCACAACTATTCAATGCTATTTAATGTTGCCATTGTCCCTCAAAGGCAGCCATGAACAATATGTAAACAAATGAGCATGGCTGTGTTCTGGTAAAATTTTATTTACAAAAACAGGTTGCACCAAGATTTGACCTCTGGCTGGTGCTTTGCCTACTCTGGCTTAAAATAGTGCAAAACCTACAAGAAGTTTGCACCTTCCACCATGATAACATGAAAACATTTTGAAATGTTAATGT
The DNA here is from genome assembly GCA_028533085.1 of Varecia variegata. NCBI lineage: Eukaryota > Metazoa > Chordata > Mammalia > Primates > Lemuridae > Varecia > Varecia variegata. Next base: position 153,217,272 of record CM052438.1, on the reverse strand, counting down.
AACATAGTAAGGAACAATTTTGTGATGGAATTTCAAAGTTAAAAAGCAAGAGATAAAACAACAGCAGTTTAGAGTGACAGAGCTACCAACTATCTTAACTGTTCCTAATATTTTGCCTATGGAGGTTGGAAGAGAGAGGCTCTTGTGGACTGAATTACAAAGTAACAGGAACCAATAGAGACCACATACACAGTAAATCAAAACAGAGAATGGTCAGGAACGTGTGACCAATATGCCAAAAGAAAATCTCAAAATTCCTTGTGGTAAAATGTGATTATCTAGAATCAAAAGAACCAATCAATTTCAATAAATAGTGGTGGGAGTTCAATAAATACTATGGTGGGATTAAAGGACAAATTATCAAATAACAATTCCAGTCACTAATGTACTTTCTCTCCAAGCCAAGATGAAGTACAAATGATTGTATTTATGCTACCACCTAAAGCAATTGAAAAACAAGTGAAAAATATAAAATGAACATCATGTAGTACAAAGAGTGATCTCTGAGAGAACAGAAACAAGGCAAGACCTACAACTCTTCCAGTTTATTTCCTGGAGAAATATATGGGCTGCAGCAGAGGTAGGGGAAACCCAGATTAGAGCCTAGTGGTCTTGCTGAGTTGAGGGAAGAGAACTGGGAGTCTGTGGAAGTAAAGGTGGCTAGAGTTTGCTGTAGGAAATACCACAGAAGAAAGAGCAACACAGAAGGTAAGCTCCAAAACTCTGCAAAAGGTCACCCTAGGTCCCTTAGCTAGGGAATGACGAGCATATAAGGTTGAGGAAACCATCCAATGCCAGTGAAAGAACCACCTGGAAGGATTATATTATCACTTAATCTGAAACATAACCAGGGCTAGGAATAATTTCTATTACGCCTAGATGAAAAAGGAAAAACTCATGACATATGGGGTATCAAGTAGAGTAATCAGAAGATTTTGGGCTCAGTAGTGTGACAAAATTAGTGTTAAACTAATAATTGCTCTGGTTTTATCTAACAAATTTTAAAAGCAAGCTTCCAAAAGATTAAACTTTTTCAATGCAATTTAACTGTGCCTCAGAACGAGCTCCAGAAAGGGATAAAAAAATCCAGCACCCAAGAAGGTAAACTTCACAGTAGATAGCATCCAATAAAAAATGATCTGCAGGACAAGAAACAGTCAATCCATAAAAAGGTGAAAATTTAATAAATAGAAATAGACCAAGAAATGATATAGATGATAATATTTAATTAATGAGAACATGAAAACAGTTTATAACTATATAACTATAACTTGAATTATGTATAGTTTAAAAAGGTAGAGGAAAGATTCAGCATGTTGAATATTGAAGACAGAAAATACAAAAATGACCTAACTCAAACTTCTAGAGTTGGAAAAATAAACGTCATCTGAACAAACAAACACAATGAATGGGATTAAGAACAGATCAGCCACTGTAAAAGGAAATATTAGTGAATTTGAAGACATGTCAATAGAAACTATCCAGGATGAAATACAGAGAAAAAGGCTGAAAACTACAATATGAACAGAGCATCAGTGAGTCACAAAACAATTTCAAATATTCTGATATACATGTAATTGGAGTCCTCTACCAAAGGTGATCAGGAAAAACATTTGAAGAAATAACACAAAATAATCTTCCAATTTGATGAAAACTATAAATCCACAGTTCTAAGAAGCTGAATGAATTCTAAGCACATGATACATTTTGGAATTTTTCCTTTGACTGGTTTCTTAAAAGGACAAAATAAACAATTACTATTTAATTTTTTCCCCATTTTAAAAGATTTCATTCATTTTTGAGTTTACTTCATTGCCTATCCCTATGATTTTTTCCATGGGGATACACATAGATATACATTTTCAAGATATTATCTATAAATGATATTTTATTCATCACACATGAGAAAGAACTTGGCTGGATACTAAGCAGTTGGGATAACTTTTTTTGCTCACTTATGTGAATAATCACATATTTTTTAATGTAATGCTTCCATGAAATAAAATTTCATTAAAAACAGAGATTCAATATATTGAGGTAATATCTATCTACTAAAGAACAGACTACATTTTCCTTTAAGAAGGGCTTGCTCAATAAGATAATTTTTCTCAATGCTGCCAATATAATACTTGCTTTTTGTGAGAAATTAAAATTTTACAACCTTAATCTGCCCTCTTCAATCAGAAACATTAACAATTACACACAATCCATATTTGAATCCAATAAGAAAAATGTTTATCTTTGGATTCATTATCCAGGAAAGTAACATAATATGCCATTCAAGTCGAGATGAGCAGATATCAAAATGTTTGCTTTGTAATTATCACTAGTTATATTTTTTTCTTTAATAATGCTTTGGATAAAAGCATACTTTAGCATGAACTTCAGTATTATATTAAAATTTTGTACATATTTATAAGACTATAAAGATAGTTCCAATCTATTTTTAAAAGCATTATGCTGCTTTGGGTTTAAAAATCTCAATTTACCTTTAAATACTGTGACAATTTCCATAGTCATTCATGTTTACATCATCTTTTTTTATCTTAGAGTGTGTGGGGGGAGGCAAATTCAGCCAAACTTCTTAGTTGTGTGAAACCAGCTGTCACATGACTAACTCATAGAATATAATTGTTGAAATTTTTGAATTTTCTCAGTGCTGCTTAAGTTTAGAGAAGCAATGGAGGCATAGCCACAAGTTAGTAATCAAACTTAGGAACTAGTCTTAAAATTCTATATGATTCTATATGAAAGAAGCAATTTGAGAACATTTTTGCCAATATCTTTTTACATTATCCCAAATATGACTGATTGGTATGAATTCAAATATCAAGTCTTAATAAAACAGATCTTGCAATCTTGGAAACAGACTTTCCATAGACAATTATATTCAAAAGTTCAAAGAGCAATGAGGTTATATGCAACAATGAGGTGATTAAGAACTTAACTTGCTATTTTAGAATTCTCCAGAACTTTTAGATAGAGGCTTGGTGGCTATATATCCACCAAGGATAACGATGGCTCAGTAATGAAGGGGACTCAATAATAGGTAGGAAGGGAGTTGAGGAATGATGAATTCAAATACTGTTTTCAATCTAAAATGCTTTACTGGCCATTAGTCTGTCTTCTTTTGAAAACATGAAAAAATGCTCAACATCTCTAATCATCAGGAAAACACAAATCAAAACCACAATGAGATATCTTTTACTCCAGTGAAAATGGCTTTTATCAAAAAGTCCCAAAACAATAAATGTTGGCCTGGATTCAAAGAGAGAGGGACACTCATACACTGCTGGTGGGACTGCAAACTAGTACAACCTCTGTGGAAAGTAATATGGAGATACCTCAAAGAGCTAAAAGTAGAACTACCATTTGATCCAGCAATCCCATTACTGGGCTTCTACCCAAAGGGAAAACAGGCATTCTATAAAAAAAGACATCTGCACTTGAATGTTTATAGCAGCACAATTCTAAATTGCAAAGATGTGGAAACAACCCAAGTGCCCATCAATACATGAGAAGATTAAGAAAATGTGGTATATGTATACCATGGAGTTCTATTCAGCCACAAAAAACAATGGTGATCTAGCACCTCTTGTATTATCCTGGATGGAGCTGGAGCCCATTCTACTATGTGAAGTATCCCAAGAATGGAAAAACAAGCACCACATGTACTCACCATCAAATTGGTATTAACTGATCAACACTTAAGTGCACATATAGTGGTGACATTCATTGGGTTTCGGGCAGATGGGAGGGTGGAGGAGGGAATAGGTATATTCACACCTAATGGGTGTGGTGTGCATTGTCTGGGGGATGGACATGCTTGAACCTCTGACTCGAGTGGGGCAAAGGCAACATAGGTAACCTAAACATTTGTAACCCTGCAATATTCTGGCATTAAAAAATTAATAATAAAATGCTTTGCTGTAATGCAGTAATTTTTACTACTTAATTTTGTCTACCTGGTAAAATCAATCCTTCTCTGCTAATGCTATTAATATAATTCTATAAAAATGTGAATAATGGATATTTAGCCCCACAGTAGTAAAATGTTGTAAAATAACATAAAATGAATTCCCAAAAGTATCCTTCAATGGAACATCCTAAGAATGATTTTGATTTATATTCTTAAAAGAGAAATGTATGCTTCTACAATTTTAAAAAATTTCTCCAGAGTCACTTTTATAGAAATTATTAATAAAAGACATACCATATATGAGTCAGTGTAATGTGATAGGTACATTATACTTTAAAACAATGATGATTCATGTGTATTCCTAAATCACTGAAAATATTTAATATGAGAATTTGAATATTAAAAATAAAAATCATGTAGACACAATTATAGAAGTCAAATACTTCAAAATCACATTCATAGGATTTTCTAAGCCAGTGTTTGATGCCTTTTCTGAGCAGCTTCAATTTTGCTGCTTTTTATTATTCTGAATTTTTCAAGTGATACACATAAAACTATTGTTAATGATAACACGAACATTTAGCTATTTTAGCTAAAATTGCAGAAAAGTCTTATAATTGGTCTCATTCAAAAGCATCTATTTTAGTATAAGATGGAAAGGGCTCAGAGAAATACTGCTACTTCTGTTGGCACTTCCCAAATGAATGGTGGACAAGCTATGCATAACTACAGCTAGACTTAGGATGGTCTGCAAAGGCTGGAACATCTGTAACCAGAATATATGGTCAATTAAGCACAGTCTTTCCAATTTGAGAATAAAATAAAGGTATATTTAAACTTCAACAAATATTTTCATAGTTCGGAGCAGTTTCTAAGCAAGATTTTAAAACAGAATAAATCCAAGATCTCCCATTCAGAACTGTGTTACTTAAAAAGAAGATAAGCCCAATGAGTTTTTTCTGTTTTTTCCTAAATTAATCAGTTTTCTTGGACAACTATTCCATATCCATCTAGTATGTCATTTTGCTTTTAAGTGAGGTATTGGGAAAAATAAATAAGCCCACTGATCCTAGAATGTAAAAAAAAATGCAGATTTTTGCAAAGTATAAAACTGTTATGAATGCCACTACTGGGACTTTTAATGTCTGTTTATGCCTTCAGGAGTGGTATATAGCTTAAGGAAATACATTTCTCTTTATTTTATTTTTCTTAGAGAGGAAAGTTAGTATTCTTACCTTCTGTCACTTTTTCTTGAGTCCCATTCCAAATCTTTCTTCCCATTCCTCTTGTGAAAATCTAGCTGATGATTAACATCTTAGTCAGGTACAAATAAATATAATATCTTCCCCACAGATCTATAAATAATTACTAAACTGCTAAAAGTGGCATAGCAGTTCATCAGAGCTTTAAATAATCTCTTTTTATGACTGCAAATGACTACTACTTAATTCATCGTTAAACTAATTAACTAATATATTGCATGGAAGCAGTTTTGTATAATCATCTATAGCAGTCTATGAAAAGCATTGTTCTAGGATGTCCCTGGATATTTTCATTAACTTTGAAAATTTATTACCTAGCACCACTTTCTTCCTCTAACTATCCTATAATATCTGTAATATGAGATTAGTGTTTAAAAAAAAAACACTCTATTTCTTCCTTGGTGACTTTCTTTTTCCAATTAGTCCTTTAACTTCTACCTCTGTGTCCCATGAGGCTAGGTGTACTCATAAACTGCAGCAACACAAACACACACACACACACACACACACACACAAATTACATATTAGTACATTTTTGTTTTGCTAATAACATCACAAATCTATATAAACATATACATTTTGTGTAATATTTAAGTAATAAAAATTCATGGTAAATTAACATCACTACTATCTCAGCAATGTTTTGTGATAAGCCTATTATTTCTGAAGAGTGCATTAGACTTAGGCTAAGTAAATAGGATATTGTTTTTCTTATCAATCAGGAAGTGAAGAGGTAGGAAGTCTATGAATGGTGAAGCTACTCAATCTTTCAGGTTCTACCTTTATTTCTGCTCTGCCATTCTTAATCTATTGGTCTTTGTAAAGTCATGTGCAGCATAAAGATGTTTTGGTCAATGATGATGGTAGTACCATCAGATTATAAAGGAGCTGAAAAATTCCTATCACCTAGTGATGTTGTAGCTGTATTATCAGAGCACAACACATTACTCAAGTATTTGTGGTGATGCTGGTGCAAACAAACCTACTGTTCTGCCAGTCATATAAAAGTATAACACACACAGTTATGTACAATACATAATACTTGATAAGGATAATAAATTACTGTTACTGGTTTATGTATTTATTATACTATACCTTTGTAGTTATTATAGAGTATACTATTTCTACTTATTTTTTAAAAAAGTTAATTGTAAAATAGCCTCAAGAGGTCCTTCAGAAGGTGTACCAGAAGAAGAGATTGTTATCATAGAAGATGATAGCTCCAGGTGTTATTGCCCCGGAAGACCTTCTAGTAGGACAAAAAGTAGAATTGAAAGACAATGATATTAATGATCCTGTCCTTGTATAAGCCTAGCTTAATGTGTATGTTTGTGTCTTAGTTTTTAACAAAAAAATTAAAAAGTAAAAAAAAATGGAAAAAATGATTATAGAATAAGGATATAAAGAAAAAGTATTTTTGTGCAACTATACAAGGTGTAAGTGTTTTAAGCAAAAGTTATAACAAAATAGTCCAAAAGTTTTTTTTAATTTAAAAATTTACAAAGTAAAAAATGTTACAGTAAACTAAGGTTAATATTATTGAAGAAAGAAACATTTTTAAAATACATTTAATATCTTTGGTGAACAGTGTTTATAGTCTACAGTAGCATACAGTAACATCCTAGGTCTTCATATTCACCCACCACTCACTCATTGACTCACCCAGAGCAATTTCCAGTCCTGCAAGCCCCATTCATGCTAAGTGCCCTATATAGGTGCATAATTTTTTATCATTTATATCATATTTGTACTGTATCTTTTCTATGTTTAGATATGTTTAAATATACAAATGCTTCCCATTGTGTTACAATTGCCTATAGTATTCAGTACAGTAACATGTTGCACAGGTTGTAACCTAGGAGCAATAGGCTATATGCTATAGCTTACTTTTGTAGTAGGCTGTACCATCTAGATATTTCTCAATGACACAAGAAAATTGCCTAGTGACACCTTTAGAAGAATGTATTACCATTGTTAAGCGATGCATGACTGTACTTACTTTTGTTAGTTTATATTAACAGATTAGGTCGCATATGAAAGAACATTATTTGAACACAGATCCCTTTGGCTATAAGCTGTAGAGCCCCACTTCCATCTTTCCGTCCTCACCTCTACACACAAACACCATGTCCATGAAAACACAGCCTCTTCATTTCACGTAGTCCACTAGGTATTGTTAGAAACATACAGTCCTTTGAATTTCTCAGGCTGAAAGGTGAAAGGATATATAGGTACACAGTTCTCAGTGGATAAATGGTAAGGCAGAGATAAGGAAGTATAAAAAGACAAAAAGTTGATAATTTTTAACTTTTAACAGAGAAACTTTTCACTAGAGGTAAGATTTTCCTTAGTCTCAAACTTTTCATAGAAAGTCTCAAGTCTAAATTGTTAGAAGCATGAAAACCAGCAGATAGTAGATTAACTGAGATACACTGCAAAATTAGGAAATAGTCTTTGTAATAGAGAGTCATCAGTAATTTGATGCATTTTTATATGGACTAAAATATTGTGAGAAGATATCTTCAACCACTGCAGATTGTTTTATTTTGGCATCCTTGGGCTAGCTACAAATATTTTATTCTCTTAGTCATGTTTTGTTGTTGTTGTTATTATTCTACCTAGTCTTTACCATAATCACATTCACTTAAGATTTTATTGTGGAATAGCTATCATTGTACAAAGATATTAATACAAAAAAAATGGTCTTCAAATTGATCTTTTCTCAGCCTCACTGTCCAAGATACCAAACCCAATAAGATCTTAAAGGACAACCAGAGTACTTAGCCTGGGGTGTATGTATAACCAAAAATTAAAAATGGAAAGAGATGATTTACATAGCTTAGTGTTTATGACATTACCTTGCTTTGTTTTTAAAAATACCAGTCCTAAATACTATGTTTATTCCAAAGATGAAAATTTCATATGGTAAGAATACATACTCATTTTACATATTTATTAAATTATTCTAAGTATTTCTTACAAGCATCATATTTCATCCTATTTTGGAAAATATTGAAAATCCCATTGAGGTGTGTGTGTGTGTGTGTGTAATGAAAAATAGAGATAAAGGAAAGTAATATAAGTGATGGTAATGAAGATATAATGCTGGATGATGAGGGAGACAAAATTGAAAACAGAAGTTAATTTTCATGGAGTTCAGTTCTTTGTAATACATGCTGTACAAGCCAATGTTATGGATTATCTTCATGTATGAGTGGCATGCACTTCTCAGAAACTAATTTAGAACTTATGCATTACCATAGCATGTGATTGGAGTAAAAGGTAATAAATATTAATATAACAAATTTTCTGAAAGGGAAATATATTTATTATATAATAAATATTAATTATTATTTATAATTAACATATAAAAACAACCATTAACTTTTGCATTCTTCCAGATGTTCCAGATATCAGAATATGTATTTTATATAATTTTGCTTTCATGAAATATTTATATGGAATAAATTATAAATATAAAAAATTATTTCTGTATTTAGTATTTAAATTTTAAAGTTTAATAATATATTTATAATTTTTATTTTAAAAATTGTATCATTTCACACTCCACCATGACTAGGTATGAGTCCCCTTGGGACTATCTACTGGTCAGCACTGAATTTCTTTTTTTTTTTTTTAATTTGCAAATTTGGCATGTAAGAAATGATAGTGCTGATGTTTTTGTTTGTTCTCTGTTCATTATTAGTAGATTAAAAATATCTCACATATTTAATATATTTTAAAAATTATTTTCTCTTAGAAATTTTCTATTGATCAATTCTTCTATATCAATGTATAAAATATGAATGTACATCAATAACTTGAATCATTTTAACACATGATAGAAATGTAACAGATGTTTTGCTGTCTTTCATAGAAGAATTGTGAAGAGATGAACAACACCAAAAAAACTATGCTAATATATTTGTGACAAGTACATATAATTACTCTTGAGGAAAGCACACATATAGGTCAATATTATATATCTTTTATCTGACACAGCTTAGCTTTTTGAAAAATAAATATAGGCAGCCAAATAAAGGTTCAAAGTATAAACTAAAATGGTACATTCTACCCATATAAGGAAGAAAACTTATTTGGTGGTCTTGCCTTAAAAAATGTGCCCAATAAGTGAAATGATTCTGAAGAAAAAAATGATGTCTTTATTTTTAGTAGCTGTTTTCTTCTTATTAATATAAGTGAATATAATATAATTTGAATACATATATGCTTGATTTTAGCAAAAATATTCCTATTAAAATAGCAATCTTAGGCCCAGCCATTATAAGAGTTTGTAAATGTTTTTAAATCATATAACAAGGATAAAAGTAAAACATTCATTTTTAATTTTTTTTAATTATTATGGGTAGATAATAGTTGCATATCTTTATAGGGTACATATGATGTTTAATACAGGCATA
>CM052438.1:153151883-153207170 GCA_028533085.1 Varecia variegata | reverse complement strand
TAATAAAGTTATGTTTTTAAAATCTTAATAATTGCATATTATTTCAAATTTGTATTTCTTTCATCTATGCAACATGCACTACAGAGATAAAGAAACCTAGATATGACTTTACAAAAGAGAACAGAAAAAAATTATAATAAGATAAAGAGAAGAGATGAGTGGAAGGAAATAAAAAGCAAGGACACACAATTATATAAACGTTTAGTGTACTATGTACAGATTCAATGTTATGAACATTTTATCTCATATAATCCTAATACTGCAATGTATTGTTAAATTAGCTTTCAGGTTTGCATACACCAAGAGTGAGGGAAGACATTTGAATAAATTGTCATAAACAGTTGGTATACCTTAGCAATAAAATCACAACTAATAAGATGTTTTAAATATTAAAAGAGGTCTTCATAAAATGCTCTGCCAGCACATAGGAATGAATGATTAGATGACTGAAGCATATGACAATGTTAGCTAGACCTGATGATGTTGAAATAACAGACTTTACTTTCCAAATTCCAGGATAGTTTTGAAGCATTTTCAATATAAGAAAAGAATTTAGAAAGAAAGCAAATGATTTAGCTCCTAGAAGTTTCATTGTAAGTAAAACTACATTTAAAATAGTAGGAAAGCAATATGTTTACACACACACACACACACACACACACACCCACACACAACCATACAGAGAGAATTTAACTGGTAAAAGAACTATTTAACATAAAAAACATAGCATAAATGAATTATACTCATAAATGTATTTTGATAATAACATTTGGCATTTGTGACTAAACACTCAGGATTTCATGGAAAATACATGGAAATCTCCACATGCAAATATAGAAAATTCTGGAAGATAATTAGTATATGGGAAAATCTCATTCATGAAAAAAACCTAGTCATTTAATTGACTGTTGACCAGCAAGAACAGCAGACATCAAACATGAAGGTGATATGGTATTACATTGAGGTGGTCATGTACAAAGGACACTATGAAGTGGCTTGTACATAATTTCCAATGTGACATAATAAAACTAGTAATTGAAATTCCTGGCATATCTGTTTGAAAATTAAAGTGAAATTACTACATTTATCATGATTTTCCCAGAGATACCCACCTTGATTATGTATGTACTATTTTTCTATTTTCATACTCTCAGGAAAAAAATTAAAACCTAGAATACAATTTTTGATGAAAGTCAAAAGATTGTATATCATTAGATTTTTATGGTTAATTTTAACTTTATGTTTGAATTTTTCAATCCAAGCTTTCTATGAAAAAAACATTTTTATATTCACTATTTCTATTATACATAAAAATGAGCTTATTACTGGAAATTGGAATACCAAGTGAGCAAAAGTCATTTTAAACACCATTCTGCAATTTATTTCTACTTAAGGATATATTTACATGTATTTTTGTAACGTCTTTTTAATGTTCAGTAAAATATGTAAAATGTAAGTTTATATATACTTTCTTTAGCTTCTCACACCATGGAAAATTTTATTTCAGTACATAACATCATGTTTAATGATGCCTAATATTCCATATTACATATTATTTACACTGTCCCTTTTCAAAATTTGTTTTTTTGCAAGCTGATCCACTGCTTGCCATCACATTCTTGTGATGTAAATGGATGTGTATATGTTTGTGCCTCATTCCTTTAAATAATTTTCTGGTAGTCTGAGATCAAGATTTAAGAGCCATATTTTATTTCTCTGAGTAGTAGAAGAAATTCTCCTCTATTTGAAGTACATTTGGCTAAAAACAAAATAGATACATTGGAAAATATAATATGGAACAAAAACAGATAATACCCTGAGTACTATCAGAAATTAGTGAGAATATTCTAAAAAGGAAATAGGATTTTAGATTTCATAAAATTCAGATCTATAAAGCTAATAAAGATTTCAGGGGATTCGAGTTTAAGACATTACTAAAGTCACTTTTTGGACAATACAAATACAAAAAACTCAAAGAAAGAAATGGACTGAAGGTATAGGAAAACTTTCAAATGTGAAAATGATTCAGTTTAATCAGACACAATTCTGAAAGCATTGTAGTTAAACTGAATGAGTACTGAAATATAAATGATATAATTCTTTGCATAGTGATAGTGTAATGGCAAATATTATACATCAATTTGGAACCAGATATCACCAGACCAGGTGTCAACTATACCCCAATTTTCTAGAGATGCAAAGCTATCCAAATCAAATTCTAATAGACTTTTTTGTGATATCTAACAGACTTATTCTAAAATATACGTGGAGGTACAAAGGAGTTAAAAATAATAAAACATCTTGAGGAAGAAGAATAAATTTTAGACTTTATACCACCTGATTTAGAGAATTTCTATAAACTGTAGAATAATTGTATAGTATTGTAAACCATACAATCTGAAGAAATAGCATAATTATGTATAAATAATTTGCCAATGAAACAAAAATGATTATTCCAGATATAGACTGACACAATTATAGTCAAATGTTTTTCAATAAAGGCCACAAGGCAATTTAATAGGAAAACGATAGTTTTCCAACAAATAATAAATAATATCAGAACTACTTATGAGATAACAATATGGAAAAAAACCCCAGAAGCCTATTTATCTCATACCAAACAAAAAAATTAATTGGAGTCGAATTATAGATCCAAAGATAAAGGTTAAACAATAACATCTCTAGGAGAAAACATACAGAATACTTCTATGATTTTGAGGAATACAAAAACATGTTATATGAGGGAAAACTGCAGTAGCCACTAAAAAAATTATGGTGAATTTTATCAAAATGAAAAAAAATCTGTTTTGAAGAGGGCACAGTAAATAAATTGAAAATGCAAACTACAGACTAGAATTGCTACAATTGAAATATCAAGTGTGATCAAGGATATGGAGCACTAGATCTCTCATATGCTGCATTGCTGATCATAGTAAAAACTGGTGCAACCACTTCCAAAAACAGGTGGCCTATGTTTCATAATGATAAACCACACATATTTTATAATCTAGCAATTCCCATCATTCATATATATATTTGTGTGTATATATATATATGAATCCTAAGGTAATTGAAAACAAATATCTACAAAAATATTGTACCAGAATGTTCTTAGCAACTTTATTTTATAAAAGGCAAAGAGTGAAAACAATTCAATTGTCCACGAACAAATAAAATGATAAAACAAATTATAGTTTATTCATTCAATGGAATACCTCTCACTCTGCAGTAAAAAGAAACAAATTACTGATTCAAAAACATGGGTGAAACTGAGACATTTTATTAAGTGAAGGAAACTGGACACAAAATAATATATACTATATGATTCTATTTATAAAAATTTAAAGAGCAGTCAAATTTAATCTACGGTGATAGAAATTTTTTTAAAAGTTTACTTTTGAGGAGGTGCTGTCTGTAAAAGGGCACATGGGGAATTTCTGGGGTGATGAGAATATTCTATGTTTATGTACATTTTCCAAAACTCTATCAGCTGTACAATTAAACTTTATATATATTGTGTATATAAATGATACCTTTAAAAAGTTCCATTTAGGCTCAGTGAGAAAGCATCAATACCCTGAAAGTGTTTCTAACTGTAAATTGCATTGTTTGCTATTTGTTTAGTTCAGCTCAGAGGACAGAAAAATGAAAATACATGCATTGTTTCACCACTTAGTCTCGCCCAGATATTGAAACAAGTCATTTCAGAGGTCCAGGGACATTTCTTTTTTAAAACAAGATTACACATATTCCAGAACCTATCTGCCTTCTCTGACTCCCTCCCTATACCCTAAAGTCAAACACCTGCCTTGTGGGGCGTGGTCTGTGACTAAAGAGAGAACTCCAGAGTGAGGACAATGCCTAGTGGCAATTTCCTTCTCCAATTTGATTCTGTTTCACTTATTTCGTCTGTCTGTTATCCGTAAACGCATGCTCACTATTATTAGGGCTGGAAAGAAACTTGTTGACTTTGGTAGGAAAAAAGCCCTTTGTCCCCGCACACAGGAAGCAGTCCTGAGACTTCCTCCAAAAGGCCTTTGCTGCCACAATAGATCAGAGTCCTAATGATACTAACTGAGGAAGGAGCTGCGAAGAGCTGAGCTGTGTGCCTCGGCCCTCTGGTGACTCGCCCCAGCAGCGCCCCTTGGCTCAGGTCACTTCACCCTTCTGGACTCACCTGGTGCTGGAGCCCAGCGCAGGCAAGAGAGTCAGCAGGTAGCGTGCTGGGCTGAATTTCATTCTGTCGCGTGCCGGGGGCCTCCTTCCCTAGCTGCCTTGCTGTCCAGCCTCCTCCCGGTCCTATCGCTTCTTGGTGTTGGGCTTTGTCTCTGGCCAGCGGTGAAGAGACGGAGACAGACTAAGGCAGCGACGCCTCGCCAAGACAGGAGCTGAGAGCAGGGAGCAGGGAATCAGCTCCCAGAGTGATGTCACCAGCGGCCTAGGAGGGCCCAGTCCGGATTGTTCGTCGCCGCAGCTTCTGAGCCCAGAGGGCGATTTGTCACTCTCGGTAGAGGCGGCGCGGGGAGAAGGAGGGGGAGCCCAGCGATCGCTTCTCACGCTCGGGTCACCGGACTGCGCTCCGGTCACCCAGCTACATATTTATCTCAGGTTGATCACTTATTCCCGCTTCTCCCGAGAATGTGGAGGGGCGGGGCGGGGACAAAGAGAAATCCAATCTGCCAGTAGTTGAACCCCCAGGCTTGGCAGGAAGTTAGGCTGAATTTACTGGGAAAAACTATCGGATGCTTTGATGCTTTGAGTCTCAGGCGGATGTCCCGTCGCAGCCACATGTCTCTCACCTGACTACATAGTGTATAGTAAAACAGTATTTTAGATAGAGCATTTGAAATACTGCGTTTATTAACAATGAGTACTGATACCCTTGAGGCAGACTCTATAGGGTGCTGATGGAAGTGGAGCCGTCAGCATCCAGAAATGTAATATCATTGCCTTTTTGAGGCTGAAATTGTTATTTATTGCAGCAAATATACCTCATCTCCTTTTTGAAGCTTTGTTATAAAAAGAAGCAGTTTTGTTAACACATGTTTTCTAACTTTTAATGAGATTTAAATTTATTTATTTTTATAAATTTAGGTGGTGCAGGTGTAATTTGATGCATGGATTGCAGCAACATGGGTGGAACCGGATCTGTCTTAAATGAAATAGCTCAGAAACGGAGATTTAAATTTAAAACAAATACAGAGCAGAATTAATGTCTTCAATAGTCCAGACTACTAAAGTTTTGCAAACTGAATACCTGCCCATTTGGTAACAGTAGAATTCACAACAAATATAAGTGGGCGTGTACTAATGAATTCAGCTGTGAACTGCGTGTTATTTGGGAGAAAAAATGGCAATATGCTTTATTAAAAACAGAACTATGGAGACCTACCTCCATTTCCAGAAAGATGGAAACTTTCATCATTTACATTACATTTACTGTATTTCTGTCACTAAATACAAATAAAAACCCTGGGTAGCATACATAAAAGGAAATATAAGAAGATTCTTAAAGGCAGAGAGAGAGGCTCAGGACCCCATGACGTAGGGAATGACAAGGTTTTGTGATCCCTATGCTTTTTTTTTTTGCTTTATATATCCAAGACTGAGAAAACTGGCAACCTGGAAATACCAATGAACAGAAGAAAGAAGGAAGGAAGGAAGGAAGAAACTAAACATATAATTATCAAGGATATAAAAGAACTCAATAACACTATTAGCCAACAGAATCTGATAGACATTTATAGAACATTTGCTCCACTATCATCTTAATGCACATTCTTCTTAACTACCTATGGAGTTATGTATACCAAGAGAGACTTTAGTCTGGGCCACAAAACAAACCTCAACAAATTTAAAGTAATTGAAATTATACAGAGAATGTTCTCTAGCCACAATGAAATAAAACCAGAAATTAATAATGGAAAGGAGAAAGGGAAATCTCCAAATACTGGGAAACTTAACAATACACTTCTGAATAATCCAAGAATAAAAGAGAAAGTTTGAAGGAAATCAAAAACAAACAAACAAACCAAAAAAATCTTTAAACTTAATGAATATGAAAATACAGCATTTCAAAATTTGTGGCATGCAGGTAAAAGAGGAAATGTCTCAAATTGACAAACTAAGCTTTTATTAAAAAAAAACTAGAAAAGAATGAGCAAAATAAATCTAAAGCAAGCTTATAGAAGAAATAATAAAGAGCAGAAATCAATAATATTAAACAGAAAAATAAAGAAAAAAAGCTGTTTTTTAAAAGATCAATAAAATTGATAAAACAGAGCTGAAAAAGCAAAAAGAGAGAAGACACAAATGAAAAAGGATTGCTGTGGTTCCGAAGACTGTCCCCATACAAAATCTAATAGGATTGGGAGCCACAAAGACTAATTGCATCAGGCAGACTTTCACTGTAAATAATTTACCCTGAGGAGTGATTTGACTTGGGGAATGTCTGACTATGTAATATGAGTCTGGCCCTGGTTTTTCTACACCTATTCTTTCAACTTATCTCTTCTAGTACAGTGTATTCTCTTTATTCTCTTAATAAACATTACTAAAAACCTGCTATGTACTATGTGCCTTATAATGGAAGTTATAATTTACTTAGAATTTAACCAGCTATATTACTTGCTAAATTCTACTGAATTGGAGATTCTCTAATTGATTTTTCCATTGATTTTCAAGGGCTGATTACACTCTTTCACAAGGAGCACTGACTTCTTTATTTTTTTTTTTTTATTTCAGCATATTACGGGGGTTCAAATGTTTAGGATACATATATTGCTTTTTCCCCACACAGTCAGAGCTTCAAATGTGTCCATCCCCCAGACGGTGCACACTGCACCCATTGGGTGTGAATATACCCATTCCCTCCTCCTCTCTCCCACCTGCCTGACACCCGATGAATGTTACTACTGTATGTGCACTTAAGTGTTGGTCAGTTAAGTCAGTTAATACCAATTTGATGGTAAGTACATGTGGTGTTTGTTTTTCCTTCTTGTGATACTTCACTTAGTAGAATGAGCTTCTGCTCTATCCAGGACTGACTTCTATATTCTTTTTACCTATACGATCTTGTTTAGTGACTATATAAGGCACAGAAAGAGACACAAAAGTTATCTAAGTTTCCCAAGGTTAAACAGCCAAAAGATAATAGAGGCTGCCATTAACCTAGCTCAACACTATTTTTCTCTTTTTTTTTTAATTTTTCTTTGTGTTTTCGCCTGAGGTCAATAGTGTATTTATGCACACTGATACACAACACATAATTAATACACAATAATATACAATAGTACATTCCTCTAGCAGTACACTGGCCCTTTCTGCTAATATTATACAATTTAAAAATTATCTATATAGATGGGCATATAGATACAAATATAAAATAGATAGAATGTATGTAGATAAAATATAATCTAAACAAAGTAAAAAATTACTTAAACTCATTACTCATTTCTTCAAACTTCTTACTTTAATCAATGTTCATCAAATGTTAAGTGCCAAGTATTAGAGCTATAATACCTACTACTAACAACGAGACTACACAATAAATACATTATCTAAGCTTTTCTTAAGCTGTTCTGATTTTAAAGTTTTGTAATGAAATATGTTTATATGGCATTTCATAAGTTTCCCCAGTTAAAACTGACTATTTCCAAGTTTTCTTGGAGGTACTTTTTCTTCTTTTTAATTATGATGGATACATAATAGATATATATATTTATGAGGTACCTGTTATGTTTTGATACAGACATACAATGATCAAATCAGGGTAACTGGGGTATATATCATCTCAAGCATTTAATATTTCTTTGTGTTAAGAATATTACAAATTCCAGTCTTTTAGTTATTTTAAAATACACAATAAATTATTGTTGACTATAGTTACCCTGTTGTAGTATCAAATACCAGATATTATTCATTCCAGCTAGCTGAAATTGTTTTGCTTCATTTTATTTTTTAATTTACTCATTTTAAATATGCACAGTGTGAGAAGAGCACTATAGAAGGTATGAATACTCACTATATCAATTTTCCATTTGATAGAGTGAGTTATCAAATTGCTTCAACATTTCTTGTTACTCACCCATAAAACCCCAAAATAAAATAATGTGGTTTTCGGTGTTTGTGACATTTACTCCAGAGGTCAAAGACCAAGAAATGTAAGAGAGAGCCAGACGACGCATGAAATTTGATCACTAAAATATGCCTTTGCACTCACCATTGAAATCAAAGCTGAAGTCTCAAACAAAATTCCACCCAAGGGTGCCTTCACACAAACATATTAATAATTATGACTAAATACCTGATGCTTAAATAGCTTTAGCAGAGTAAGAAAGAAGTGAGTTAGTGTAGTGTGTATGTGTGTGTGTGCATATACATGCATACATGCATGTATATACCTTTATAATGTGTGCATTTATATGTGTATATATATCATGGTCACATAACATATATTTAATATTTTTCTTATGCTTGTTTAGTATACATTATCCTACTTCTAAAATAAAGATTTTTTTCTTTTGAAGGAAAATAATCTTTATCTTCTTAGTTCTTGTGTTTTAAATGAAGTTCAAAACACCACTAACTTTTAGAGGCACGTGTATGTTTCAAGCCTGACTAATGGGCATATTCCGTCTCAGGCTATAAAGATAGTGTCAGGCAGATATTTTTATGCATACTGAAAGAGATATTGTGTGTGTAAATCCATAACTTTTTTTAAAAAGACCAGCATATAAAATATCTCATCAGTCTTTGAAGCCTTTCATATCACACTTGAATTTCTCTTTTACTCCATTTTTTTCTGCCTTCTGTGAAATTTGAAAGTGAGGGCATCTGTCTAGCCCATTTCACTTTTTCCCTTCACTCTTTGTAGCTTGTGACTTCACCACTGTGGCAGACCTTGTGCCCAAGTGAATGAATCCCCAAAGTTTAATCACTATGGTGAGCCTGTTCTGAAGAGCTTTTAGTTTTGTTTTTATGATCTTAAATTTGAGACTATAAATACTGAGATTTCATATGTTTCCATGCACTGCCTCATTCGAATTATCAAAGACTCATTTCCATTTATTGTATTTTAGCCTGTCAAGTGATTGTAAAATATGTGCAACATTTAAGTCTGTATTTAAATCAGGTTTTTATTTTTTTATGATTATCTGTCTTACATTCACATCCACTCTACCATTTCTATGCTGTCTAAAAAAATCAGCCTGCCCTTATACAACTACATGGAGTTATGCTGAGACTTTAGCCATTCACTGAAAAATCAAAAGATTCAAATAGGGAATGTATCTCTGAAAGAACTGATTGAAAAAGCTTTTGACTAAAATTGAATACAAATGCAATTGACAATAAAACTTGGTCTTTATGACACTCTGACACTCTCTGAGTAAGAAGGACATAAAAGAAAGTTATTATTATACTGTATGGAAAATGAAGGACAGAGAGTTAAAGTAATATACCCGAAGTCACCCTGAATGATGATCAGTAAGCTGGGATTTTGATACAGAACAAGGGAATCCAATTTAATGGTCTACCTGCCATAACCCTCTGCAAGCACTCTTTTTATTGAGTGCTCCTATGTGTTACTCATTGTAATAGGTGTTGTGGAGAAGGCAGGGATAACAAGATGCATCCCACAATGTACTGGCTACCTCACATATTTTGATTTTTCTCCTTCATTACTTGTTTAAACACTAAGTAATTATTTTTATAAAACTATAAATGAATTTAAATAATTAGGCTCCTGTTGCCTCCTCACCTATTTCTTTTTGATAAATTCTACACTCTTTTTCAGAGCTGTCTTTAAAACAGTATGCTTGTGATATAGATATCTCTTTCCTAAAAAAGACTACTAAAGAGAATAGGAAGTAGAATTGGATTCAGGGTTACAGACTCAACAGTCTCAGATAACGTAAATACTTTGGTATTATGGATGGTAGGGAGTTGACTACTTTTTGCTCTTAGGTCCCTTCCTGAAATTTGTCTTAGGTATCAGCAGAATCATGTAGTTTTAAGCAGCATAAAGTGATGAAAAAGTTACTCCCTGAGAGAAGTATGTATTATTAGGATTCATTGATTTGATGATTTCAATTTTATAATATTCTCATAGGCAGTGTTGTGTCCTAAGAAAGCCTGAATGCCCAGCATGTTAGAAAAGAATCTGTGTTGGCCAGGCACGGTGGCTTATGCCTGCAGTTCTAGCACTCTGGGAGGCCGAGGCAGGAGGATCGTTTGATCTCAGAAGTTCAAGACCAGCCTGAGCAAGAGCGGACCCCGTCTCTACTAAAAATATAAAGAAATTAGCTGGACAACTAAAAATATATAGAAAAAATTAGCAGGGTATGGTGGCGCATGCCTGTAGTCCCAGCTACTTGGGAGGCTGAGGCAGAAGGATTCCTTGAGCCCAGGAGTTTGAGGTTGCTGTGAGCCAGGCTGATGCCACAGCACTGTATCCTGGGCAAAAGAGTGAGACTCTGTCTCAAAAAAAAAATGTGTTAAATAGAGGGATAGAAAAGTCAAATCAGCATATGTTGAGTGAGTTCTGCTCTGTGCTAGACAGCTTGTCAAATTTGTGAAATTGCTGAGAAGTTGCAACACTTCAAAGTTTTACACAGCTGGTGGAGCTGCAGTTTGACTATAGAGAGGGAGTAAATTAGGGTGATAAAGTGAAGGAAGTGCCAATTATTAGTTGTGAAGTCTTGAGCTAAATAGTTTCATGGTCTGTAAAGCGAAGATGATAATAGCACTTAGTCCATAGGTTTTCTGTAAGGATCAAATGAGATAATGATTGCAAATATCTAAGTACAGTTTTAGGAAAACAGTACATGCACAATAGTAATCTCTACTGCAGATGATGATGTTGGTAACAGGAGGTGGTGATAGTGATGTTCCTATCTACCCAAAAGTTCATCTATGTCACACTACCCCACAGAGGCATGGACTTGGGCTTGGCTCTATCACTCACTAGTAAGAAGAAGAAAAGCAGCCTCTGACAGCCAGGACTTGGTCTGGCACTTGAGCTAGGCCAAGGACTGCTTTTGAACATAAATACACAGGAACATTGACAAAATCAAAAACCAAACCAAAAGCAAACCCTTCCATAATTCATCACTAATATGAGCAAGTACGGTTACAAATTATAGCTTTAAGTTTACTTACTGTCTCTTGACTTTTGAATTAGAATTATAAAAATATCAATTCATAGAATTATCCTCGCTTCTTGGCAATCCACAGAAAAGCCTAAAAACATAGTTCAAATTCCTGTGTATACGTCCTTTATAGCACATTCTTAGTATCTCACTTCCTCAAGGAGGGAATTCTCCCTCATTGAACAAACCAATAAACCCTATTTTACTCAACTAAAAGGATGTCTCTGGTGGGCTTTGGATGGACAGCATTGGCAGATATGGAGTTTTGAAAAGGTTTATCTTAGCTTTCTCTACCTTTGATCAGATCATTGATTCCATTATAGCACACATATTTGAGACTGTGTCTATTTGAGGTGCCACTTTGTCCATGGATGGAAGGCAAATTTTTGCTGAATTGAGTTCTCCTATTTTTGAGACTTTTAAGCCCTGGGTTTATTATATTTTTCTTAAGAATGAGGTCTCCTAGGAATTTTTGGTTATTTAATCATATTTCTAATGTTCTTTGGCACAATTATTTTCTAGCCTTTTAATACCTGCTCCTACTGTCTACTCACTTAATTTTTGAATGTTGTTTGTTAAGAGGAAAGCTCTAAACAGTGTGTAAATGAGAAGTCCATTTTTAGCTTGCCCTAAGTACTAAGGAATTCAGAAGATCTCCTCAGACCAGCTTTGATCAAACTTTACCTCAGATCTCATTTAAAAGTTTTACAAAGATATCTTCTTAAGTCATGTTTTTTTTTGCCTTTACTAGAAGAAATTTAAAATGACTGCCATGCCCTCTGTGCCCTAGTGTAAAGCCCAAGATTATGTTACACAGAAAAGGGATTTTGAAGATGTAATTAAGGTTACTAAAAAGTTTACTTTACTATGGAAAGATTATCTGGGTCATCCTGAGTTAGTCGCATGAGTCATTTAAAAGCAGAGGATTTCTCCAGCTGGTAACAGGAGTAGAAACCAGAAAGATATCAAGTCTGAGAAGGCACTGATATGCCTTGAAGAGGGATGTGGTCATGTGTCAAAAAATGCAAGTATCCTCTGGACATTGAGAGTGGCTCCTGCTTGATAGCCAGCAAGGAAAATAAAAATGACCTGAATTCTACAACCACCAAGAACTCAATTCAGGCAACAAGCAGCATGAGCCTGGAAGATGATTCTTTCCCAATGCCTCTAGATAAGAGCCCTGTACAGTCCACACCTTGGTTTCAGCCTTACGAGAATCTAAGCAGCAAGCCCAGGGCTGCCTGCCTGGACTTCTGACCTCTAGAATGGTGAGTTAATAAATGGAAGTTGTTTGCAGTTGCTCAGTTTGTGGCAATTTGTTAGTCAACAACAAAGAACTAACACAATACTTAAGGAATTGCTTTTTTATTATTTCATAGTATTAGTGTGTACAGCTGTTTTTGTTACGTGGATAGACTGTTTAATGCTGAACATTAAAAGTCATGGCTTTTACTATGCCTGTCACCAGAACAGTGTTCATTGTACCCAGTAGGTCAGTTTTATCCCTCACCACTCCACCCCACCCTCCCCCTGTCTTAGTTTCCAATATCCTTTATGACTCTTTGTGCCTATTAATACTCATTATTTAGCTCCCAGTTATTGATGAAAGCATGTGATGTTTGTTTTCCCATTTCTGAGATACTTCATTTAGGATAATGGTCTCCAGTTCCATCCATGTTGCTGCAAAAGACATTATTTTATTCCTCTTTATGGCTGAGTAGTTCTCCATGGTGTGTACGTGTGTGTGTGTGTGTGTGTGTGTGTGTGTGTGTATCACATTTTCTTTATCCACTCATGAATTGATGGGCATGTAGGTTGATTCTATATCTTTGCAATTGTGAATTGTGCTGCTATAAATATTCGAGTGCAGGTGTCTTTTTGATAAAGTGATTTATTTTCCTTTGAGTACTGAAATTGCTGGATCAAGTGGTAGGTCTACTTTTAGCTATTTGAGGAATCTCCATACTGTTTTCTATAGTTTTCCCAGTTTGCAGTTCCATCAAGGATCTGCTTTCATTAGTTTATTCTGCCCAGTATAAAGAGATTGTTTGGTCTAATCTCTGATTGGTGACTACTAAAAAAAAAAAAAAAAAAAAAAAAAAACATACAAATACCAAACTAGTAGCAGTCTGTGTCTTACATTGAAACTGATGACAACTTTAAGCTGGGTTATTTTGGTGATTTTTATATAAGTGTGTGAGTGTGTGTTTGTGTATAATTTTTAAAGACTTGGGAAGTGATAGAAGTAGTTATAGAATAAGGGCAGCATTTTCAGGCTTGGAACATGGGTAAAAAGCAGTTATCAGAATTTAGAGGGAGAACTATTTGAATAGTAGGAGACAGAAGAGACTTCAGGGAAAGGACCAGGAGACTAAGTATATCTGTCTCACTTTTCTCTTATTCCTTACCAATTCATGCTGATGCCCAATTGGCTGAACCCTACCAGAAGTTAAGTGGCAAAGAAGGCTGATATTGTCCTCAAAGGTCAGATTTCTGAAGCACAGAGCCTAGTACAGAAGGTGGATAAAGCATATTAAGGGTCAAATGGCAAACATTTAGCAAAAATCACACAAAATAGTCATGGGAAGTGTATATTTTAAGGAAAGCAGGCCTCTAGTAACTAAGAAGTATACAGGTGAGCAGTTTCCTCTATAATATTGTACTTTTAAGATCATAATCATCATTAAATCAGACCACCACTGAATTTCAAGTGCCTGATACTTAGGACATATGTGATAAATTTTTCATGAATGAATTAATGGAATGATGAATAATTCAACTTACCTTTATTTTCTGTCCCCTGTTCCTTCTCTTATGACTACACTATTATCTTGTGGACTTGGATTTATATGTGTGTGTGTGTGTGTGTCTGTATTGTGTGTGTGTCTTCTTGTTCTGACTTGCAGCTTTTTAAACGGACATAGTTCTAGATTACTCACCCTGACTTCTTTAGGTCAAAACAATCTCCTGACCAAATTCTGGTACTGTAATCTTTGCTTTCATCTCAGAACTCACTTGAAAAGGCATTTAGATATGGTGGGGGTCACATTAGAGCAATTGGTAACAATAAACAAGGAATGGTAAAAATGGTTTTAAGAAGTATTTCACATGTAGAATCAGTAAGATTTGACAACAAATAGAATTGAGACATAATGGAAACCGTGGAGGCAAAGAAGCACTGCCCTCATTCTATGACTACTTCTGTCACTTCCCAAGTTTTTAAAAATTATACACAAACACACACTCACACACATATGTAAAAATCACCAAAATAACCCAGCTTAAAGTTGTCATCAGTTTCAATCTAGGACAGAAACTGCTACTAGTTTGCTATTTGTATGTTTTTTAATTAAGTTCTAAGTGTCATTACCCGTTTCTGTACTAACCATTTTGACTATTGTACTGTTTAACTATTTATTTAAATTTGATGTCTGTTTCTACTTACTTCCCTTCAGATTGTGTGTGATGGATGAGTGTACCTAGCTTAAGGACACATAACATGACATGCATAACCTGTTAGGTAGATATTTTAGGGATTCATCCCATTAATCTCCAATGTTTTAACTTCTAGATGTGCCAAATCTAATCTATCCTCAATACTGCTTCCAGAGTAACCATTCTAAAACATGAATAATTTCAAACAATGCAAATCTAAGAAATTCCCCTCCCAGTGTTCTTCAAGGGGCAGTTTTATGTTATTCTTTTAAATATCTGTATGTAATTTTGAGCCCAATAAATATTTAAGTATTATCATACATTTTAGAAATTCATCTATAACCATAACTAAAAAGAAATATAAATATATTCAAATTACAGTAGCCCCCCTTTATCCACAGAGGATATATTCCAAGATCCCCAGTTGGTGCTTAAAACTGAGGATAATATTGTACCTTACATATTGCTTTTTCTATTCATACATAAATATGATAAAGCTTAATTTATAAATTAGGCACAGTAAGAGCAATAACTAATAATAAAATAGAACAATTATGTCACTACACTATAATAAAGGTTATGTGAATCTGTCCTTTCTCTCTCTCTCTCTCAGTATCTTATTGTACTAATGACAGATAACCAAAACCATGGAAAGTACAACTGCAGATAAGCAGGAAATAATGTGTACTTTTTTTCACTGATGAAGGCACTGAGGAAAAAAAAAAAAAAAACAAGTTTAACAACTTCTCTAGCATTACAGTAATAATTAATAGAGTGTTCTTGTGCACTCTATACTACAGCAGTGTAATTTTTTCAAATCTGAAATGCTAATGTAGCATTCATAGCAATTATTATTTCATTAGCTCTTTTTCCCTAATCCTAATAAAAACCTCCTTGTAAAGGCTAATAACCCTGAGACTATAATATAAAAGTAATTAGAAAGGCACTTTTTATATTAATAATTATTTCTTTTGTGTTACATAACACAAATTACATGTTAATATACTATCTACGTGATGCAGATTATTATTTTGCATACTTTTTAAAAAACATTTACTAGTGTATTGCCAATGTAATTGTGGTTTTCTTAGATTTTAGCAGAATCATTAAACAAAGTTTCCAGAAATGAGAAAAATGTAACTCTTTAAAGGAGACTATCAGTATAATTTTGACTGTATTTAGTGCTTAGATACTTTAATAGGTGTAGCTATGATTTACTTCTGTGCAGGGTATCTTTATTTCTATTGTTGTTTTAAATATAGAGTCTATATACCAGAAATCATATTTAAAAGTTTGAGAGGTGATGTTTTCCTTTATAAAATATATTTTGAAAGTGAAATGTAAGAATTATGGCTTGGAAGTCACAGCTTCTAAACAAAGATTTACTATTAATCTGTTGGTGCACATGCCAGCATTCTTATTCTCTGAGTCAATTTCTTATCAATATGATGGCATCAACACTGACAGAAGTGAAAAGAAAAATAGATAGAAACACAATTATAGTAGGAGATTTCAATATTCTATTTTCAATAAAGGACAAAATAACCAGACAGAAGATCAACAAAAAAACAGAGGATTTGAACAACACTATAGACCAAAGGGACTAACAGATATATAGAGAATATTCCACCTAACAAGAGCAAACTTCACATTCTTCTTAAGTGCACACTTATGTGCACATATTCCAGGATAGATCACAAGTTAGGTTACAAAACAAATTTTTGACAAATTTGTTGAAATTAAACTTAGTATCTTTTGTGACCAAATGCTAATGAAAGGAGAAGTCAACAGCAAAAGGAAAACTGAAAAATTCACAAACCTGGAAATTAAAGAACATAGTTCTGAGCAACCATTGGTCAAAGGAGAAATCAAAAGGGAAATGAGAAAATATCTTGAGACAAATAAAAACAAAAATAAAGCATATCAAATCTTATGGGTTGCAGAAAAGCAGCACTAGAGGGAAGTTTACAGTGGTAAATGTAAATGTTTGTATTAACAAAAAGAAGAAAGACCCCAAATGAACAATCTAATGTTATACCTCAAGGAAATAGTAAAAGAAGAAGAAATTTAGCTCAAACATAGAAGGAAGGAAGGAGATAATAAAGATTATGAGCAGAAATAAATGAAATGAATAATAAAATATAGAAAAAAATCAACAAAACTAAGAGCTGATTTTTGAAAAGATTAAGAAAATTGAAAAATCTTATCTATGTTAACCAAGACAAAAAGAAAGAGGACTCAAATAACTAACATCAGAAATTAATGAAGAGATATTACTGATGCCACAAAAATAAAAATATACAACAAGAGAGTAGTATTCCTAGCAACATAAAACATACCAAGACTGAAACAAGAAGTAAAAAATCTGATCTATCGGTCCTGTGCCTGTACCATGCTGTTTTGGTTACTGTAGCCTTGTAGTACAGCTTGAAGTCTGGTAAATGAATACTTCCCAATTTGTTCTTTCTGCTTAAGATTTCTTTGGCTATACGGGGTCTTCTCTGATTCCACACAAAGTATAGAATTATTTTTTCTAGATCTGTGAAAAATGATATTAAAATAAAACCAACCTCATATTGTTATCTGATCTTTGACAAAGCAGACAAAATCATACACTGGAGAAAAGAATCCCTATTCAATAATCGTTCTGGGAAAACTACATAGCCACATGTAGAACACTGAAATAGAATCCACACCTCTCATCACTCACAAAAATCAATTCACAATGGAAAACAAACTTAAACCTAAGATATGAAATTATAAGAATTCTAGAAGATAATGTTGTAAAAATTATTATAGACATTATCCTATGCAAAGAATGTATGAAGAAGACCCCAAGGGCAATCACAGGAGCAACAAGAATAAATAAATGGGACCTGATCAAATTAAAAAGCTTCTGCACAGCCAATAAAACTATCACAAGAGCAAATAGACAACCTACAGAATGGGAGAAAATAATTGCATGTTATATATCCAATAAAGAGCTGATAACTAGAATCTACAAAGAGCTCAAGCAAATCAGCAAGAAAAAAATCAAACAACCCCATTAAAAAGTGGACAAAATACATAAACAAAAACTTTTCAAAAGAAGATAGACTAATGGTCAAAAAACATGAAAAAATGCTCAACATCTCTAATCAGCAGAGAAATGCAAATCAAAACCACAACATATCACTTAATTCCAGTGAGAATGTCTTATATTAAAAAGTCCCCAAACAGCAAATATTGGCATGGATGCAGAGAGATAGGAACACTCATACACTGCTGGTGGGACTGCAAACTAGTACAACCTCTATGGAAGGCAGTATGGAGATATCTCAAAGAACTAAAAGTAGAACTATCATTTGGTCCAGCAATCCCTCAACTGGGTATTGTTAAAACGAGTCTGGCTTCCTTGATTTCTCTTTCTTGCCTCCTCTCTCACCACATGATCTGTTTGCATACAACTGTTCCCCTTCTGCTTTCTGCCATGAGTGGAAGCAGCACGAGGCCCTCACCAGATGCAGCTGCTCAGTCTTGGACTTTCCAGCCAGTAGAATCGTGAGCCAAATAAGTTTCTTTTCTTTATAAATTACCCAGCCTCAGGTATTCTATTATAGCAACACAAAACAAACTAAGACAAACTGTTTTAAAAACAGAAATTGATGTCATATATTGTTGAGGTAGGTGTATGTATGTGTGAGTATGTGTGAGTATGTGTTGGGGGGGTAGGCAGTGGGTGAGAGGTCTAGAAATACTTTTATTTTTGTATTTTTTTTTCCTTATCTAATCCAGTGAATAGGATCTTTTTGTATTTTGACAGCAATTTACATGTCAAAACAAATCAAATAAGGAGATGAAAAATAAATCTGACACTGTCTTGCAACTTTGAGTTGACAGCTGTTCTCTTATGTTCTCTCAAGCTTTTAATGACATAAAAATAATGAAAGTAGCTTTTAATGAATATTTTTAGTTTGTCACCTTTAATCTTTACAATAACTCTTGACATTACTACAACTAAAGTATTAGAATTCTTAAATATATGTTGTTCTTTCAAGGTCAACATTAACATGACAATTACTGGAACCAAGGTCTCAATCAGAAGTACATGCTTTTCCAACAGTTTTTGTGAATAATAAACTAATGGTATAATATTTTTAATTTCCTGAGCAAGGACCTGTGCATATATTAGTTAGGTGCTTATTTGTCATTTGTGTAATATATCCAACTGTTTTTTTGTAAATCCATAATTAATATAAAGACTCCATTAAGCTATTTGTCTAAATTAGTGTGGTTTATATTTCTTATACTCCTAATGAACATGCACTATATTTCCAAAAAGTCATCATTACTTATCACATTTACCTTTGTACATATTACTATTGTGGGTAAGAATTTATATGCCAACAGACAGATGCTACAATGAAAGCTGAAATGTAGTATAAAACTCCTCTTCATCAAATGAAAAGACACAGGTGATTAAACCCTTCAGGCTGATAGTGAAGCTAGTGGTGAAAAAGAACCTATAGTTATTTGTATCTTAACTTACTTGTTTATATAGCCATAATGTTTTCCCAATTTCACTCAGACTGTAAGCCACATGAGCACAACAATTATCCTTATCTCTTTAAAGTAGAGATAAGTACATTGTCTGACATATAAAAATGTTTAATAAATAGTTAAGTGAATAAATTAATATTTATTGAGATGTTTCTATAATTTAGCTTATTGAGAAAACACTATAATACTCTGTAGAATAGTAAATATTTGCTTACTTAATGTTGCCAATATAAAAATTCTTTAGCAGAAGTATTACAATTTTTAATTTACTTAGTTAACATTTTTCTACTATTCAGTGAAACATTTCTCAACTATTCTTTCTGATGCTATGGAAACAATATTTTCAGCCCTTGCCCAGTTCTTTGTTATTCCTGATGAAACAAGGCTTATAATTTTTCTTTATTATAATTCTGCATTTTTCTCTTCTTCATGCCTAGCATCCTCACAAAAAAAACAACAACAAAAAACTATTTTTCACTGGTTTAAAGTATAATAGGTATTGAAACCAACACTGGTTTGCCAGACAAACCTAGCTTTGAGAACCCATTCTACTTCCTACTAGTTGGGTAGCCCTGTTGAAATTACATTGATTTTGACTATAGTTATTTTTGTGATAGAATTTTTATAGCCATTAGATATAACATATGAGAAGCAAGGTATTTAGCACATAGAGGATTAATAATTTAAGGATAAATGATGAATATTGTACAGGAAACTATTTTACCCGGTCTGATGAATGAGAAGTCCAATAGATTTTCCTGTATACTTTCACTTCTACTATAATTAACTACCTTAAAATTCAATTGATACTTTTTTTGTGATCATTAAACATTGAGATTTTTGTTCAGAATGAAATAAAAATGGCGACACAGGTTCAAGATTGTTTTCTGTAGTACATAATATGACAAGAGAGTAAAAGATCACAAATAAATTGCTACAGTGTGAGGATTATTTCAGCCCAGTGTATTCTATTCACAAATGCAATTGCTACCAGCATGGATATTGATTGAAGACTTTTAGCACTGTGATAAATTCCATTTTAGATGTCTCCTAAAGCCTTCTATTTTAGCAGACATCCCAGAAAGTCAGCACTTTCTGTCATGCAAATAGAATAGTTTCCTGCTAAATTCCTTTCTTCTCTTTTAACATTCGTCACCATGGACTGTGTCTACACAGCTTCCTCAGGGCCAAGTGGCCTATATACAGCAAGATTTACATCTGCCTTTGGCTCATCTGTCTCCATATGCAGTGCTTACTCTTCACTTGCTATGATCCAGGATCCTGCAAAATATATATTTATATATATACACACACACACACACACACACACACGCATATATATATGTATAATTCATCTCCTTTGTGTGGGTGTCCCAGTTGATGCTGCTGTTGCTGTCACTCTTGCCTTGTATTATGGTTCAAAAACAGTGGAAGGAAATAGGAGCAGAGATTTTGGTTGTTATTTCTGAGGCAAATATGCCCCATATTGAACTCTAATGAGTTACCCTTAATCAACTGTGTACCTGTGTAATCCCCACCCCCTGAATTTGGTTAAAATCTGTGACTTACTTTTAACAAATGGAATATAGTAAAGGCTATGAGATGTTACTTCCATAATTTCATTATATTTTCTGTTATATTTATGTTATATTATATCAATGACTCTATCTTAGCAGATTGGAAAGAAAGCTTCTCTTGGCCTTGAATAAGTTTTTCAAATTCTATTGCAACATTGAGATGAATTCTGCCAAAAACTTGAAGGATATTAGGAGTAGATCCACATAAAAATAATATAAACAACATCTTTTTTGTAAGCCATTTCCCCCCTTTTATAGCAATCATGAAAAATCTGATTCAATGTCTGTTTCTCTAATAAATGATGAAATAAACATTTATCATTTCTTTTTCAGAGAGCAAACCTCACAAAGGGGTTCATCAGCCACACCAAAGCTGTGAAGAGAAAATCTTCACTTAGAAATAAATAATAATTTACCTTTAATCATTGGTAAAGACTTCCTAAAAATCACAACTTAGATCCTAAAATAAATCATATATTTATATTCTAAATCAACTTATATATTAGCTTGCTGATTGTGTAACTAACCAAGAATGATGTTTCAAGTGCTATAAAGATTTTCAGAGAATAGTTTACAAAATATTTTCTCCCACTCTGTAGGTTGTCTGTTCATTTTGTTGTTTCCTTTGCTGTACATAAGCTTTTTAGCTTGATGTGATCCCATTTCTCTCTTTTTGCTTTTCTTGCCTGTGCTTTTGAGGTTTTATCTAACAAATCTTTGCCTAAACCAATGTTCTGGAGAATTTTCCTATTTTTTGTGTCTGGTAGTTTCATAGTTTCAGGTCTTACATTTAAGTCTTTAATCCTTTTGAGTTGATTTTTGCATACAGTAAAAGATGGGGATCTACTTTCCTTCTTTTGCATATAGGTACCTAGTTTTCGCAGTACAATTTATTAAAGAAGCTTTCCTTTCCCCAGTGTATATTCTTGGCAACTTTGTCAAAAATGAGTTGGCTGTAAGTGCACGGATTTATTTCTGGGTTCACTATTCTGTTCCACTAGTCTATGTGTCTGGATTCTTTTTGTTTGTTTTTTTGCTAGTATCATGTTGTTTCGGTTACTATAGCTATGTAGTATAATTTGAAATTAGGTAGTTTTATGTGTCTAGTTTTCTTCTTTTTGCTCAGGATTGTTTCAGCTATCCCTTTATAGTCCTATACAAATTTTAAGATTTTTTCTATTTCTGTGAAAAATGTAATTGGTATTTTGATAGGGATTGCATTCAATCTGTAGATCACTTTGAGTAATATAGACATTTCAATAATATTAATTCCTCTCATCCATGAGCATTTGTCAAGGGATTAATAACCAGAATATGTAAAGAACATAAACAACTCACATAGCATATAGCAGCACAATTCACAATTGCAAAGATGTGGAAACAACCCAAGTGCCCATCAATACATGAGTGGAGTAATAAAATGTGGTATATGTATATCATGGAGTTCTACTCAGCCACAAAAAAACAATACCTCCTGTATTAGCCTGAATAGAGCTGGAGCCCATTCTACTAAGTGAAGTATCACAAGAATGGAAAAACAAGCACCACAGGTTCTCACCATTAAATTGGTTTTAACTGGTCAACACTTGTCCGCATGTAGTAGTAACATTCATTGGTGTCGGGCAGGTGGTGGGGAGGAGGGGATGGGTATATTCACACCTAATAGGTGTGGTGCCCACCGTCTGGGGGATGGACACACTTGAAACTCTGACTTGGGTGGGGCAAAGGCAATATAAGTAACCTAAACATTTGTACCCCTGTAATTTGCTGAAAAAAAAATGAACAAAATGCCTAAGTAGACATTTCTCAAAAAAAGACACATAAATGACCAACAAATATATGAAAAAATACTCAATATCACTAATCATCAGGGAAATGCAAATGAAAACCACAGTGAGATATCATCTCACCCCAGTTAAAATGGCTATTATCAAAAACACAAAAAATAACACATGCTGTCAAGGATATGGAGAAAGTGGAATGCTCATGTACTGTTGATTGGGATGTTAACTAGTACAGCCATTATGGAAAACAATATTGTGCTTCTGCAAAAAACTAAAACTACATAATTATTGTATAATACAGCGATTGAACTATTAGGTATATATTTTTTAAAAGAAAGGAAATCAGTATATTGTAAAGATATCTGTACTCCCATGTTTATTATAGCACTATCCCCAATAGCCAAAATATAGAATCAACCTAAGTATCCATCAATGGAGGAATAGGTAAAGAAAATGTGGTACATATACACAGTAGAATATTATTCAGCCATAAAAAGAACAAAATCTTGTCATTTGCAGCCATATAGATGGAACTGGATGTCATTATGTTAAGAGAAATAAGCCAGGCACAGAAAGACAAATATCACATATCATTCTTCTATGGAAGCTAAGAAAGTGGATCTCATGGAGGTAGAGTGTACAATGGGGGTTATCAGAAGCTGAGAAAGGAATGGTGAAAGGAGAATAAAGAGAAGTTGGTTAATGGGTACAAAAATACAGATAGGTAAAAGGAATAAGTTCTAGTATTTGACAGTAGGTAGGGAAATTATAGTTTTACAATATTACTATATATTTCAAAATAGCTAGAAGAATTATAATGTTCCCACAACAA
The DNA here is from genome assembly GCA_028533085.1 of Varecia variegata. Taxonomy (NCBI): domain Eukaryota; kingdom Metazoa; phylum Chordata; class Mammalia; order Primates; family Lemuridae; genus Varecia; species Varecia variegata. Next base: position 153,183,853 of record CM052438.1, on the reverse strand, counting down.
AGAAAAGATGAATATTTGAGATGATATCTTAATTACCCTGATTTGACCATTACATGTTGTATACATGTATGAAAATATCACATGTACCACCAAAATATGTACAACAATGCTATATCAATAAAAAGGCAGAAATTGTATGCCTCAATTGTGCAAATATACTGACAAAACTTGATGACTTAATTAAAAGACTATGTTTTATGTCTCTAAAGAAATAAAGATTTTCAGAGAAGACACCATTTTATTGGCTGGAGCAGAAATATAACAGGTTTTTTGGCAGATACCATCAACATCAATCTGTGCTTCTGCTTCTAGAATCTGGGCCTTGTTGGGAACACTAATGCCACTCTTTGTGGAATAGACTCTGCATATCACTAGCATCTGATTGAAATTATTTTACAGATACATCTGATTGGAGTAGCCTAGGTTATGTTTTCAGGTCTTTGTTTCAAGAAAGCCCAGAAAAGTGAGTATCTGATATTTTCTATTTCTCTAGGGGGTGACATATTTCACTTCCTGATATGAATATTTCCAAAATATAGAAAAGGGTTGCTGCTACAGTAGTGAAAAAAAGACAAATATGCAGCAGCTAAAGATCTTTTTATGTTATTCTCATTTTTATCAGAATTAATCACTTGCTTCAATTAAGATTTTGTCTTTAAAATTTTTTTATTATTATGGGGACATAATAGTTGTATGTGTTTATAGGATACACGTGATGTCTTGATACAGGCATACACTGACAACTAATCAAATCAGAGTAATTGGGGTATCCATTACCTCAGATTTTCTGTCTTTTTGAGTGAAGAAAATGTAACTGACTTACTATGCACAAAGAAACATATTCAGAGAAGTTAATAAGTTGCCTAAAATGAAAATGGTTAAGTGGAAGTGTCATGATTCTAACCCATGGTAGACTCCAAAGTATGTGCCCTCCCACTCCTCCCCATTATTCTTGCATTGCCCTCTGGGACCAAGTACACACATTTATGGGGGAAAAAATTGTAGTAATTCTGTATAAAGTCAGATAGAGTATGTAATAAATAGGGAGTGAGTTCACAATCTTAATTTTATTATCATCACTATGAAACCAAACAAGCTAAGTGTGCACTGAACCTGCAGCCCACTCCTTTAGACAACTCAGGGATCTCCAAGCCCCCTTCCAGCTGAACTCAACTCAGTGTCTCTCATGGAAATGACAGCCGTGCATCTTGAGTTGAATGAATAGCCTACTACCATAGGATAACCTGTATTTCCCAGGCCTGAGTTTGAAAATGGAAATGATGCTATAACATCTACAGCATTCATAAAAAGATGCACTTATGGTAAAACAAGGAAATCCATGAGAAAAAGTAATGCCTGTAGCTATAGAGGTAAAGGATGTCATAGAGCAGTAGGATGAGGACATTTGAGAACTCACATACCATATTTTCTGGGAATTTGTTGGTCCATTTGGTAATATAAGAGAATATCTTACATGTGTATCTGTATATAATTCTGACCACAATATAGCATCTTTACTTTCTGTTGCTGTTGGTAAAGGGAAAATACCCTCACTTCTCCCTATCTCTGCATTACGCCATCTCCCCTCTTTTCCAGGCCAAAGCCAGCACTCCTTTGTACTCTTATATTTTTACTTGTAGTCATTTATTTTTTCACTATAGCATCACCTCTCCAAGAACTATGACGTAAGTTCTTGGACTGGTAGGTGAAAGAGATGGGACCAGACCATAATCAGAATAAAACATGCATCTTGTGTTGTGTTCAGTTACATTCTTCAGTGTGTATTTATATTTTTCCCTCATACCAAATCCAGTCTTGTCTTACAGCTGTTATGACCTAAGACATTCTTCACTTGTAAGTAGCTCCTTGGTATCATCTGCAAATCTGGCCATGCCATATTATAGCTGTACATGTAGCAATTATATGCAAGTTCTAGAACATTTCTCCCTCCAGATCCACTTTCTCTTCTTTTTCTTTCTTTTTTTTTTTTTTTCTTTTATTTTTTTTAGACAAAGTCTTGCTCTGTTACCTAGACTAAAGTGAAGTGGCATCATCATAGCTCACTGCAACATCCAAATCCTGGGCTCAAGCCATCCTCCTGCCTCAGTCTCCCAAGTAGCTGGGACTACCGTTGTGCACTACCATGCATGGCTAGTTTTTGTAGAGATGGATTCTCACTACGTTTCTCAGGCTTGTCTCAACTCTTGGCCTCAAAAAATCCTCCCAAAGTGCTAATATTACAGGCATGAGCCACTACGCCCAGCCTCTAGATCCACTTTCTTTTCTGTCTCAGGCCCATAGCCATACTCCCATTGTATATAAGCCCCATGTGTGTATTTCACATGCTTGGATGTTTTCTAGTTGCATATATCAAAACCTACTTTCACAATTATTGGCAATTAAAAAGTTAGAAATATTGATGCATTAACCAGGGTTTTTTAGAGAAACAGAACCAAAAGTACACACGCACACACAAATATATTTGGAGAGAGCGAGAGAGAAAGATATTTATCATAAAGAATTGGCTCACACAATTATGGAGGCTGAGAAGTCTTCTGATCAGCCATCTATCTGCACACTAGAAACCAGGAAAGCCAGTGGTGTAATTCCAGTCTGGGTCTGAAGACCTGAGAATCAGTGGAGAAACTTCCAGTCCAAGGGCAGGAGAAGACCCATTCCCAGCTAAAGCCATAAGACAGGAAGGAAACAAGAGAGAAATTCTCCTTCCTCTACTTTTTTTTTCTATTCGGGATCTGGAGGGATTGGATGATGCCCACCCGACCTACTTTACTGAGTCCATTGCTTTAAATGCTGATTTCATCTGAAAACACCCTCACAGTCACACTAAAAAATAACGTTTAATCTGGGCACCCTTGGGCCCAGTCAAGTTGGCCATCACAATAAGGGTATACCAGTCATAGAAAACATTGATTATACAGATATATAATCAACATACAATTTTGCATTTCAAAAGGATATAATGCATACCTGATATCATATAATATGTGCTCTTCCATAGTTACTTATAAATTGACATTTTGTACATCTGATTTTAAGTGCATGAGAGAAACTTGATTCAGTATTAGAATAAATCCTGTAGTGAATCATTTTGCATAGTTAAATTTTAGAGCAGAAATTTTCCTCCATCTATATATTTCTAAATAACACAACATATAATTTATGCTATATAGCTTCTTTTCATCTTATTTCAGCATCTGTTTTTCTCTGAAACTCACACGGTCTATTGAATACTCACCATGTGCAAGATACTATTTCCTTTTTCATACACTATCTATTTTAATTTTTATAAACACTATGATGTTGTTATCTCCATTTCTGAGAAGAAGAAACTAAAGCTTCAGGAAGTTAACTGGATTTGTCCTGGATCACACAGCTGTTTGGAAGTAACATGTCAGTTTCAATAGGACTCCCTTTAATTGCAAACCTAAGCTTTTATACACTAGTCTATTGAATGAGTTATGATAGCTCTGTAATTTGAAATTATTATGTGTATGGGTATATATATATGTATGTATAATATGGGAGTTTGTGTGTATACAGAGAGAGAGAAAGAGGGAGAGAGAAACTGGCCGAGAAACAGAGTAATACCTTCTAACGCATAATTGACCAATACTATTTAGCATTTTTAATATCACAAAAGTATAATTCTAATATCATTGAATGAAACCATCATGGTAAAAAGTATATTGTAAAGTAAAATGTTTTCATTTAACATGATTACATTTTCCTCAGTAAATATCATAGTTATAAAAGAATACAGATAATTTTGTGCATTAATTTCAGATTCACAGTTATATCTAAAAATGTGTTATTTGGAAATGAATATTTATAAATCACAACAGAAGGCTCTAGTTTGACTATAGAGCTGGAAATTCTATGATGGTTAGTAAGTTCCATGCTAATCTTGGTGATATCAAATTTTTGCATTCACTCCTAGACAATTTTAAGCTTTTTTTAAACAGGTGATTTTTATCCTATCATTTTTTGCCCTATGGCTTAGTCTTATATTTTCAAGTTTCAGTTTTCATCCCAGAACATCAATCGAATTCTTACATACACAAGAAATGATGATGCTATCTGAGGAATATGGAGACAAGCTTTGTATTTGATTAAAATATATATATTCACTTAGGGTGAGTTTTACTGGAGTTTCACTGAGAATCATTTGTACTTTACCACTTCAAAATACTTAGGAGAGTGTTAAATCCTTATAACACTGTTTCTAAGTGAGTTTCTGGTGGTAATTTTTATCAATGTCTTCAGATAGATGAGCAGCATATATGACCTGACACTAAAATGATTTACTTTATGTCCCACAATTGTAAATTTTGCTTGGTGACAGTATACATGAAGAGTGGGGTGGAATAAGTATTTATATCTCAACTTCTATTATTCAAACTCTTTCTCATTAGATTCTTAAACTAAATTGATTCTAGACAGAATGTAAACTAAGTTTTTATTGTGTTACAGTAATATCCTCTTTCCTTAATTTGATTTGGGGAGGCAACTGATGATAAAACAAATCAGGGATTTAATAGCAGCTTCTTTTAAAGGGAAAAATAAATGCTAACATATTATGAGACTCCTTAGATTATAAATAGGCTAAAATGAAGGAAAATGTGTATCTTTGCATGAAGCTAATATAGGAGAGATAACATATATCTCCCCTATTAGATAGTAAACTTCTGGAAGATGGGAATGATAAATTTGATTTGTATTCATTATTTCCATATGGTGTGGAAAGGCAAAATATTACTAATTTCAATATTAAACTCTAGATTTTAAAAGATAGCATATGCATCTAGTTTTTCTGCAGAATATCTGTCTGGGGCCGAAAAGTCATGACCCTATAAAAACTAATCATCCTCCTGATAGTCTTGTGTACTGTGAAGTGGTCCAGTGAGTGAATCTACATTGCTGTAATTTGGGAGCTCAGGTGAGTTAGCATGAAAGAGAAGATATTCTCTCTGATACCTCCATGATCTAGCAATCTACAGTATCCTGGGACAGGCACCTACATGATACGTAGTGGCAAATGTTGAATTCTCTGGCTTAAGAAGCCTACCTATCTCAATTCTGGCTTCAGTGAAAAGGAGGGAGTAAATTGTACTATTTGGACAAGAGTAAGAAGTTGAATTTCTGCTAGAATCAGGGGAAAGATGCATTAATTAAGAAATACTGTATTCATTGTGAATCTGAGTAAAAATGGAACACAGGCTCAACTGAGGTTCTTCATCTGAACCACAGAACAAGAAAAAAATTTGAATAATTATTTTCTCAATTCTCCAGGAAGAATGATATATGATTAGTACCATTCAAGATACATGGAGAAGAAGTGAATTAATTACATACAATGAATGACTTAGTTCATTAGGGCATAATTATTTTTTGCCTGTTTGAAAAAGGTAAATTATAAAGCATCCTGTTCTAATATTCAAATGTCTCTGTATCTAGTCCTCAAAATAATCCTATTGAGCAGATACAGTGATAGTATTCTTATTACTATTTTACAGATGATATGGTTGCAGACTGGAGATTTGAAATCACATGCCCAATATTAAATAGTAAATAGCAGCTTTGAACCCAGGTCCAAGTGCCTTCTAATCCTGGGCTCATTTCTAAACACTACATTTCACACTACTGTTTTGTATTCTTTTATGTTATGGTAAGTCAGGTGCAGCCACAAGAGGAGACACAGAAGTTGAGGAAAACACAATTTAGAATACTTACAGATATCAGAGACAGGAGAGACAGCAAACCATTCAGGGCCACGTGCGGAAGACACGGTGTGATCAGGAGGCAGAAGACAGCAGCAAAGGGGAGCTTTAAGCTAGAGTCTTTACTGGGGCTTCTATAGAAAATGTAAAGCAGAACAAAATAAACAACTTAGGATTGGCTGGTTTGAACAGTTTTGGAGGGTCTACACTGTAGGGGTGGTTTTAGTTGCATGGTACCTGGTTCTGTAATGATGAAAGCAGAGGAATATCCCCTTTTTGTAAGTATGGGCCAGATAGAGGAGGTGTAGCTGTGGATGGTTAGTCTGCATATCAAAGGCTGAGACCTCTGCTATCTCTAAGAATTGGCTAGCCCCTGGAAGTGCACTCTCTTCCCAGCCTGAAAGTTTATTTCTTTAATATGACCAAATATAATATACAGAAAATTTGATATAGATGCGCATATGTATATAAACACACACACACATATATATAAGGTACAACTACCAATCAGCCTTTCTTATTCTTCTTAAAGGTGAGAGTATCTTAAAGTTGGTTGTTATTTTAACTCTTCATTACTACATGATGTTTTGAATGCAAATAGTAGCATTGGCTTCCTAACTCTTGCCTTGAAATGGACACAAGATAAACTCTTAGAATTCTGTGAAAGAATTTAATAAAATTAATACAGAAGAAGAAATACATGTGTTTCATTTCCTTCTCTAAACCAGTGTTTTTTAAATTGAGGACCATAACCTATTAGTAGGCTATGAAGTCAACTTAGTGGGTTATAACTTACCTTAAAAATATTTGAATAGAACAAAAAAGAAGAGGATGAGATAGAAAATATCTGAATATATCACATGTAGTAATGGTAAGGGTGTTTAAGTGAAAGTTTGTTGTATTTGAGTAGCATACATATATTACATATACATGTGGTAGGAAATATATGTAAATGTAAAATACTTTTCTTTTTACAGTGGGATATGGTAAAAGTTTCAAAACATGGTTTCAAAACTACTTCAAGGCCAACTTTAGAACAGCATACAGCATCAATATATCACTGTCTGAACTGTCAAGGTGAACAGAAAAGATGTGACCATTTTAGAAAAATAGAGCAGAGAGGAGAAACTTTGTCATTGAATCCAATCCTGGCAATGATGGAATCCACTCCTTGAGTAAAGGAAAATAAGTCAAATCAAAAAAAAAAAAAAAAAAGAAAAAAAACACACAAACAAACAAAATGCATCCTTTAGGTGATCTGACCTTGAGGGATATATCATCCCACATCATTCTAATTCTGAGATTATTAAGTGAAAGCACTGATTTAAAAAATCTCTCACCTTGAGGAATATATTCTTCCCACATCATTCTAATTCTGAGATTACAAAGTAAAAGCTCTGATTTAAAAAATTTTGCTACTTAAGTATCTTCCTGATTGGAAGTGCTATCCTAGATCACAGTTCAGACACACTATCATCATTCAGAAGGAATATTTTATATTACAAATAGAAGCACACATGTAATCCAGGTTTAACTGTCCCTCTCACCTGCATTTTCTTTGTGGAAGTCTGTTACCAGGTCATAATTGTATCAGAGGATGAATAAGCACATCATGTGCTCTGCATCTACACTTATTTCTCAGTGATTGGCAGAGATTCTTCTGTTCTTAAGGCCAGGTTTACCCTCTTCCTCGGTCACATTAACTGACTGCTGTATTGCAAGGATTCTGAGCACAGTACTACAAGACAGGTTGCATGACATAAGTTTTCAAGTACTTTCTAAAATATAACCAGGTTAACAATTAAGAGACATAACAACATGACAACCACCTTACATTCCATATATTAATATGTAGCAAGACCTTCCAGAGAATCAGATCAATAAACTACAGATGATGTTTAATAACAAACTCCCTAGCAGCATAAACTGCTTTCTATCTGTATATTTCTCTTGTGAAGTATAAGAGATTCATACAAATATCATACTGAAAAATATTTCAAAATCTGGCCTCTATTACTTTCTAATTTGATACTGTGGGAAAAGCACTTGACTTTTTAAATTCTAAGTTTTTCTATTTGAAATTAACTGGTGCAAGGAGGAGAAAAGAGTGGGTGGAAATAATACTATGTTCTAAATAGGGTTATGAGAATTAAATGAAAAAACATGTGAAAAACAGTGCTGTCTGTTGTAATGTCTTAATGACATATATCACTTTTAAAATCATGATGATAATTATGCATCTATTATAAGCAGTACAATAAATAGATAATTACAGGATAAACTCCATAATCCTTGAACTTATTCACTTACTCATTTTTGAGCACTTACCATGTGCAACTCTAATGGGCGTTAATGTATGAGCAAAATATGCTTCCTGTCATTTATCAGCTTATTTGGGGTGACAGATATGCAAACAAATAAATGTAATGCATTATGATGTAACTATAATGGGGCAAAATATAAAGAAAACAAACAGAAGACATGAAATAAGACTCTAGAGAGAAGCAGTATCTTGGTCTACTGCCATTTTCATACATGAGTTGCAAAATGTTTAGAACATAAGGCAGAAACTCTTGGCAGAGAAGTAAAATAGCAAGTCCTCTTCCCCTTGCCTATCTTTTTCATCTAATGACCCCTTGTTTTGGGTAGCAGATGTCCAGGACAAAGAGAAAGGGATAAGAGGTGTGAGGAAACATTAGTTATCCAGCCTCTATAATGCACAGTTGCTCTCCATACATTATTTCATTTATCCTTACTGTAAACCTTAATATAAACCTATGAGTTGGATAGGATTATCTAATTTTTCAGATAGAAATAAAATAAGACCCCTGTGTTAGATATTAATTTTACTTGACACAATTATCACAATTTTTACCTTTCTATGACAGACCTTCCCTCTCTGAAAAAAAAGGGATTAAACTCCCATGGTTATAATAATTGGATAGTTGGATAGAAAAAGGGGAATAGAGCCAACCTGGTACAATTAGAGTTGTTTAACTTGATTTTCTGGTGAATCTGGTAGTGAAGACTCCAATTGGTCACGTTAGTCACAAGAGAAGGATGCAACCTAGAGCTATAGGTAGTCCTGTCTGTGCTATATGAGGGGATGGATTCTAGGGGAAAAGTCTAGTATTAAAAGTATAGAAAAAAGAGAGTTCTGCTGGTGTTGACTACCTTGTGACAATCTCTGTGGTGCTGTGGTGTGGCTCCATTCTTTCACCTCTTCCTTAAACTTTTCAGGGCATTTCAGTATTTTTTCAATCAATTCCTTAATGCTTAAGCTAGTAAGAAGTTAAACTGCTATCAATGTTCACTAAAATGATCCTAAAACAGAATACACAGCCTGTATATTAGAAGTATATTTTGATCCCAGGTATATTTGATTTCAAATCTCATCAATGTCTTTGTATATAAGAATATTCTATAGTTCTTCTACATAAAGTTAGGCTTGTGGAAATTCTCAGGGCTCCTGCAGTTTGCTCCTGGACAGGTATCTCTTTGGGTCTTTCACTGTTAGTTCATTAATGTGATTTACATAATGTTGCAGTGAATGCTATAATTTCCCCCCTTACAAATCAGAGGGAAAGAGATATTTCTGGTGAATTGAAAACAGACTAGTACTTGGAAAGGAAGTATAACTTAGCAGGTCCTAGAGGTCGTCTGCCTGGATTCAGTTCCTGTCTCTTCCAATTATTAATGGTATGCCCATAGTCAGTTACTTAGTCTTTCTGTGTCTCATTTTTCTCTTATGTAAAGTGGCAGTACTAGTACTACTTCATAGGGTTGCTATGAAGATTAAATTAATTCACACATGAAAATTCTTTACAATAGTATCTGGAGTAGGATAAGTGTCTGGATATTATTTTTCCCCTAAAGCCTTGTTTATAATCCTTTTTTGAAAATTTGAAACTTTATTCAAATTAACTTTTACCTGAAAGTTCAATATGTAAACCAGATAAAACCAATGCTGCTTTTGTTGATGTAGTATTGGGATTTAGAGCCTGGCTCATTTAGTTTCATCTGTTCTTTTCAGGAACACCCAAGAAATCATAATACCCACAATTTTTCTAATTTGAATATGTGCTATGTTCTGTGTTTACTGTTTTGATTCAATTTTTGTATTTAATCCCTGCAATGTTTCTCTGAGATAGTTATTGATTTTATCATTTTAGAAATAAGATAACTGAAAATCTTCAAGATTCACTAACTTAGGGTCACATAACCAGTAACTGGCAAAGATGACTAGAGAGGGGTTTGCTCACACCCAAGCCATGTCTTAACCATCACATCACACTACCCACCTTAGGGATCCTTGGTGCCTGGCTTTAAAACCACCATCTTAGATAAATTGGGCCATTCTAGCATTTTGCAGTGGAGAAGCACAGACTGTACTTTCGAATTTTATCCAGGAACCAACTGGAAGAAATCTTATTCTTCAGGTGATTTTCATTATCAGTGTATTACTATAGTCAGAAGGTTATGAATCCCAAGAAGCCAGATCTCTAGAGCCAGATCTCCAGATCACTAAGGTGAAGAAAATTCAATACTGGATTGTAAAATATTTAATTATCAAGCATGAAATAAAAAGCTCTAATTACTTTTTAATACCAAATTTGCAAATGATTTATTATATTTGGTTTATGAATAGCATTGTAAAAATCCCAGGGTATTGATAGAAACCCTTAGTTGGGGGAATTTCTTCTTTCCTAAAAACCAGAACCTTTGTGATGTTTGAGGCCGGGCAACCCCATGCTCCCAGTGGATGACATCTCTCTAGCTCCCTTGAAAATCACTTATTTCTACTCTTTAAAGAATTGATTGTCATGAAGGAACCCCATACCTCTTTCACACTCACAACTGGGAAACTGTTGTGGAGTATGAGACATTTTTCTTTCCCACTCCTCCCTCTCTCCTGCAGCTTTGGGGTGGCAATAAAGAAACTTCCAAACATAATGCCATGTCAAGGATATTCTTTATAACCAGCTTCGCCTTCGCTGACCCCCAAACACTTGAACACCTTTACTTCACCATTATTTTTGGTTTGGTCCATATCCATTTCCTTTTCTCTAGTTTTTATTCTTTTTTTTTTTAATTTTTTGCAAATAAACTGTTTCATAGCCACATAAATGCCTCTTAGATTAAATTCTCAGCCAAGAGAATACAGTAGTTTATTTGAGACTTACCAAATAAAAGAAATATACTTAACATGTATTCAATATAAATGAATATAAATTGTATATATTCAATATAAATATAGCCTTCCTTTTTGCGAATGGATTCTGCCAAAGAAATAAGAAGACACTTTTTCCAGAGTTGCCATATATTTCCTTCTTTTTGTTTGAAAGTGGCTAAGATGAACAGCACTGCTGAATCCTGCAGATGTTGCCTCTGCACATCACAAAATCATGAAAATCAGAGTACTGTTTTCAAAGGGGTTACCTGCTGTCCTTCAGCCTGGACTCTCAGGAGCTGACTAACTGACCTTTATATTTAAAGGCTAATTGCCCTTCATCCTTCCACTGTACTACCAACCTTGTTATCTCTAAGCATTGCACCATGCCCAGTACATGATAGAAACGGACAAATAATTACTGTATATACATACTGTTTAATAGCTTTAGGTCACTCCCAAATAAACTATCAAACTTCTATGACCTTTTCGCAGCGTGTAAGAGATGAGATGATTTCTAAACTATTTATTTTCCATTAAATCAAATTGCAAAGTAAAACTCTGTTCTGGTCAGCTTTGTTGCTACAAATAAGCTTAAAGGTGGCTCATTCCCTCTAGAAACCTGAAATCTCAATGAGAAGGAAAGCAAATAGCCTGTGTGTAGTACAATAACCAAATCCGATTTATATAACAGAACATTTTTGTTAAGAGGAAAGAGGGATTAACATCGGAAACATTATGAGACAAATCAGGGGATATATGTTTGGTCAGGATGCTGAGAAATAGGCAGTAAATCAGCTTGGTTAGAATAGGTTCCCCAAATGGAATTTTGTAAAACAAAGTTAGAAAGTACATGTGAGGGCTAGATTAATAACAAATTTGAATGAAAAGACAAGGAGATCTGACTGCATTCAGTAGACAAAAGTGAATTAGTAAAAGTCATTTAGACCTTTAGGAAGGAAGGTACATGATCAAAGATACTTTAGAAGATTTTTTATTTGCTGAATACGATAAAGTGATGAGCAAAAAGCTAGAAAGTTAGAATGTCTCCTCAGTTGTATAGGTGTATATGTGTTGTACTGTATGATAAACAAGCTTACATACTTGTGCTAGGTCTTACCACAAGAAGATATTTTTGTTTATATTGTGAGAAAAAAAATTAAAGCTGATATGATAGCATATCAAAATTCTCTAGAACTTCTATTTCACAATGTATGTTGCTGATTTCATGTGCTATGCTTACCATTTTTTGTGTTTGAATTGTTATTTTTATCTTTTCTCTCCAGTACTACTTTGGATTATTAAAGTTGAGCTATGAAGATAAAACTAAGCTACTATACACACATATACACAGACACTGATTTACTCACAGAAGAGTGGTGTAGAGGTGACCTTAATAGCAGCAGAGATCTTTCATCAATGGTCAGAGCACGCTTGAAACTAAAGAGCCAGGGAAATAAATACCATAACCTCTCTCACCATCCTTCTTTTGAGCCTTTATTGGTGCTTCTCACTGGGCAAACCAAAAGGAAGCCAGAGGGCAGTGGAGCTTGTTGACAAAGTTAGTACAGATCAGCCTGTCAGGACAAAGTGCAAGTGGAGGAGGGTGAGTAGTGGATGCAGATATGGATGATCAAATAAATGACATTTAGTGTGGGTGTTTAAGCATACATATGCTCATTTACACACACTTGCCACTTCTCACCAGTCACAAGTGCAGAATTTCCTCCTTGTTTGCACACAGAATTTTCTGTCATCCTAGAAGTTCTCTTAGCTGTAGGGAGTTTTTATTAGGATTTTCAGCACATAGCAACAATGCAGCTATGAGCCAGTCAGATAATAAAACTGAAAACTAATATATTCCTAGAAATTTTACTTTACAAAAAGTAGCAATGGATGAGGCCATGTAACAAAGTCCCCAGAAGTTTTTCAGGAGGCACTTTCCGCATTGACGTGATTAGAGCAGGCAGTCCTAAGGACAAAGGTGCTTGAGCAAATAATCAGGAACACACTATGCCTCCAGGCCTTTAGCTATGGCTGCTCTCCAGGGCAGCCAGCGCCTTTTTTCAAAGGTTGGGTGCATTTTTATCCCACAAATTAACTTGGGTGATCTACAGTAAATCTACCTGCAGAGTGACTGACTGTACTGCATCCTAATCACAGGGATCAGTCTGGCTAATTAAAATATGCTTCACAGAGTATCCAACCATAGAACTCCTGTACCGGTAATTACATATATATGATTGCAGGTTTTCAACAGAGTAGGCAATATAAGGTGTTTGTTTTAAAAAAGGAAAAAACCCTCTGCTTTAGAAGGCTTGCAGTTATAGTTGATTCTATTTCACTGTCACTGGGGCTTTTGGCATATTTGAGTTTTGCTGGCTTTTAAAAGAAGTGAAATATCTGACTCTGCTCCTCCATTTGAAAGTCTCTGGGAAATGTCTTAGCAGCTTATTTATTTGAGGTAGCTATAAAGTGTAGGGTATTATGGTCTCTGAAACCAGAGCCCCGGGGGCCATTTCTGGAGAGAGACTGTACTGAGGAGAAGGACTTTCAACTCTCAGCTCACAGTTGTACCCCCCATCTCTACCAAGCAATTTGCACCTTGTTCCCAGGAATCCAGTCTCTGAAGGATACAGCCCTGCTGGCAAAAAGTGATGGTAAAATACCTGCTAAGAAACATATCAAGGATCCTTTGAATATAAAGGGACTAATTTGTCTTTTAAGTACTTAATTAGCTACTAAGAAGCAATTGTTATTTAAACTTTCTCCTGATTCCCAGGAGCCTATTACTAGCTTTTATATCCTATTCTTTTACTTCTCATTTATTGACTATTTTGAGTAGATTCCCAGGCCACTGTCTTAAATTCCATATTATTAAAATAATCTTTCCAATGAGGTATAATAAAAGTTGTTGGTTGAGAATTTCTTGAATGCTCTTTTAAAAAATATTTAAAAATGTTTTTATTTTTAACTATTATGAGTACATAATAGTTTTACATGTGATGTTTTGAAATAGGCATACAATGTATAATAATCAAATCAGGGTAATTGGGGTATCTATCACCTCAAACATTTATCATTTATTTTTTTGTGTTAGAAACATTCCAGTTCCTCTCTTTTAGTTATTTTGAAGTGTACCATAATTTATTGTTGACTACAGTCACTTTTAAAAGAATGGAACCAGCTGGCCTGACCCTTCCAACTTCTGCCCTGCTTTCTTCTGCCTGGATACAGTGTAAATCTAAATGTGGACCAAAAAAAAAAAAAAAAAAAAAAATTGTGGCATGAAGAAACAACCACGTTGAGAAAAACCTGTATGTTAAGGATGACAAACTAAATATGAAAGAGCCTGGCTTGCCTATGGCACCACTGAACTGCTGTAACAGCTTGGGGCTCTCTACCATTGGATTACTTACAAAGTGAGGAAAACAACAACTATTTTGTTAAGCAACATTTTATTATTGCATCAAATAACCCTATAAATCATGGTTTTCTATTGTTTGCAAACAAATTTTTTTGTGGAACAAATCTTTAAATGAATAGAAAGAATAAAACCATGACTCAAATAACTAATTCAGAGCCAGAGATAATTCAGAGAATGTGAACACTTGGGAATTTGTAAAGATTTTGAGGAAGTCCCTGGATTTCCCACAAATCAAGGGGTGAGGGTTCAAAGTAAATTAATCTATGCCTTAGGTGTAGGCAACACACACCTGCAATATGGATTGTACATGGTTTCTTTGTTATGTATCAGCATCAGCAAAGATGGCCTCAGGGCTAAATCTAACTGATTGATTTTGTTTGTTTGTTTATTTGTTCTCCTTTATTGTCTTTGTTTATTTCTACAGAACTACCTCCCTCCCTCACAAACATGGAAGACAAGGAAGGAGAAGGGCAGGAGAGGGGAGATGTGATCCAGGGGAAACACATAATTTTAGTCTCTGCAATTCCTCCCAGTGGGTAGTGAGTGGCCAGCCTAGCATATAAACCTCCTCTTATATCCCAAGTGGCTGCTGGAAGCCTTTTAAAGCTTAAACTCCTGGGTTATTTTGGAAGCAATGTTTTTGGAGACTGAGAGGTGCAGAATATCTGCTTTAATTGAACTCCATTGAGAGACTGCTGAGGCAGTTTGAACACGTCCATCTTCCACTGCAGAAAGCTCCCTTGGCCCAGCATGCAGGCACAAGCAGCATGTACTTCTTGCACTATTTGCACTGGCAGCTGTTTGCATCTAACACCTTTTTGATCGGCATCATCTCGCTGTACTCCCTGAAACTTTAATCTTCATACTACACGTAAAGTGTAGTGAGCAGGGACTTGGCCTCTCGAAATTCTTTCTCTTTATTATATTATTGCCTCTGCTGCCCACCACATGCAGTTTTAGTGTTCCCATCTGGTCTTTGCTCTCAGGTTCATTCAGATTCCTTCTGGCAAAACTGAAACACAGATTTCTGTGTATACAATTGGTAAAGAACCCCCCAGTACCCCTCTGTCAACTCTGGCCCTCCTTTAATATTTCAATGAAAGAAAAGACTATCACTTGCATTGGTTGTCCTTGTAAGACACGTTGAGGAGTTTGAATTCCATCTAATAGGAAATGGAGAACTGTGGAGGGGTTGTAACCAAGGGAATACATAATCAAATGTTTGACTTAGAAAGACTACTTTGGCAGCTATGTAAAATTTGAATTGGAGGTGCATATGTTATTGTTCCCTGAATTCAATGAAACTGTAAAACTCTAGCAAAACTCTAGGAATGACGTTCTTTAAGCCCCCTTAAAAGGCAAAGGAAAAGGCAAGGAGTAGTGACCAGGGCCACCTCACACAACTGTATGGTTTATGCACCACTCCACTCTAAGGGCTCGATTGACAGAGATTACTTTGGGTGTGGAACCCCGCGTAGTTCTACAGTGCCCAACCTATGTGGCTGTATACGGTGGCCGTTATGGCAACCTTGTATAACTCTAGGGTCCCTATCATCATTGCCCAACAAACAAAGAGAAAGAAAAAGAGGTAGCAGTTTAAATAAATGAGTAGCAACCAAGAGATTTACGTTCTTTTCTAAATCTGTCCTTAGTTTTTTCTTAACCTTGGACAAATCATTTCATCTATGTACACCTCAATTTCTGCCTTTGCAAAGTAAATGGTTGGAGTACATTATCTCTGATTTCTTCTAGTTCTAAATTTACTAATACTTGAATTTATGTTGTGAGAGCATCTACTATTGTTTCTTATAAATATAACCAACATTCAATTCTCTCCCCTACATTCTTCCTGTTTGTGGACTCCAGCATATGCATGACTCTTTTTATAGTCTTAATTTTTTTTTTTTACATTTTCTTAATTGCATAGGTTGGAGAAAAACAAAATTATTATGTAATTAATAAAAAAGTCATTTTGAAACAATACATTTTAGTGGATTCAAATAATTTAAGAAATTCCAGAACAAGACAATTCTGAAGTCATTTTCTATTAATACAACTCTTTATAACTTCAGAGTTCATAAAGAATAAAAAACTCACCAATTTTGCATAAGGAATCTTAAATGTGATGACTATATGCATATTTATGATACTTCAAAATCATAAGAGTAGTTGTATATTAGTATAATTATGAATGATTTGATTTTCTTTATTACATGCTATCATGAAAGTATATTTCTTTTACAATTGGAAGAAAACCATAACATAGTATAACAGCCTAATAAAAAAATCTTAACATTAAAAAGAATGGCTATGTTAATAAAATCCCTATTTAATTAACTACCATAAAATTGTATTTGTAATACTTAACATATTAACAAACTCACTAAGATACTCAAATAGAAGTAAAATGAAAAATGCAAGTGTAATTGTACTTTTTATTACTTAGAACAAATAAAAAACTTACTAAAACTATTTATAGAATGGACATCTATTAACTATACAGAGAGGGTAAATGCCAGTATTTCCACTAAGACTTTCTACTAAAGGAGATAAAAAGAATGATGTGTTATTGGTAAATACAAAAATATCATTTTTATTGAACTATTATAGGACATTATTTGTTTAGGTATATATAAAGTTTTTATATGATTTATCACTGTCAGACTTTATTCTACTTTGCTGGGTTTCTATCATCAGAACTTACTTTGAAAAAGCATAAATCAGCCAAAGATAACTTTTATGTATGATACATCATGAGAAACATTGTAAATTCTTCAAATAAAAAGACAAAAATATTGTACTAACTGATGACCTCTGCAATTCTAAAAATGTTCTGGCTCTATGAATGCTTTTTTGAAATATCAATGCACATAGGGGTCTTTATGATTGTTCGGAAGCCCTAAAAATATGAGACAATCCTTTCCTTTGGCAAGATCAAACAAATAAGAAGTTTTTCTTAAAACCCTATAAAACCATGAATGAATTATATAATGTTTGATATAAAGGTATAAATTTTGCAAAAAATTTCCCAGCAACTTAGAGTTTTGCTTTCCAACAAATTTATTTTTTAAAACCATTATAAATATAATAAATATAAATAAATTATATTTATTAATAGACATTGCACTTTTACCTATAGTTGATAGTTACCAAGGATTGGTGACTAAATTTAGAGTTAGCTATGTCTTGTTAAGATTATAGTGAAGACAAGACAGTCTTAGTAATAGTCTCAGTTGAGAAAGAAAGGAAATCTTGTGTTCAAAACATTTTAGAACTATTTCTTGGTTTGTAGAGTTTGGTGCTCACTGTCCCCATTTTTTTACATTCAAAGTTCCTTGATTATCAGCTGTCCTAGATGATGCTCATTAGTTTATTTTATTAATTCATTTATTCATTCACTCACTAACATTTATATTCACCAGAAAAACCTTGAAAGTTAATGAACTGGTTACTTAAAATTAATCTATATGAGGATTTTCATGAACTTCAAATGGCCACCTCCACCAACCCCAAAACTTTTGCACTGATAAATCACCTAAAAGAAATTCACAAACCTTGTTATAGATTGTTTTGTTGCCCAGAAATAAACCCTAATTCAATCTTTCCAACTAGTGAAGGCTTATTGAAATGAAGGATTTACATAGTCATATTCCATTATTGTAAAAAAAAAAAAAAGAAAGAAAGAAAATATAAACAAAGACAAAAGAAAACACTAGATTCAGCCTCATGCCAAATTTCAAAATCCTAGAAAAGGGAGTAGTTCGCAGAGCTCTACAAATTGACTTCTATGCAATCTATGTTTTATGACCATCTGACTTTGTATTAGGTGTATTGTCCCAAGATAATATACCTCCACAATTTATAATCTGCAAATCTGAAAACTAAAGATTTTGAAACTTATTTCATGGACAATACTGAAAGTAATTTACAAGATTTATGGATTTTTATCCCAATTATTGTGACTATTCATACTTTTCACTGAACTAATATTTATGTGTTTGATTATAGGATAACTTCCTAGACCTCTCTGGTATGTAATGTGATATATGGTATATGAACTTTCTTACTTCTAAAATTGTCTCCCTCCAAGAACTTCAAATAAGAGATTGTGGGTTTTATAACAAAGAACCCCATTTTTCAGATTGGTTTCATGCTAAGGAAAATTTTTCCCTTGAAATATTGACATAATTATACATTTTTAACAATGTTAAGTGTTACTTTGGCTACAGTTCACCTGTTTAACTATTTTAAATATCATTAACATGTAACTTACAGTTACAATTAATAACACAGATAACTCTTCAATAGCAATTATTATAGGGTTATATTAACAAAGTTATTACAAGAAGGCATAGCTGATTTCTGAGGTTTCCTACTGGTCTATGATTCTGGTAAATAGATTTCCTCTTCATGGAATTTCTATTGAGTTGATTAAAAGCAATTGCATTCATTTGGTATTTCTCTTTTCATTGCAAATACCAATAAATAAATAAATAAATAAATGATCTACAACTAAGTTCTGATTTATAGATAATGGCTTCTAAATAATTTATCTCTAGTTTAATTTTCTTAAATCATTTAACAGTTTCTGAGAAATATACACTAAAGGAGAATTCTGAAAGAAATATTTAAATTTATATTATTTCTTTTTAATTTAAAACTGTTGCGTAGTGAGATTTTTGAATGGAAATTTTCAGCCTTAGTTTTAACTATGCCATAAGGCAATAAATAGCACACAAAATGTATGTGAGACAGAGCTGGAGTTAATAAGAGCTTTGTTAGTGATTTCGCCAGAGGCTGTATTGGAGTTAGCATGCCCTGCCAGAATTAGTCAGTCATGGCCTCTTTGAATCGCCAACATCTTTTACAAAGGGAACAAAGAGGAAGCTATTTGACACTTGAACCCCTTTGCTCACTTCTAGAATATGTGAGAGTCAAGAAGGTAGAGAAAGATATTGATGAAGAAGTTTCTTTAGAGAATTGTGGCTGTGCTATGAGTCCCCTATCATATGGACGAGGGTGGGAAGAAGCTGCCTTCTGACCCATGATTCCAAAGAGACTTTAAGGAATCCATGTGGACAGGTTTAAAATGTTTTTGTGAAAAATAGGTTACTTCAGGCATTACAAGGAACCAATACCTCATCCATGCCTGAAAAAGCTATAATTTATTGTGGACACCAGCCTTGGGAAACCTAGAGGTCCAGAGAAGAAATTACTAAGAGCTTTGATGGTGGTTTCCTATTAGATACACTGTGTTTATTATTAGTGTACATTAGTCTGCCAGAATTGGACAGGGCGAGGCCTACAATTAGAAACCTAGTGCTTCTAAATTCTCGGCTTTGTGCCTATTTATATGTAATCAGTGGGAAAAATGTTCTAGTCATGAAGTAATATAAGTATAAAAATTAAATTACTATTTTAAAAAACATGTTCTATTTATTATAACTGTAGCAGCATATGTGCATATCTTTTAGTATTAAAAGACAGTTAGGAAAAGAGACACTTAACTGACACTATTATAGGCAAGTAAAATCTAGAACATTAGCAGGTTGGAGAAGAGAATGTATTGTCAAGAAGAACCTTCAAAAATAATAAGTTTACCATTTCCGTAGTGGAAGAAAACATGTATATTTGTTGTCCTACCCTCAGTGCCCAGTGCAATGCCTGACATAGAATAAGTTCTCAATAAGTATTGGTTGAAGGAATAAATTAGTTAAATTAAGGATGAAGGGACTATTTACCCTAGAAAGAAAAAGACCTTTTCTATAAAAATGAAGAATAATAGTGTTATCTATCTCATGGGGTTGTTAAAAAGAATAAATGAGTAATATACATGTAATGTGCTTAGAGTAGTGTCTGGCACATAGTAAACATTATATGTTTGTGTTTACTCTTATTAAGAGTTGTAAATTTAATGATAGAAAGCATCAAGAATTACTGTAGCTCTCAAATTTAGACACAAGAATCCAAATATTAGATTTGAGGATATCAAAAGGTAACTGGAAGAAAATAGAGATATGAATATAACTGGCATCTCACTTCTGTGATCTTAATGCCAAGCTGTTTCCAAAATGACTTTTGACCCCATCAGTGGAACATTAATGTTGACAACCATGGTGATGTTTGGACATTTAATGAGTGTGATCACAAAATACACATATATAAATATATATCCCAGCAGGCCTATTCCAGATCTCACTCTCCCATCCATAAGCAGGAATTTGCCTGTGAAATAGTGGCTTCATGATTTTGGGCTGATATTCTGTGTCAAAACTAAATTGTGAACCCAAAGACAAGGATTGTGTCTCATTTATTGTTGAATCTGGAATCTACCTTTAATATATATAAGCATTGTGGGATGTTGTTGATACTGATATGGTACTATTTCCAAAAGTAATTGTTAGTACTTGGGTTCTTAAAGTTTTTTTTCAATCACATCTGAATGCACTTTCATTTCATTATGCATTTAAAAGTGAGATTTAGCAAATTTCCTCATGTGCTCAAAGATTTACTAAAATGAGTTATTAGCAAAGAATGAGGAAATAAAAATAACATTCATAGTATCACTAATTATCTTTTCTCTTCATGTATAATAGCAGACCTTCTAACTTTTGCCATACGTGTGTTTTTATACTATTCCCAGATATAAAATCACACATTAGGAGAAATGGCTATTTTGGTTAAAGAACGCAAATCTCCTTGATTATGCTTTCAGTATCATTTACCCACCAGCAGTGCAGCATCGTTGTAAATAACATTAGCTAGTTCTCAAATGTGTTCATTCAAGGGAGGCAAAAAGTTAATCAAAATATGTAGAGTTGGGCTTGGGCCTGGCGTAGTGGCTCACACCTGTAATCCTAGCATTCTGGTGGAGGTGGGAGGATCGCTTGAGGTCAGGAGTTTGAGACCAGCCTGAGGAAGAGCAAGACCCCATCTCTACTAAAAATAGAAAAAATTAGCTGGGCAACTAAAAATAGAAAAAATTAGATGGACGTGGAGGCACATACCTGTAGTCCCAGCTACTGGGGTGACTGAGGCAGGAGGATTGCTTGAGCCCAGGAGTTTGAGGTTGCTGTGAGCTAGGCTGATGCCACGGCACTCTAGCCCAGGTGACAGAGGAAGACTCTGTCTCAAAAAAAATATATAGAATTGATTATGAATGTTTCACTTTTCATATGATTAACTGTAACATAATTCAAATCAGAATATGCTTCCATATAGTACAATAGATTTGAAGTTGATAGTGAAATGGGTGAGACTGTGCATTCTGGAGAGGAGACTACAGGGATGAAAAAAGCTGAAATCTTATTAAACATTACAGTTGCACTTCCTCTAAGGATTAAGAATAATTTTAAGAGAGCTAGGTATAACTGGCACCTTCATTTTAACTATATACAACCAGTTTTCTAATAGAAAAACTATTAAAAATGATTACATAGAAATCTTTTAAAAGTTTCTGAGCATTTTTTATATTCTCACTTTCTTTTCTGAAAGCATACAACTTCCCTATCTAGAATTTGGCTACTAGGTTTCTATTCATGTATAACTAGGATTTCAATAAATATTTTTAAATGTATGTTTATTAACTTTTAATGAAAATATCATTAGTTTTTTGATTGGATGTTCTCTATTTACCAAAAAAGTTTGATCTTGTATGCATGTCTTTTTTTTTCTTATTTTCTCTAGCTATTCTTGCTATATTTGTTTTCTATTCTTCATAAATCCTTGCTAAGAACAGAGCTAATATAATATTGATTTTTTTTCAAGTTGTGTTTTGTTGGAAATTGGAAGCATTTTTCAGATCAAAGTGCACTAATTTTTAAACTGCAAAAAGGCTTTGAACAAGATGGATTGTCAACATGATGGGATATCTAGAAACACTTCTGAAACTTCTAAAATATAATAAGAGAAATTCATAGATAAGGTTGCCAAATCTCACAAATAGTACTTTGAAGATGTGTTAGTAAATGAAAATCACTGACATCAACAAATAGTTGGAGAAAGTAGCAGTAGCAGAATGCAATCCATAGTTCTAGGAAATTCTGAGATAGACTTCATTTTACGACACTGTTCTCAAAGGTACCACCAAAAAGTGTACAAAATGGTTCCCTCATTCTTCCTTACATACTGTCTTTGGATTTCAGGGGATGGACAGGCTTGAAGCTCTGACTTGGGTGGGGCAAAGGCAATATAGGTAACCTAAATGTTTGTACCCCCGTAATGTGGTGAAATTAATAAAAAAAATATAAATTTATAACATTGTTGAAGACCATGTTCACATTTAGAATTCTCAAACTTTTTAGAGTTCTGCATTGAAAACAGGCACAAGAGGAAATCTGTCATTCATCTCCTGGCCTGTGGACCACTAACTTCTTCTGCCTGCTGTGTCCTGCATCACAAAAGAACCCTTGCACACATATATAGACATCCCAGCTTGTATATCCAAATTCTATGTAAAGACCCCAGCAACAGCTGCACTTAAGGTCAGAGGTGCACATGCTGCCATATGTTCAGACTCAGGCCTGTAGGAAGGTCCCAAGCAGGCTCTAGAAGGGGCAAGGCCAACTGAACTGGGAAGTGTTATTAACTGATTCTGTTGTGTACTTCAAAAGTAGAGCATGGGATGGCACACACATCCCTGATTCTTTTGGATTCTTTGCTCCATGGGAAGAAGCATGACCAGAGAAGAAATAAAGCAGGAACCTCTAAAGTACTAGAGCCAGGGAAAGGGCCGCTCTCTGAGAGTCTAAGAGTGATACCTAAGACATATTTTTTACATATATTTTTTACATATTTTTTCCATGCCTCTAAGTCACATACTCAAAACAGGAGTGATATATGTCTTAAGGCACAAAAATTGGTTCCTGGGGGAGTGAACAAAATCTCCCTCTTCATATGCAAAGCACATGTAGACATAAAATACATAAACAATACAATATTGGTATTAAAATTTCATGGGAAGATGGAGGAAATTAGGGAAAAAAGGGACCTAAAAATGCTCCTTAAGGAGGCAATGATGAAAAATAAACCTTGAGAAACAGAGCTCTAGGCAGTAGTCTGGAACCAGACAGCTTGAATTTGTACTTTTTCTTCACTCATTAGTAGCTGCATGACTTTGGGAAGATTATTAAACTTCTCTGGCCCCAATTTTCTTATCTTTACAATGGGAATAATAGAAGTGTCTACTTCAAAGGATTGTTATAAGGATTAAATAATTAATATTTTTACAATGCTCAATGCAGTGTATGACATTTAGTATGCTCTAAGGAAGAATTTTTTAAGGAAAAAAATTTCTCATTTGTAAAGTCTGGGATAATAGTGTCTATCTCATAGGATGGTTGCCAAGATTAAATAGGATGATGCCTATACGGTACCTGACAGAATACACAGTACTTGGTAAATGTACAAATTTATTAACTAATATTAAAGTGAAGAAAAATGGAATATGGCTCTAGAAATGACAACACAATAATAAAAATAATAGCTTTTTAAATTTTTTACTGTCATGTAGTATGTTTTTGCTTTTACTGCAAATACATCCAGTATTAACTGTTAGCCAGTTTTTCTAGTTTTGTTTATAATTTTAATAATATGGATATTTCCTCTTTTGAATAGGTGTAAGTTAATTCTTCATAAATATCAATCTAAGTAATTGAAAAGCCCCATTGCTCTCTCACCATTGAAAGGCTATCCATTCACATAGACTCCTTGATAAATGTACAGCATGGTGCAAAGATATTGGACTTCTCACTTTATAAATGCTGCAAGGGGTAATAAAATATTGGCAGTCAAATGAATAAGACTAGTTTATCTATCTTCAAAGAAGTCTTCCATCCAGTATGAAAAATGTCGAGTATATCACCTTTATCCTTTTCGAAAAGGAGTCAGACAGGTTAATGGTGTATTAAAGTACAAATCCATTGTACTTTCTGGAATTTGCTTTAGACATGAAACTGAGAACAGATACTTTTCTTGTCTCCAAAATTCATTTTTCTAATAAAATAAGAAGAAAGAACTGTCTTCAACATTACTCAGTGTGAAGAAAAGACAGCTGTGTTTTGACTGCAGGTAATGGAGAATTAAAATCTATTTCTGTAAAATGTCTATCATTGCCTATTTCTCTGAAATAAGTGGATACACAAATACCATAATTCATAAAGTCATATGCTACCATGAATATATTGTGTATATTGATAAATACAGATTAAAATATCATTCACATTTTGTTAGGTGGAAAAGAAATGCTGCATAGGCCTTTAAAAGCTCATTTGGAAGGAAAGCTTAAGCGTGAAAAGAGATCACATGAATGTGGAATTTTTGATAGTATGTTTAAATGGTTTAGTACTGAAAATTACTAGAAAGACTTTTTAAAATTATCTACTGAACATTTAAAAATGTTTGGACTATTAATAATTTAATAATCCAGTTGCCCACTACTTGCCTAGAATCCCCATCTTTTTCCCTGAATAAGAAAAATATCTGATCTTCACATCAAATCCCAACTTCTTTGAAAATCATCAAAGAGCACTTGCACAGTACTTTTAGATATAAAGGTTATAAAGGTGGCATAGAATCATTTGAGACAGAAGATCTATTTCTGACAACTAAAAGTTCACTCAAAAATCAATCAAATTCTCTATAGAATGTTAACCTTTCACAGGTTCATAGAAAGTTTGGAAAACATAAACTTTTCAGTTATAATCTTTCAGCTATCTTGCAACTTAAAAGAAATCTCAAATCAGATATATGGCATAATGTTTCTGAGCCAAATGGAGTCAAGAAAATATGACATCAAAGAAAAGCAAAAGAGCATCATTATTTATATTTGTAAGAATAAGTACCTCAGAGGAAATGTTGGAAGATGGAATATAACAGCTTAATGCACCTTAACTGATTGTGGCTAATAATAATTTTCTTTGTTTCTTTGGCCATATTCTTGTTTATTCACCTGACCCATTTTTTTTCTTACATTTAATAGCTTATCTGCCCTCTCATCCACATTCCTGTCTCCCAATTCCTGTTCTTCCTTTCACTTTTCTTTTTTTTTTTTAAATCTTGCTTTAGTGACCCAAATTTTTTCTTCAATTGTTTTAATTGAGGTAAAATTCACATAATTTAAAATTAACCATTTTAAAATGTATAGTTCAGTGGCATTTATTTATGATATTGTATAACTACCACCTCTATCTAGTTCTCAAACATTTTCATCACCCCAAAAGAAAGGCCCATACCTGTTGGGCTGTCTCTCCCTAATCTCTTTCCCCAGCCCTTGGCAAACACTTTCTGTCTCTATGGATTTCCTCTTCTGGGTATTTCTTTCTTTTTTTTTTTTTATTTCAGCATATTATGGGGGTACGAGAGTTTCGGTTATATATATTGCCCATGCCCCCCCCCCACAAGTCAGAGCTTCAAGCGTGTCCATTCCCCAGATGGTGCACATCACACTTATTATGTAGGTATAGTTTGCTTATTTAGGGCAAACCATTTTGATTAAAATTCAAATAAATAAAGTTTTATCCAAAAAAAATCTTCCATTAGATGTGCATAGTATAGTGTCAATCAGGGTTTAAGACATTTCTGTTCGTTTTCTATTAAGATACTTGTCCTTTTTTTTTGATGACCATGTATTAGTTTAGGTAATGTACATTCATAACCGCTTAACTATTTGACAAAATGCTGGTGAGCTACTTTGTTTGCCACACATATCAGGCAACATGGACAAGGGGATTCGTTAGACATCCCCCCCCTGCCCCCGGGAAAAATGATATCTAAATCAGTAGTAGTAAAGGTACACACTTTATACAAGGAATTTTTATTACTGTTGGTTATTGATTTTTTTAAATTTTGAAACATCAAAATCTAAGAATTTAAAATCTTTATGTTAAGAATCACACATAGCAATACTAAAAATTAAAAAAATTCCAGAACACATTACACACCCCAAATTTCATGTTTTTCCTTATTTTTCCTTCTCAATTAAATTTTTAGCTTCCAAAATGAAAAGGTATGATTTTATATTTTACTTTTTCCTACTACCTAATATTTTACTGAGAGGATGTATCAACATAATGTATTTAGTTATTTTCTCATATTTAACATTTAAGTTGTTTCTAATTTTCCTCAATTAAAAATAATTTTACAATAAACCTTTCAGATCAAATATTTTTTCTCTTTCTGGATACAAATAAGTATCTCTTTCCTTTTCCATGAAACTAATGTACACTTCAAAATTTTGTTAATATTAATACCATGGTTACTAAAAAATTGAAAGCTTTTGCATTAATATTGAGCTTTAGGGATGTAAATATAGAGTCAATGTAATTTTTAAAATTCTTAAATGTCACACAATGGTTAATTATCAGTTTATTCTACTCTAATCACAAAATATGATGGCATCATTAATGGCAGAAGTCATGCCTCCCTTTTATTTCTACTCCTACTGTCCTAGCCTGGGCACCATTTATACTCCTCCTGATAAATGATCAGTCTTTTAACTCATTGTATTCAATCTGAAAGACAAATAATATCCCTGCCTTTAATGGCCTTGCAGTGCAGAGATTGTCATGTAGTTCAGGGTAGTAGCAGCAGAGGATTGAAGACATATTTGAGAGGTGAAATCAATGAGACCTGTTGATTGAGTGGATGGAGTTAGGGACAGATAAAGAAACTGTCAAGGATAACTTCCAGATTTAAAGATAGTGACATCTGTTTAACCATTTCCTTTTCTCTGTGTGGAAACTCTTTTCTCCCTAAATGGCCTGGAGGTTTCTTTTGCACAAAGATGATGGTATAGATAGACTTATTTAATCCTCCAAATTTCTCTGATTATAATAGGTATTTGATTTATGTTTGATCAATGAGTAAATGCTCACAAATTGGGGAGTGTGGTAAGTAGAATAATGGTGTTTCATGGAAGTCCACGTCCTAATCTCCAGAACCTAAGATTATTTTACCTTAAATGACAGAGGAGACTTTGCAGATGTGATTAAAGATCTTGAGATGGGAAAATTATCCTGGTCAATCCTGGTGAGCCGAATGTATTCAGAGGGGTCCTTGAAAGTGAAAGAGAGATGCAAAAGAGAAAGGCAAAAGGAAATTTGATTACAGACGGGGAGGTCAGAGTGATGTGTGTAAGAACTCAACATATAGTTGCTGGCTCTGAAGATGAAGGAAGAGGTCCAGGAGTGGTGAATGTGGGCAGCTTGCTGAACCCAGAAAGGGCGAGAGCACAGATTCTCCCCTGGAAACTTCAGAAAGGAATGATGCCCTGCAACATCTTTATTTAGCCCAATGAGACTCATTTCATACTTCTGAGTTACAGAACTATAAGAGAATTTGTATTTTTTAAGGTCATCAAGTTTGTAGTTATTTGTTACTGTAACCATGGAAATCTAGTGCAATGGCTGAAGGGGTCCTCCAGTGATTCAAGTGTTCTTTCTCCCTGTTATTAGTCAATCATTTTAATTGCATTGACTAATGCCAAGGCTTAAGTATTCACCGCTGTGGCTTATAGAACTATTATAATAGATCTCCAAAGAATCATACATCTTAATTTTAGTATATATTAATTCGTAAAGTTAACAAGCAAATATTGAAGATGTACATTTTACTTTTATTTTTCTGCCTATTAGTTGTAAAGTGGAAAAAAGTCAAAATGTGTGCAGCTAATGAGAGAAGCAGAAAAACCCAAGAAAACCTTGTTTATGTGCTAAAAATAATGTAAGTTATGCTTTGAATTAACGGAGTAATATTTTATGATACCTATTGTAAATATTTTTAGTCAAAATGCCATAATTCTTTTATAAGTATGTATTTTATAAGTACATTTATTTATATGTTAAAATATTTCACTCCTTTAATTTTTTTTTATTTTATTTTTTTCACTCCTTTAATTTTTAAGATTGGAGATTAATAATAGAAAATAAAATACAGTAAACATATTTTTTCATTTCTTATATATTGATTGTAAACATACAATTATTTTTATTGCAAGTCTGTGTTCTAAGAACTGTAAGTACAGGTATATGTATTATTCATTTTGGAATTCATAACAGTCATTTAAAACAATTTCATGTTGACCAGAGAAATCAAAATGGACTCTGTTTGTAGTTCATAGAATGAATGTTGTGTCAAGCTCACTCCAATGGTATTTTAATCATCAGTTTAAAGAGATACATGACCTTACCTTGTGAAGAAACAGACATCTGACTACCACTTGGTTTCTTGCCTCCTTCTAATGCAGCCTTCCGGGTAGTTGCTCAAAAGATCAGTAATTCCAAACAATAATTGAGTCACAACTGTGACTATAATAATCAATAATTATAGAAAGGTAAATAAAATATAATCCCTCTTCTGCATTAGCTGATTTGGCAGGTGTGTCGAATCTTACAACTTATCAACAAGAGGTTTTGATTATAGGTGTCAAAATAGGATTGTGATAGCTTTTCAAGATTTTACCATTGAGGGAAACTGAGTGAAGTGTACATAGTATCACTTATTAGAGATAGTATTATTATGCTATCTATATTATATAGATAGTATTTAACAGAGTTTGTTAGAGATAGTTTTATTTCTGGCAACTACATGTGAATCTATAATTATCTCAAAATAAAAAAATTCAATTTAACAAAAAAAAAAAAAAACGGGACTGGAGAAGCACAGAGCTTTTATATGATCTTATTCAGGCACAAGATTTCAAACTAAGTAAATTTGTCTTTTGTTCCTCCTGTTTCACAAGTTTCATCCTTGTTGAATGAAAGCAGCTTGGAATCCAGAAACCTAATGCAAACCCCACAAGGGTAGCATCTTGTAAAGAGAGTTAAACTTCTTGTACATGAATGTTTTTGACTAAGAAAGTTGGAGCACAGATGGCTGAATGAGAAGTTACTATATTTAGAGGGGCATCTGTTACATTACACTTAACTGAATCAATAGCATCAAAATTTTCTCTTTTATAACCTGTACTTCTGTTACTGTCACTGCTCTCCACTCCATTTAGCATCTCTATGTGTTTGGTATGTTTCTAAGTTTTTATCATGAGCAGCCTTAAACTGTAAAATATACAGAAATTACTTTCACATATACATTAAATTGAGGTAGATGCAGCACTGAGGCAACAGTGAGAGTGGCTACTGTTTCCATGTTGCCATCTGCTGCAACAACCCAGACAGGGACCAGGTTGCATGTCATGCGGAGCCATGTACACCTGACTCTGTGTGGTATGCCCTCATCCCCATATTTTTCTTGCCATTGAAAATAGAATTTTAGGTCAGAAGGATATTTAGTGAGCTGAGTGCCCAAGGAGAGAAGTTTAGGAAATTTAGGGCATATGGGTCTGAATTTGTAGAGAAATGATTCTAGACTGTCAGGGAGATAAAGAATATAGTGCTTGACCTATTATACTTTTTCCATAATTATTACTATATGCATGAAAGAAAGCACATCTGCAACTTGAATCCAAATAAAAAACTTGCTTTCTTCAAGTACCATAATCTAAAACCCCTGGCTGGCTAAGATGTGGTAAGGTTGTGATGGAGAAATTATTATTTTTTTTGGTGTTAATGTTAATAATGTAGGATTCCCTAAACAAAGTCCTTCATAGTGTTGCTGAAAAGTTGGATTAGTTGGACCTTAGAGCCCTGGGAAAGTATTCAGGTACCAGTAGTGGAATATGTTATATAATCCTCAGGTCTGAGGTCTCTGGATGGTGTTCTTGACTCCTGGGGGCAGTAGACTGATACTGGGTTGGCAAACTTGCCCTCAACCCTCCCTGAGTTCAGATACTGACTCTTATAGTGAGGAATGGGGTGATCTTCTGCTCCAGAAGAATGCTTGGGCAAAAGAAGGTTGGATGCACTGTGATATTGCAACAGGAGGGGCTGGCTCCTCTTGATGAGATTAGCAGAGGCAGGCAGCCGTGGGCCACACATGGCTCACACCTCCCTCTCTCAGCAGTGACAGGGATCTCTGTCTTCGAGGGCACAAAAGTGCCCAGATTCCAAGCTCCCACCCTGACCCAGCTACAGCAGAGATGGTGTGGGCAGCTCAACATGCTGTGTGCAGGCTCCCAGACTTGCTGTGGGCTGTGGGTGAAATGCTCTGGCAGCGGAGGTGTGATTGTGCCACGGGCTTGCCTCCAGGGGTGGTAGGCTGCTCCCAGAAAAGACAGGCCCCTCCAGGAAAGGACTGCTTACCCCACCCTCCCTCAGGAGAGACAGTAGATTTAGTATTTTGATAACATGAAATCACTTGATGTGGCTTTTTAGAGTGCAAGAATTGTTCCCCAAGCTCTATGGAATCTCAGGTGTGATAAGGTGCTATATCAGATGGGAGGCAGCTACTCCTAGGTGCTCTGGATTAATCTTCCCCTGTGGATCCCTTACCCATTCCAAGCAGAAATAGCCATGGCTGCCTTGGAGCCAGTAGGTGGAGGAGGGTAGGAGGAGGAGAAAGCACTGAATGGTAGGAGCTGGTTCTCTGGCCCCCTTTGTCTTGTGGGGCCCTCTGGTGTGCTGCACTCCTCTTTCAGATGGAAATGACCCACCTTGAATGACTAATCTCTTGGAGACCACTGGTTCCCCATGGCTGCTATGGTTCAAGTACATGCTAAGGAGGATTTGTTTTGGACCCAGAAATATAGAGAACCAGGTGCTGAGATTTCCAGGTCAAGAGACTACAAAAACACTCTTTGTGAAGGGAGGGAAATGAGATGCTTCCCCTGTGCAGAACCCAGGGGCAGTAAGTAAAGTACTACTGGGGGTATATCCTCCCGGGAGTCCAGAACTGGTTGTCCTGCAGCTTACCTGCATCAGAAGCTCATGGTTGAGAGCAGAGGCAGCTATATCCCTAGTATTGGGGGGCTGGAGGATGGGTGGTCCCCATCTCCACATCCCTTCCCCAGCTACCCAGCTTTAAACTCCGAATCTGGCACCTTAAGCCTGTGACCAGAGAAAGTGGAGCCCTTTCCAGGCAAACAATGTGGGTAAGATCCTATGGGGAGTGCTGTTTGCTTGTGTCTCAGTGTCACTGCAGTCTTTGGCAGGATGGCAGGAATTGTCCTAGGTGTGTGTTGGGCCCCCCTGTCCTCCTCAGCTGGGCAGGGATATATCAGCATGAATTCAGATCAAAGGCAGGCACCACCTGGCTTCAAATTTCCACAAAGGTGCCCTGGGCCTGTGGCCAGAGATGGTGGGTGTCTTCTCAAGAAGACTACATTGCCAGGAAACTGTGGGGAGTGCAGTTCTTTTGAAACTTGGACTCACAGCAGCTGGCTGCAGGAGGATGGCACTGTCCCAGATGCCTGCTGGAAAGCCTGGTTTCCGTGCCCTTCCTGAACCACAAAAGGGGCTGCAGCCATGTCAAGCCCAACCTCAGCCCAAGGGCCAAGCACGGCCCATAGTCAAACTCATACAATGGTGCCTGGACCTGGACCTGAAAGTCTGAGGCCCCACCCAGCCAGAAAGCATGGGTGAAAAACTGTGGAAAATGCTATGCCCATACATCTCATTCTCTCCCGCAGCAAGAACAGGGCAGTGGAGACCTTCCCAGGGGAGCGTGGGAGCACCTGGGCCCCTCTATCCCTCCTCAGAGCTGTGCAGTAGCTTCAGGGGCACCCTGGCATCTCGGCTGTCAGAAT
>CM052438.1:153103301-153151383 GCA_028533085.1 Varecia variegata | reverse complement strand
TTAGAAAAGTGAGAATCTGCTTACTATTCTTCTTCCTCTCTGCAGAGGAGGTGTATGCTTCTTGTGTCCCATCAGCCACCTTGATCCTATCTTCCTATGTACATTATTTTATCACATGGTATTTTAAAATGTTAATCTGCATAAATATGATAGACATGGAGAAAAATGAAAGAAATTTGGTTCAATTCATAATTTCTTGATAAAACCAATTCAAAAATGTAGGTCCAATGCTAATGCACATTTTCAAGCATTTAAACAAGTTTTGTTGTTGCTACTGCTTTAAATAATGCTATAAATAAAGAAATTGCAAATAGATAATATATTTAGTTAATGAACATTTGTTAATTAGACATATTTACTAATTTTTACACCAATAAGTGTGTGTGTGTGTGTATGTGTGTGTTTAGTGTTGGGTTATTCAACTATATGAACACTAATACCTAGATAGTTTGATATTAAAAAAGGAATTGGGGTAGATTATATATTTATTAAATGGTATGTTTCTATGATTAGAATGAAGTAAGGTTTAATGAAAATAATAAAATTTAAGGGAAATCATTTTTAAATTGTCATATCCTTGTAACAATTTTTATGATGTCAAGTAATTCTAGATGGTCACCTCTATGACTCTAATATTTCTACCTTTCTAGCTTCACAAAACAATTAATTTCCTTCATCTTTCCACTCTTGTGCTACTTTCATTAACTGTCACAGAGCTTATTTAAATCCAGGGAAGAGCTCTTCATCATACTTGTTAGTAGCAAAATGATTTTTTCCTTTGAAATATGTAGAGCTGATTAAATGTCTAGTTTTTCTAATTTCAGTCTTTTTCTGTTGTTGTTTTCAAGAAGGTGAATGATGAAAGAGAGCAAAGCTTCAAACTATTAAATCAGAATTTAAATAAGTTACTTAAAAGAGAGAAAATGACCTAGTAAATTAGAATTTCATAAGTTAAGAAGCAAAATACTGTACATTATAAAAGTTTTTTGGGGGTTTAAAATAACTTACAATAACCTTTGTTCATAATGTTACTGAGAACAGACCCTTAATAATAAAAATTACAATTATAATATTTATTTAAAGTATGCAATTTTCTTTAAAGTAATGCTTGGAATATGAGAATTTTTTCTTAGGACAATAACAATTTACTTCAAAGAACTGTGTAGGTCACCCTTATTTATTAAAACTGACCTATTTCAATTTAGGGGAAGAAAGAAAGGTTCTCTTTTCATTTATTAGCCTTAACAGAAATCTAGGTAATTTGAAAGATCATCCTATCAGAAGTTTTAAAGTTTGAATTGTGGCAATGTGACATTAACTACGTGAGTTCTTCAACTGGCAGTGTAAGGGATTTTTATCATCTCCTTTCAAGATGTTTTATCGTATTAGCTGGGTAAGAGAATTAGAGAAGATGGAATTCAGAGCTGGAAAAAGAAAAATCATTTAATAAGAATACAGAATTCTGTCATGGAAAATAAAAAGTCATTTTATCCAAAATGCATACTTTCTTTACTTATAAATAATTGCAGAATAAAAATCAAAATAATATTACTTTAAAATTATATTAGCCTTAATAATTTTTTGTTTTACTAAATTTATTGCATGCAGATGATAGAAGTTTTGCAAAGGATGGATTGAATGTTATCTCTGGCAGAAGAGGAAAGGAAAAATTAGATGATATTTTAAAGCATTAAACAACTATTAATAGCAGTGTAATATATAAGCAGGGTCAGCCCTAGAATTGTGAGGGAAGAACATTAATTTGCAAATTAAAACACACAGATTACAAATCAATGATGTAACCATTAATAATAATGATTGTGATGGTAATAGTCTTTGCTAGCATATATTGAATATTTGCAATAAACCCAGAATTGAGTATTGTTTTGTACATTTGTATGCAAATAGTTGCTTACAATTAAACCATTTTAAAAGTTATTTTTAGTTCAAGCAGTTTGCAACTTTGTTAGTGTGGGTTTCTCATCTGAAAAATAGGGCATCGATTGGAATAGGTGACTCTCTGCAAGATCTGAAGTTCTCTTATTCTCTCTTCTGAATTTCTCTTTTCCTCTCCAGGCAAATACATTCCTACTTATCCTAATTCCCTATATTTTTTTCATAACTTACTTTAACATATCTTAATTACAGCCATTAGCATAACTTATTATAATTTATATATTTGTTCAATAGGAAGACAGCCACAAACACAAGTCTGTTATGCAGCAAATACTCTCCATTTATATAATATTTTGGTTGCTCTTTGAGCTTCTTCCAGCTATCCCTTCTTCTCTGAAGCCTCTTCTCTGAAGCCTCTTCTCTGAAGCTTTTCTCTCACCATGTCACAAAAGGTCTTTCTCCTATTCTTTGAAGGTTTGGCTAACTTGCAGTGGGAATAATAGTTACTTTTTGTTTAAAAAATTAGTTTAATTCAAAGCCCTGCATGTGGAGTCAGGCATGTTGCTATAACCTCACTTGCTACTCCTTACCACTATATGAAGTAGAAACCATTTTACAGATGAGAAGATGGAGGCACATTTGTGGAATAGCACGTGACATAGTGTAGTCAGAGAACAGGGAGTGTTGGTAGTGAGCTGAGGGTTTTGCCTGGAATGATAAGTCAGAGCCAGGATATGGGGAGCCTAGAATGCCTTGGTGGAAATTTGCACAGAAACACTTGCAAAATGTGAGATATTTTAGGAGGTTTCAGGCCTGCAGGAAAGGGGGAAATGCCAAATTTAAGGGGAAAGGTATGGAATGGTAAATTTTTCTTTCTTAGGTTCTGTACCTCCTCTAATGCTGTTTTCTTCCTGCTACTGTTACCTGCTAGTGCTCCTCAACGTCTGTAACTCTTTCCCTAACCGAGTTTACTGCCTTTGTGCTATGCTGCTCAATTTTTGTTCTATTGGCATTCACATTAAAGGCTTCCTGCCATCCTTTTTCTCCCTAGTTTAGTCACAGTTGAGACATTGTAAATTTCTCAAAGGAAGTCTTTTGCTATGAGAAGGAGAAATGACTATCTTCCTGGCATGATATTATAAGGACATCAAGACAGGGTAGGCATACACTATATGAGCATTTTTAATGTGTTCTTTTTCTCTACTTTACACTACTATTCAGAAAAGTAAGCTTTAAAATTGTTGGTTAAATAAAAATTGTGTTATTTTGGATTTTAAGTATTGACTGATTATATGTTGACTATACAACCATAGTGGAAGATGAATTTAGAATCCCCCTCTTACAAGTTTAGGTAATATAATGGCTATTTCTCAATACATGTGATTAAAGTACATGGATTACAAAGATGATAAAGTGATACTGAGTTATTTTTTTATTATTTCAAAATATTAAGGAGACACAAATGTTTTTCTCACAGGGATGCATCATATAATGCTGAAGTCAGGGTTTAGTGTGCCCGTCACCAGAATAGTGTTCATTGTACCTGACAGGGAAATTTTTATCTCTCATTTCCCCCACCTTCCTCCCTTTTTCTAGAATACCTTTTTCTCTGATATGATTATTGGCAACATGAACAATCAGAAGAAGATTTAAAATTTATCAAGTGGTTAATAATAGAATTGAAGATACATGTTTATTTATCTAAGAGAAAAAAATGTGACAATGCATTTTAAGAATGTCAGAAATAGGGATTGGAAGCCATTTATATTTTCACCTCTGGATGTTTCTAAACAGAAAATACTGTGAAACTATCTTAGGACAACACTTATACTCTGTGGCAGGCAGAAATCTACGATGACCTCCAATGAGTTATTCCTTTGTGTAATCTCCTCCTTTTGAGTGCGAGCAGAATCTGTGGCTTCTTTCTAGACAACAGAACTTGGCAAAGATGATAGGGTAAGTCATCCATGATCTTAGTCAACTGGAAGGAAAGCCCTTCCTATAGGTCTTAAAGAAACAAGGTGGTATGTGTTCTTGGTCCTATGCCAAGCCTTTCGTAAGTGTTATATGGGTTTGTTAAATAAAGACTGAATAAATAACTCAAACTATATTTCAAAACTTCAAATTTCCTTTCCATTTTCAGTTCTTTTCTACTCATGGTCTACTTTCTTCAATCACAAAAAGTATGAAGTAAGAAGAGTTTAGGCATTTAGGCATTTTCCCTTCCAATTTTCTGGGTTTTGTGTTATGTTCACAACTGCCTTTGTTCAGGTTATCATAAGGTATAACATATGGGAGTAGAAAATGCACTAGATCTTCATTTTAGTAGCTATTTAAGCTCTGAGTTATTAATAATGATTAGTTGCACTACCAAAATTTCTTAAATATTTGATAGAATGCATTAATTTTATGTAAATGGATTTTTTAAAACCAGAAAAAAGATGATTTTCAGAATTCATCATAATTTGTCATTTAAATAAGAGCATCTTATATTCTTTATCTGATCATAATACTTTTCAAAAAATTCACTGGAGGAATTTAAGTTTGGTGGTATTAAGAATATGCATGTTCAAATCCTTTGTCATCATATTTCAGAGCAATGGAAAGGTGTGTTCTGAAGCACAAACATTTGACAGTAGTTGGACATTGTGAAGTGATTCTCGCTTCTGTTGTCTTTACTAAGTTTTAGAAAAAGAAGCCCAGGGCTGGCCATGGGCAAAATGTCAAGTTTGAAATCCTCAGTCTGTCATTCAAAGTCCTGCACATTTTGTCCCTTCTCTGCCTTTCCAATCTCAACTCTGATTTTATTCTCATGCCCCAGGTGTTTTTAGACTTATTGCTTTTTAGGCTGTCCTTGGAAACCTTCAGGCTGTCCTTAGAAACCTTGTTCCCCTTTCTTGCCTCTGGCTTTGTGCAAGTTGTTACTTCTGCCTAAAATATTTCCTTGACTCCATATAAACTAATGCATTTTTTCCCATCCTCATTCACATTTATACTTTCCAACATACCTTCCCAAATATACCCATGATTTTTATGTCTCTTACTTTTCCATATGTTTTTTTCACCTCTGTTATAACATATTATGATCTTTGAACCAAATTATCTACATGTAATGATTTATTTGCTTGTGATCTCCTGAAGCCCTGTATCTATAGTTATTATTGTTATTATTATCTACTGCAGTGTGTATACAATGCTTTGGAAGGGGTGCATGTTAAATCATGTTTGTTGAATTGAACCATATTAAAATAACCAAGGCATCTACATTTGAAAGCCTGAAATCATAGATTGCTTTTATCCTTCTCATGGGTCAAGTCAACCTTAGATTGAATTTGCTTCATCTATAAAGTGCAAAGAAACCTGCTACATTAAAGGACATAATGCTGTGAAAGTAATCAGTAAACTATAAAAACTAATATAAACATCAATTACTGAGATTTCATTTATTCTAAATTTTGGGTGCTTTTTCCTTTTTCTTCAGCTCTTCTGGGCAGAATACTACATCTTTTTTTTTTAGCCTTTATTTACTGATTATATTTACTTTAGCAACTTCTTGATATGATATTACAACTTTTACTTGGAAGTCTATATATACATTTCTAATTTAAATACTATGTTTAACATTTAGAAATGCAATGATACTCCTACATGTACTTGCTTCTCTTAGACAAAAGGGTAACAGCATTGTAATGATCAAAATAAAAGTGTAGCATATGCTATTGGAATAGTTGAGACATGCTTCCAGGGGAGGAGAAATCTGTTGTAGCTACAAGAAGGTAAGATTTGTAATCATACTATGCCCTTATAATATGCTGTGATTTTAGAAAAGGTGAGAATAAAAGTTACTGAGGAATTTTTCCCTGTCCATCCTCTAGATTCTTGCTTGCTTTCCCACCTCTTTTGTGGCACTTAGGAGATTGGGTTCTCAAGTCAGCCTGTAGAGTTTACATTTCAGTCTCATAAGTCTAAGTTCTACATATGTATTTTCCTAGTGACCTGAACCCAAATTCCCACCACTTTAAAATGGTAGTACTAAAATATACATACTTCCTTCATAGGCTTGTTTAAAGAATTAAATACAATAAATTGTTTAAAGTCCTTGGCACATAACAAACACACAGTTTATGGTTGAATTTCTTAAGCATCGCATTACACATCTTCACATATTCTTTAGGTTCTTTCTGTAGGTTGAATGTCTTACCATTAGGAGCAATAAGTTATTTAGGCAAATTGCCCTAAATCATTTGAGGAATCATGTAAAACATACAGTGAATCAATAATCTTCTGAATTATACTGCATGCAACAATAACGTTCAAGCAAAATAGTTTTTAGAGTAGGCATATTATACATCCATTTCACTGTGAGTTATTAAGGCTCTTATTTTTCTCTTCTTTCAT
Organism: Varecia variegata; assembly: GCA_028533085.1. NCBI lineage: Eukaryota > Metazoa > Chordata > Mammalia > Primates > Lemuridae > Varecia > Varecia variegata. Next base: position 153,145,089 of record CM052438.1, on the reverse strand, counting down.
ATTACATTCATTTTCCCATCATATTTCCTTTATGATGGCTGTGATATAGTATTGCCAGCTAAAGAAATACAGTGGAAATATAGACCAATCCCTCAACTGCTTACTATATAATGTATTAATAATAAGACAAACAAAAAAATATTTGGGCAGAGAGAAAATGAAAATTAGAGAGCAAATCATTTTTGGATTTCCTATGAATTTATGTTATGTAAAATATCTGTTTTTTCCACCAGTACTGATGTTTATTTTAACTATATTGAAAAAGATACAAAATACCACCTTCAACACTTGTAAGCTCCAGGATCTTACCCTCTGTATGGTACAGATACAAATCTACCATGATTACAATGTGGATAACAATTGCCCTTCCTTTATATTAATATACTATTAATATTTGGACACTTAAATAAGATAATGATGTAGAATATTTTCATAAACTCAGAGGAAGGTGTTATATAAATATTTCTTATAATTGTTATTTTTGTTGTTATTATACCAAAAGTATGTGCTAAATCCTCTAGAAAATAAATGAGGAGAACAAAATTTCTAGAAAATTTTATCACGTGAGAAGTCCAGGTAAAAAAGACTTATTTTGGAGTTAAGTGCTAGGAAAGAATCTTCTCTAAGAGCATATTATTTTCTCTAATGTTTATCTTTTTTGTTTGTCATTAAGAAACTTCAAAATATAAATCATATCTGATTTGGAAAATATGTAATATTTTTATCTTTGTTTTAGTCTTTCATTTCTCTATCTTCAATATTAATTAATAGTTCCAATTGCTCTACTTTTTAGCTCTTATATATTGTTTAATGTTTTTAATGTATTTAGTACAATTATACCACATATCTACTCATCCATTTGTCAAATATTTATAGAGTGCTATTATATACAACATTTTGTGCTAGGTGCTTGGGGGTTCAATGGCAATGACAAAAATAATTAAAAAAAAAAAGCCAGACGAAAACAAAATTCTGAACTCATGGAAATTATGGTCTAGTTAAGGAGATTACTATTAATATTAACAAATAATCACAGAAATAAATATAAAATGCAAATAATAAGTACCATAGACAGGTGCTGTAGGAGTATTTAGCTGGGGAAATAGGAGTCCACTGAATGCTGAACAGAGTGCAGAGTATCTAAAAGAATTTCCTCCTGAGGAGTACTAGTTCTTCACTCAACTGCAGCAGCCCTTCAAAGTCTAGAAAAGAACCACAGAATGAAGAGAAATCTCCTGAGATGCAGAAAGTTGGGAATGGCAGTGGAGAGCAAATAGAACTCCACAGCCCACTGCAGCACACCCCTGAAGAAGAAAAAAAAAAAAAAAAAAAAGGCAATCAAACTCTAAAAGCAGAGAGAGATCTCACAGTTTGGTGGCTGTGAATTAAAGCATAAAATATGGAAGGTTTCTAAACTCTTCCTACTGCTGAGAGCTTAACAAGGGGCATGAAAGAAAATTTACACAATGCCTAGGACATTAAGAAAAGTCATGAGATATTCAAAGAAGCAAGAAAATGTGACTTAATCAAGAGAACAAAAGTCCATATAATCAGACCTACAAGTGGCTCAGATGTACTTATCAGGAAAAAAAAAAAAAAAAACTTTAAAATAACTATGATAGGAGCTCTGTTTAAAATCCAGATTTAGCAAGTCACAAAAGAGCATTACTCTCTCCAAAATTCCATAAAAATCTGGATGACCTACCAAGTCATAGGTTTTCAAAACTTACCAGAGAGCTGAAGAAACAAAGAAACTTAGTCTAATTAAATTTTAGAAATTGACAAGCCATACACAGGAGAGAAGAGTCCAACACTTTCTATCTTCCATGGCAGAATAATTCAAAGAAAAACTTGCCATAGATAGGGATAAGTAGGATCCAGACAAACTTTTAGCCAACTTTTATGCTGCTTGTGAACCAGCAAAAAAGCTTAGAATCCTGTCGTTGAGGAGTTCTGGACCCATCACCCCCACTCTCTTTTGTGAGTCTTTATTGAGTTCTTGGGAGTCCTAAAACAAACATTATCCAGGTATAATGTTGCAATGGCTTCCTTACCCTTGTTGCCACTAATGTGACTATGATTTCTGTGTATCCCAATAATAATGAGCTTGATGTTATTAAATATTAAAGCCCCAAGGGACAGACAAATACAAGTTTAATGATGTTTCAGTGTGTCCATGATTGCCTATTTGGGGATTATTTCCAACTCATATTCAATCTGAATGTCATTCTTGCTGCTGAAATGAGCCAAGTATTAACTATAGGTACCTCTATTCACAACAGCACTTTCAAATTATGCTTTGGGAAGACACCAGGCATCTGGACAAGAACAAAAGCACAGAACAGATGGTATATTTCAGAGAAGGATGAACACACATTAACAAATTTCAGCCCTACTTTAAAAGATTCTGTTCACAAATAACTATTTTCAGACTCTATTTCTAGGCATATTGAGGAAACAAAATATTCCTAAAATTTGAATTTCTGATTCAGCTACAATTGAAATTTAGCAAATGCTGACAAGGATATAATTTTCTCTGTAATTATTAGTAAACATATTGTTATAGAGTGATGTTATTTTATCATAATAAGGTGTGGGACAAGAACAATAGGGAGTCCCAGGAAATGGATAATCAGAAAGGACAAACTGTGCACTTCAGGTATTCTACCTATCATGTTCACCACTTTTTCAAAAGAGAAAGAGAAAAAGTAATATTAGAAATTGTACATAGTTGTCATATATAATTAAAGTTAACTTTGTGTTAAATGCTTCTATATAATGTACCACACTCAAATAGGATAAAAACTTAATGAAATAAAATTTTGTAAGTAAGAGTCTTGCATATTTTTATAATATAAATTTTATGTAATTCTCTTTTAAGTGTTTAGTGGGGTTTATCCAGTGTAGGTCTGTGTAAAAACATCCACTACTGTACATGAAAATATCAAACAAACTGGGATATAAACACCACAGTAAAACAATATTTGGCAACTTCTTTCTTTTATAACTTTCTGATAATGACAAAAGGATTTTCTAGGACAGTTTGTCCTAGAAAAGCTAGTAGAGTTCCACTTCCCATCTATTGGCTATGCCAATTGGCTGATGTTTTATTTGCTTGTTAATAAAATGGAATGGGTAAGACTGGGACTTTGGTCCCTTCTCCCTCATTCTATTTCCCAGATCAATTTGAAATACAGTGTGTAATGTCCACATGGGCCAGTTCACCTACCCATTCCAGGGAACTTAGCATTTGTCATACTATTTATGCCAGTAATTAGATGTCCCTTGTACTTTTGGGGGGTTGACTCCCCTCAAATTCTCTTAGTTTTTAATGTGATGAGAGGCCTTATGCCTTTCCGAAAATACAGTACTCTCTTCAGTGTCGACTGTCCCATCTTACATTGATAAATGTTCTAGAATCCTCAGGGAAACTTAAGATTCCATCTTGTATGGCCTTTCCTCTCTCCCAGAAGCTTGCAGCCTGCTTGCTTGCTTGCTATGGCCACAGATGTTGTAAGTAACCTGCTCGGGTATTATCTACTGCAGGCTCTTGGCCCCAAATCCTCCTCAGCGTTGTTCCAGCCCCTCCTGCTATCAAAAGACTTATACTGCCTAGTATTTAAGGCCTGTAATATTATAATTTATACATCCTTATTATTCAAATAACTTCCCTTCTCCTAATTATTGCCCAAATCTCAGTTGTTTGTAAGTAAATATACACAGAGATGATGAGTATTGATGATATAATAGTATCTTTATTTCAGTTACTTTCACATGCTGTGGAAACAATACATTGGTATTTCAGGACGTGCATTTTAGTAAATTTTCTGAACTATATAAATTTCCCATTTTTTGATCCCCAACCACAATCCTATCTTCATAACCTCAGTCCCTTTATATGCCATGTATTGTCAATGTGTGGTCTCACTATTAACCATTAAATTGTAACAAAGCAAAGTTAGGATTTCTTTGCTTGGCCAATAAGATAAGCAATAAAGCAGCTCTAGGGGTTTTCCTTAGTGCCAACAAAGTGCTGTTTAAGCAGTGACATCTGGAAATATTTATGTGTTTTTCAAAAGAAACTTTCACTGAACCATCTAAAAACTGTCTAAGTTGAAGCTCTGCAGCAACTTGTATAAAACCAATATTTCAACACATATATTCCCCCCAAGATATCAGTGAGGAGAAGGATCAACAAGTCTCGTTATGTCTATAGAGATTTTAATTTTTTTTTTATAGCAATTCTAACTAAGTGGATCAAAGCTCTTGTATTGAGGGATTAACAAGTAGTTTAGACTTGAGGGCACATGACCTTAAAGACTGATTGAATTCAAGAAAGAAATTGAGAAATGTAAGATTTTGCTAAATCTATTAGTTTCTGTACCACAGGGCAAAGCAGAGAAAACTGAAGCTATTATCCAGCAGTATGTGGTTACAGAGGTTTCATAGAAGGTAAAGAAAATGAATTACAATCTGAAAGTGTTCCCATGGAATAAATATGTTCTACTAAGCAACAGAAACACAAAGTGTTATTCTCTCTATTTGGTCAGACAACATTAAACTGTCCTGGTCTATTATCCTCAAAAAACTTATTGTCTTATCTCTGCATATCATGTTACTTAATCGGTTATTTTATTTTATTTTTTTTCCAATAAACAAAGCACCAGCCATGACTATGGGCCATTCTCAATACGCACAAATTATTTTGGAAAAACCTTGAGTTCTCACGGATACCACAAACAAAATTTATTTTCACATTTTCAACTTATAAGTTGCAAGAAATGAGAAATTTTTCAGAGATCATATATAATTTATCCAGAAAAAAAGATCACCTTGATTTTTTAAGTAAAAGTGTTGTGTTTGGGGGAATAAAGACCTTGAATCTATTTTCTTATTTTCACAAATTCCATGTTCAATAGAAATAAAATTAATGTTCATCTTTGATTCATCAACACCAGGAAAGAATTAAAAAGAATGAATAAAAATTTAAATAAAAGCATTTTAAAAAATAAAATACCATGTTAATTTTTAAAAAAAAAATATCTAAAATTTTGCTATCATCTTTTACAGCAAAAAATGGAATTCCAGACCATTCTCTGGTAAAATATCAATTCTGAGTTGAGGCATTTTTTTCTCATTTACAGTTTATTCCATTTTTTTAGGCAAACTCATTTTTTTGTTTCTGTGAAACATTGAATCTTTAAATCTAAGATAAATTCTTTATTCAAAGAAGTAAATACAACATACTTTTTCTGTTGCCCGGGCTAGAGTGAGTGCCGTGGCATCAGCCTAGCTCACAGCAACCTCAAACTCCTGGGCTTAAGCGATCCTACTGCCTCAGCCTCCCGAGTAGCTGGGACTACAGGCACGCGCCACCATGCCCGGCTAATTTTTTCTGTATATATTTTTAGTTGGCCAGATAATTTGTTTCTATTTTTTAGTAGAGACGGGGTCTCGCTCTTGCTCAGGCTGGTCTCGAACTCCTGACCTCGAGCGATCCACCCGCCTCGGCCTCCCAGAGTGCTAGGAATACAACATACTTTTTAAAAATAAAAACTGTTTTAAAAAATCAAAGTTTATACAAAATGGCATATTTGATGATAAGTAAATACACACTTTTTGCTTTTTAATTATTTTAAAACCGTTCACATTAAAATTATTTTCTGCTTTCCATTCTGATTCACTTGGTTTAGAACCTCATCATCTTTGTCTAAACTTTTTAATTCTCTACTGTTTGAAAAGCAATATAGCACAGTGGTTAATGGTTTAGGGCCTGAAATTGAGTTTTAATTCTGGCTCTGTTACTTTGCTTGAGGTGTTAACATTTGTAAGACAATTTTCTCATAAGTACATTGAAGGAGTTTTCTTTTCTTTTGTTCACACTGGATTCCCTGTTAGATAAGAATTCTCGGTTTGCTCTCTTGTTTTGGTGTAGCACACATTCCAGTTGTGTACAAAGTGCCAGGCAATGTGCTAAGCACTTCATATGCACTTTCTATTTTAATCCTCACAATGTAACCCTACACAATAGGTAATATGATTATTGTCATTTCACAGATGGAGGAAACAAAGCTTACAGAGAACTGTGTCCAATGACTAGGATCAACTGCAGGAACAAAGACCCAAAATAACAGTGGCTTCAGCAAGATAGAAATCTACTTATTACTTTTTTATAAAAATTTGAAGATATGTGGCCCAGAGCTACCTCATGAAATCCTCTGGGTCTCAGCTTCCTTCTTGCTTACCCCTTTTTCATTCCCGGGGTGTGACCTTATTCTTTTGTTCTTAAATAATCACTTTCATGTTTCAGGTGGCAGAACAAAGGAAAGATAAAATTGAAAGGGACAGAGATATCTCTTAAGTAAGATTTTATCCGGAACTTAGGTATGGGACGTTTCATGGATATAAAGGAATCTAGGAAATGTAGTTTTTAATTCTGAGCAGCTGTGTGCCCAGTTAAGGAAAGTGGCTATTTAATATCAGTATACATTATGAATGCTAACACTGAAGGGAAATTACTTGAGGTCAAACCCTGGCTTTCGTGCTTGTTAGTTAACACTGGGATGTTAAGATATAAACCGGTTCTTGCGGCCTCTGACTTCGATGGTATGGGTGTCTACAGCAAAAGCTGATGTCTTTTATCACTGAAAACTTGGCTGATAAGTGACAGTGTTTGTGAACTAAAAAACTGGCTACTGATTTATTTCTGCTCTCCAACTTTCACACAAAAATATCTCTTGTGGCCCACCCTGAACTAGAAATATATAAGACAGTAAATATTTGGAAATGTAGTCATCATAGTCAAGTTATATGTTACAAAGCAACAATGCCAGTCAGGCTATGAGCTTGTGGGCAAGTTTTTTAATCCCTGTGCCTTGACTACCCCATGTAAAATGGAGATAATAATAGTACATACCACAAAGATTGTAAGTTCTCAATGAATAGTAATTATTATTATACGAATACCATCTTTATGATTACCAGCTTCCCGTGAGCCCAATAAAGCTTCATTTCCTACATTACCTTCAAATAAAAGACAGCTTTATAGTGTTAGCAATTTTATCTTATAGAAATAATGATGTATTTGTATAAGAATTTCAAGTATGTGATTTGAAAAGAATGGAATCCTCCCCAACTCATTCTAAGAAGCCAATTTTATAAAATGCTCTTGATAGAAACAGTATTCTCTGCATTATTACTAATTGAGAAATTAGAGAATGAGAGCCATTTTGAGATTTCATCCTTCACTATTAAAATAAGGAACATCACTTACCACATTAATTTCAATCTGGAGTTTTTGGACTTAATAGTTTTACTTGTACAGTGAATCATTATTCAGGAGTAACATATTCGCAAATTTGCCAACTCACCAAAATTTATTTGTAACTCCCAAATCAATACTCACAGTAATTTCATGGCTGTTTGTAGAAATGTGCAGAGAGGCGAAAAATTTGAGTTGCCTGCTGTATGCATTTGAATAAGGAGATGTTCTACCTTATTGTTTTAGCTCTTATACTGTAACTGAGTATAATTTTATGGTCTATTTAGTGTTAAATTTTTCTCATTTTTGTGCATTTTGTTGATGATTTTGCTGTTTGTGATGGCTCCCAAGCCTGTAGTGCTGAAGTACTGTCTAGTGTTCCTCAGCTCAGGAAACCTGTGATGGGCTTTAAGGAGAAGGCTTAGTTCAGAACTAGACAAGCTTCATTTAGGCATGAATCACGGTGGCGTTGGCTGTGAATTCGATGTTAATGAATCAACAATATGTATTAAATAATAATGTTTTAAAAAACACATAAAACAACCTCATATACTGATGAGCTGATGAAAATATTATGACCAGAGGGTCACAGAAACCTAACCCTGTATTTCCTCAAGGAGTGATCATCCAGTATTAACTAATTCAGTGTTTGATGTGGCTTCATGGAATATAACTGCTGAGAATAATGAGAATCGACTACATTAAACCTTTAATGTGATTTTCTTACATAATTTTTTATGAGCTACATGAGGAATTTATACATGGTTTTAGATTTTTAGATATTTAAGAGGCATTATAATTATGATAAATTGAATCAACAATTATTAGTTGTGAGTTCTCTCTCCCTGTATATTAAATAGAATCAACAATTTAGTTTGAGAAACACTGTTAGAGTGCAAGTAACATAGCACAAAGTAATATAAGGCATCATAGTGGCTGGAAAAGTCAAGATGGTTACAGTGAACCTTGTAGAGCATGTGTAGTGGACAATGGACATTGGCAACCTAGATGCCTTTTCATAAGGGATGTGTTGCCCCACCTGCTGGGAGTGCTGTCAGATAACATCCTTCAGATCTCAATCCTTTCAGTACTTGCCCATCTTTCATGATGTAGCTCATATCCAACTGCTCATCTAAGTGGAAGTATCAATGCCTGTCCATTTCAGTTCAATGCTAAACACTCAGATGACCCATTGCAGCTTCAGAGCTCCCTGTGTAATTAGTTGCATTACAGCGCTCTCACTCCCTATCTGTCTCTCTGTCTCTCTTTCTCTCTCCAGACTACACAATCCTACTTCCTTACAGTTTCCTTCTACAGTTGTTGATATTGTTGATCCCAAGAACATCCCTTAATAAACATTCTTAGTCTATACTAAACTCTCTCTGAGATATTGCTTTGGGGATAACCCAAACTGTGACAGCATGTATTCTTAGCTGCTCATGTTATAAATGGTATTTAGCTGTATTGTGGATATGGGGCATAAGCTGTGATTGTTTGTAAATTCATTTATTTTTATTCCACCTCTTGCAAAGTGGCTCCAATAAGATGCTAAAAGCCTAAGAAACAAATAAGTGAATAAGCCAAAAGTTGAATAAATTCTTTCTGGAGATGTAAGAATCATTTGGACAATACTTTCTTAAATGAGTTGAGAAGTCTTTTTCGAGAGGCTCCTGAAATAATGAAAAGCTGCATCAAAATTTATCCGTTTGTCGTGCTAGATGTTCCTAAGATGCTATGTAAGGAAATCACTGATTCTTGTTGAGCACAAGACTACTTGTGGGGTAGATCAATGATGAATATCTCTCTCTTATAAATATGTATGTTTTCAAAGACAAATTAATAATAAAAGCAATATTAATAACATGATGATGATGATGAGAAAGAGAAAAAGAGGGAGAGATTTTGTAGTAATTTCGACTTTTAATTCTTGGATAACATTTTACGAATGGCGATCTCCAGTAACATTTTCTTTTTCTCTTCATTGTCTATCTTAATAATCTATAGCTATTCTTAGAACTGATGCATTCAGGCAGCTCCAAAGTGCTGAGGTGATGGTTGCTGGGCAATGTTATCCATGACTGAGAGGTTGCTGGGCCTTTAACCTTGAGTACCTTGCTTGTTTGGGGAGAATGAGGAAAAACCTATTTCTAAATTATGTGGCTTTCAGGCTCAGAAAAGAGAGATATTTAAAATGTAAATTAAGGTCTTAAAAGGGCTTTTCAGGAGAAAAACTCTATTTCTCAAAAAAAGTCTATGTTTTATTCTTATTCATAGGCACTAGGTGATTTCCTAAAACAATAAACAGGCAAAACAAATACCTGCACAGTCTGTTGTCACACTTACTGAGCCATTTTAAATATCAGGTCAGTGTTTGATTAAGATCATAATATATGAGATTAGAAAATAACATATTTGATTTTTTTTTTATTCCTAGCTTATTCTGGCTGACCATTCTGTTTTGTAAGCTACAGACTAGTAATTATTTCATATGTCTTAAATTTAAATAAAGGTTGAGCATTCATTTTCTGAAATGCTTGGGACCAGAAGTGTTTCAGATTTTAGATTTTTTTCATGTTTTGAACATTTACTATTACATAATATCTTGAGGATGAGACCTAAGTCTGAACATGAAATTCATTTATGACTCATATACATCTTATACAGATAGTCTGAAGGTAATTTGATAAAATATTTTTTTATTTGTATAAATTTAGGGGATACAAGTGCAGTTTTGTTACATGGATATATTGCACAGCGGTGAAGTCTGGGCTTTTAGCGTAACCTTCAACTGAATAACATACATTGTAGCCATTAAGTAATTTCTCATCCCTCACCCCTGTCCTGTCTTCCCATTCTCCTGAGCATCCAATGTCTATTATTCCGCACTCTATGTCCATTTGTACACATTGTTTAGCTCCCACCAATAAGTGAGAACAGGAAGTATTTGACTTTATGTTTCTGAGCTATTTCACTTAATATAATGGCTTTCAGTTTCATCCATGTTGCTTTAAAAGACATGATTCCATTCTTTTTTATGGCTGAATAGTATTCGTGTGTGTGTATGTGTGTGTGTGTATAGTGTCACATTTTCTTTATCCAATCATCATTGATGGGCACTTAGGTTGATTCCATATGTTTTCTATTGTGAGTAGTGCTTCAATAAACATACTAGCGTAGGTTATGTTTTTGATATGATGACTTCTTTTCCCTTGGGTAGTTATCAAATAGTAGGATTGTTGGATTAAATGGTAGTTCTATTAATATTATTAGTTCTTTGAGAAATTTCCATACGGCTTTCCATAGAAGTTCTACTAATTTACATTCCCACTAAGTGTGTAAGCTTTTCTTTTTCTCTACATGCTTGTCAACATCTGTTATTAATATTTTTTTACTTTTTGATAATAGCCATTCTAATTGTTGTAAGATGATATCTCATTGTGATTTTAATTTACATTTCTCTGATGATTAGTGATTTTGAGCATTTTTTCATATGCTTGTTATTCATTTGCATGTCCTCTTTTGAATAATGTATATTCATTTCCTCTGCCCACTTTTTAATGGGGTTGCATTTCTGTTGTTGTTGCTGAGTTGTTTGAATACCTTGTAAATTCTGGATATTAGCTTCATGTCAGATACATAGTTTGCAAATATTTTCTCCCATTCTGCAGGCTTCCTGTTTTCCATAGGTTTTCTTCTAGTATTTTTATAATGTCAGGTTGACATTTATGTCTTTACTCTATCTTGAGTTACTTTTTGTATATTGTGAGAGATAGAGGCCCAATTTCTTTCTTCTGCGTATTGCAATCCAATTTTCCCAGCACTATTTATTAGAAAGGGTGTTCTTTACCCTGTGTATGTTTTTGTCAACTTTTTTAAACATCAATTGCCTTTGGATATATGACTTTATTTCTGGGTTCTCTAATCTACTTAATTGATCTATTTGCTTATTTTTGTGCCAGTACCATGCTATTTGGGCTACTATAACCTTGTAGTAGGTTATGCCTACTGCTTTCTTCCTTTTGCTTAGGATTCCTTTGGCTATTTGGGCTCTCTTCTGGTTCCATATAGATTTTAGGATTGTTTTTTCTACTTCTGTGAGAAATGACATTGGTATTTTGATAGGGATTACATTGAATCTGTAGATTGCTTCAGGCAGTATCATGGTCATTTTAATGATATTAATTCTTCTAATCCAGGATCATGGGATGTTTGTGTCATCTATGATTTCTTTCAACGGTATTTTGTAGTTTTCCTTATAAAGATCTTTCCTCTCCTTGTTTAGGTATTTTATTATTTTTTTGTAGCTATCGTAAATGGGATTACCTTCTCAATCTGGCTCTCAGTTTGATTGTTGTTGGTGTTTAGAAATGCTACTGACTTTTGTACATTGACTTTGTATCCTGAAACTTAACTTATTTATCAAGTTTAAGTGTTTTAGGAGGAACCTTTAGTGTTTTCTATGTGTAACATCTTATCATCAGCAAACAGAGATAATTTTACTTCTTCTTTTCCAATTTCAATGCTTTTTGTTTCTTTCTACTGCTTGATTGCTCTGCCTAGGACTTCCAGTACTATGTTGAATAGGAATAGTGAAAATAGGTATCCTTGTTTTGTTCCAGTTCTTAGGCAGATTGGTTTTAACTTTTCCTCATTCTATATCATTTTGGCTCGGGGGTTGTCATTTTTTTGTTATTATTTTGAGGTATGCTCCTTCTATGACTAGTTTGTAGAGGGTTTTTATCATGAAGGGATAGTGAATTTTATCAAATGATTTTTCTGCATCTTGAGATGATAATTTGGTATATCATATTTTTAATGATGAGTATGAAACAAAGTTTAAGTATTTATATGTGGAATTTTCTACCTGTGACATGCTGGTGCTTAAAAAGTTTGATATTTTGGAGCATTTTGGATTTCAAATTTTCAGATTAAGGACATTCAACCTATAATATCATAGTTATATTTTTTCATTCTAACCAGCTATTTTTAAATTGTAAGATCTTATTTTCTGAAATACAAATGGTTTTAAAATGAATTTTTAAGACTATTGCTTTTCTAGTTTTGGATGAACCAATATAATGGATATTTTTACAGAATTTTATATTGACCATGATCCAATAACAGGAAGAGATGGAGACAGAAAATAATTGGGGTTATGGAGGTAGTAAATGTTAGCACCTGACTAATAGACAAATCTCTGATACATGCTCTTTAAATATAAGTATTTTTTTTAGGGGTGGATGTCTGAGAACAATCTGTTAGTCAGTTTGGACTACTATAACAAAATACAGCCTCATAAATATATACAACTATTATGTATCCATAAAATTAAAAAAAAATAAAAGACTATGGCCTGGATGGCTTAAACAACAAACATTTATTTCTCACAGTTCTGAAATCTGGGAAGTCCGAGATCAAGGTGCCATCCTCTTTATGGTCCACAGATGGCCATCGTCTTGCTGTATCCTCAAATGGCAGAGGGAGAGAAACAGAGGCCTCTGGTCTACCTCTTCTTATAAGGGTAATAATTCCACCTTGGGGGCTTCATGCTCAACACCTCATCTAAATCTAATTACTTCCCAAAGGCCCCACCTCCAAATACTATCACACTGGGGGATTCAGGTTTCAACATACAAATTTCAGAGGAACACAAATATTCAGTTCATACCTGGCACTACACTTTACCATTGAAAATTCTGTATCCTAATAATATTATCTCAAAATATGAGGCTCAGAAACATGAGACAGTTTATTAAATGCGGTTTGCACTCAAGGGCAATGAAGATGCTGTTAGAACAATTATGCTTATTTGCTTATGTTTTCCTGGAATCAACGAGCTGATGAATATGCAGACATGGCAGTAATAGAAAAACAGCCAGAAGCAGTTACTGCCTCCAGGGTTTTCTCCAGAGTATTGGTAGGGATAATTATGCAAATATTAGAGTTCATATTTTCTTGGGCTTCTCTTTTCATCTTCATATAAACTTACTTCTGAATCAGCCGTGTTCTTAGGTATTCAAAGGTTGTGTTAAAAGCCAGATTCTGCTTATAATAGAGTAGCTCTATGTTGGCATTAGAAGGGAAAATTGAAAGAGAATTGGCACATTATTTGAGGAAATAATAAAGTACATTGCCATAGAATCTCACGGAATATGTTTTCTACTTGGCAAAAGAGATCGAAATAGAGACTTTGTTTATATTATAAACAAAGAGGCAGTTTGGAAGAGTAGGGCATTGGTTAACTAGGTGGCCACCAATCTTTATGTACAATCTTTGACAAAAGGTCAAAGATAAATGTGGGGAGTGTAATTTTTACTTTGCCAGGCTGCACATTTATCTGTTCTAAAAATTCTCTGGGTAAAAAGAATTTCAAAGGCCATTGGATTCCCTTTTTAAATGCACTATGTTATATTGTACTCAACATTGCTATGAATGAGGTTCCAGTCTCCAAGGAAGTAGCTTAGATTTGCAATGATGAAAGTAAATTGTTTTCTGTTTCTGCAGGGAAAAGTTATTCTAGGTAGCCAGTAAGCATGCAGTTCTTTTGGCTCAATCTGTTATTCAAAAAGCATAGAAAGACAGGGGAAAAATGAGTTTGAATTTGACATTGCTATGAATTGTAGCTACATTTAGAAAGTTAGAATCATTTTATATGAAATATTATGAACACACACACATATATGAAAGAAACATACATCATGAAGCAACTAAATAACATATTTTTAAAGTATGACTGTCAAAATTCCAATGTGAAGATGTATAGCTTTGTTTTGACAGAGTTTATTATAACTTCAGACTTGGAGTTCCTGGTATCAACAAGAGCTCCTACCAGGAAAGGGATTATCTAGGAAATTCCCCTTTCTAACAAAAGTTGAAGACAGAAATAGAACACTCAATGGGGAAAGCAAGATAATACATAAAAGGTCATAACAGGTAATGTGTAGGACCCTTTATTTTACAATCTTTCTTCCATTGTTTCTTTATACTTCTTATGGTAAGAGTCCCTAGGGAAAATATCTCCTTTGTAAAACCTGAACCCTCCAAGCAAATGTCAACCTTTCATAGAACTTTCTCTCTGTGATCACCAGACTGTGCCATAAAATTACTGACATCTATTGGCCTCGTGAATAACCAGATGATGTACTCTCTTCACAGTGGAGTAGTTCAAATGCCATGTTTGAATTGTTAGCATGTGATATCCTTTTAGTCACATAATTTGTACATTGGAAGGTTATCTCATAAATGCCTGGCCACTACTGATGGGAGTGGGAGTCAGGGCTATAGGAAGTAAACACATAGACCAGTAACTAACTACTATGACACTTACTAGAAGGAGCTAAAAAGTTGTTCTGCCTGGAAGTTCTTATCAGTGACCTGTGTCCAGTCGCCTTTTCTTCAACATATCTTGACTACAGTCTTAGTAATTTAAGTCTTTTATTCCTTCAGGCTGTGAATCCTCCCAGTTAAGAAATGGAAGAAGTAGCATAAAAACTAGTTTTACTAGTTACTCATATCTAGTCCGTAATCTCTGCATAAAAGCCCATTAAAAAAAAATCTTGATTTAACCTTTGGGTATAGAACATCGATTTTTAAACAGAAAATATTTTAATAGGCATTTTAGGATTCCACAAGATAATTAATAAATACCTGGTTAAAGAAATTTTACAGCCATATTTGAATATTTTTAAACTATACATATTATATGTATTTATTTTTAGTTAGAAAATGTATTAATGGATTGAATCCTTTGCTTAACTTATAGAAATTAATGGCAACACTATGAAATATACATATAGGTAATTTTTGCCAATACAAGAACTAGGATTAGAATGAGAGACAAAATTGAGGAAAGTTGAGACAAATTATTTGAGGTTACACAGCACACAGCTAATTAGTGTCAAGACAAGGATGGGGGCCCAGGCTTGGCGATGTCCTGCTTGTGCTTTATTCACTCTACAAATGATTGTAAATACATTGATCATGTAGAAATATTTATTTTTAAAAAATTATAAGCATAATTTAATAAGCAAATATGTTTGTTAATTATAATTAATTATTACATTATTTGTTATTTATTATTTAGCATGTTTTTATTTTCCTCTTTTTTCCTCCTAGTAAATTGACTAAGGTTTTCTAATCTTTTTTTCCCATTTTGGGAACCATATATTTTATTTAATTTATTGCTATTTTTTTAGTTGCTACTCCTATATTTTTAACACATATATTTAATAAACTTTTTCTAGCAAGTCTAAAATTATTCATTATAGGACAAGGACACTGTCATCCTTTGATTACCCATTAAACTGCCTGTCCATGCCCACCTATAATTTTACTGTTGTGTTTGTATAAAGCAGAGTTTGATTACTGTTCTGTACACTGAGATGACAAGTCAAGTCATGGGCTAAAAGGCACATTGACCTCTAAGGCATTTCCACATAATGTAGTAATGGATTAAGAGAAAGTTTAATGAACTATATGTCTATATGTTCATATCTATCTATCTAGAACCAGTATTCACCTTTCTAAATTATTAAAGTTTCTTACATGAAGGAAAAAAATATAGAGAAATAGATGATAGTTGTTTTTTTTTTTTTTTTTTACTTAAGTCTAAATAATATTACAAGAGCTTGGGAAGTTAACACTTTTCCTAAGAATTATACAAATCATTAAAACTTATAATATTCACCATGTTAACATCATTTTGCATTACCTATCTACTGTAGAGTAACAAGATAGTGACTGCTAGGTGAAACTATTTCCGACTGAGTGATTGTGTCAAGAAATGGAAGTTTTGAATCTTAAAATGAGGGAGAATTCATGGAGCTTGAATAATAAACATAAGAATGCAATTCTGAAAATGTGTGATTTGTTTTAAAATTCAAAATGAAAGTGGCAGTAGTAAAGCTCTGAGTTACACAGGCTGTCACTTAAAACTATTCTTTGCACATATTCCCAATTCACTTCTGTAAAATTTGTATGCATATTTTTGACTAATAATGGAAATAATTAGAATGGAATAAATTCTGAGTAATTACATTGAATCCCCAAATGTTTATACCTGCAGAGCATTGTACTTGGTACTGAGGAAGACAAACTGGATAAAAAGTATCAGTAGGAAAAACCATAATATAGCGGTTAAAAACATGGTATAGAGTGAAAGATTTCTTGTGCTCTAACCAGTCCTATGGGACAGAATTCACATAGAATGTTATGTGATTAGTGACATCTGGAATATAACATATTATGGATATGGTACCCTGTGCAATATACACAGCAATTTTGGGAAGCACAGTTGGTAAGCAGGTTACAGCTATTACTCTTATTAGAATTAAAACCAGGGAAACCACATGTTCTGGTTTTCCCAGGACTAACCTGCTATGTGCTGATCATCCCGGCCATGATTATTAACAGGATCACCTTTCAATTGCATAAGTGTGTCAATTCTGATATTAAATTATAGACATTATATTCAAGGTAACACATTTAGGTTAATCTTTCATTTGGGTGAGATCTACTAGTACTTATCTCTTAAATTTTAATGAAAAGGATTTATTTAATTTCAGGCTTGTTCTGAGTATAAAGTAGTGTATATGAAAATTAATTAGGGTACATGACCAATAGTGTGTGCTCAGTAAATTTTAAATATGTTTTTTTTTCCTTAGTGTCATTTTTGCAGTCTACATTTACAAGTAAAATATGCCATTTCTATAGCAGTTTGGTAAGCATTTGGCTTGTGACACACTGAATCCTGCTGATTTTTGATTCCTGGGGATATAAAGATTGTATTAGCTGAGAATATCAATATTCGGTTGTAAGAGACTTCAAAAATAATTTCAGTATTTTCCAGCCTTTTACTCAGATTCTATTATCTTCCCATTAAACAGTTTGAGAGTGACAGAATATAAAAAAACAGATAATATGCACATTATGGAAATTCTATGGTAGAATTCAGTATGTCAGCATAGAGAGAATTTATGCTACATATTTAGATGCAAAGCAGAGTATATTCCCTTGTTTGTACAGTGTGGTTTCTGTACAAATAATTAGATTATTTTTAAATATGAAAAACACTTAGGTTTTATGCCTCTGGATGAAAGACCCAATAAAATTCTAGGTGACTTGGGAATTGATTCAATTCATATATACCTTGAGGCTACATTGCTTGAGTCATGTCATGTAGTTCCATTTAGAGTGTCAGAGTGGAAAAGAACTTTGACATTATTTATCTTGCCCATACTCCTCACTTTAAGATATGGTAATTGAGATAGATTACAAATGTTTTCTCCCATTCTTTAGGTTGTCTGTTTACTCTGTTGATTATTTCCTTTGCTGCGCAGAAGGTTTTTGATTTAATTAAGTCCCATTTACTTATTTATTTATTTATTTATTTATTGCTGTATTTGCCTTTGGGGTCTTAGTCATAAATTCTTTCCCTAGTTATGACCCCTGTCTCTCACCATATACTAAAATTAATTCAAGATGGATAAAAGGCTTAAATGTAAGGCATGAAAATATATTTTATTTCTTAGACTTCTTTATATCCTTTAACAAATTCAAAATATTTTCAACCAAGGTTTTCAAAGCCATTTCTCTTCCATTCTTGAGCTGCATTTTCTCCAAATTCCACTAAAGTTATAAAGGAATAAAATATGCATTCATACATAGTGTTATGGTCTCAATTTTAAGGGAGCAATTTTCCACTACCCCAAAATGTAGCATTTTACATTGCATATGTTTAAATATTTAGTTCTGTAGCCATTTCAATGTGCTTATAGGTTAAACTTAATATCTTTTTAAATTTCCGGAGCTCCACTTGCAATTGGGTGCCACGCATATAACAGACATTCAGATATGTCTTGTTAAAATGTAATCAATGCTGTATATAAAATTCTAACCAACTTCTTATTATAGTTATGCAAAATTGTAGAGCATACTAATAAAAGCTGGAAGGCAACAAAGGAATAAGGAAGTTGATTTGTCAAGGAAGTGGAATTAATTTTGAGTTTTTCCCTTTGATTTTTATTATTACAATAATTGCCTATATAAAATGTATTTGTAATAAAAAGCTGTCGATATAAACACACATAATATACTATATTATTTCTCTACTCTCTGTAGCTTGTCTGATATAAGATTGTAGTGGGCTTCGGGGAAATATAGAATTAAATGACAGAAGCAGTAGGGGACATATGAGCAATCAGGAACAGATTTTGAGTAGTTGCTCACTGAGCTAGGCACAGTAGGAATTACAGAGTGAGTGTGGTAATGAAATTATTTCCTTCAGTCAGGAATGGTAGCTACATAAAATAATAATAGTTTTTATAATTTTAAAGAACTTTAAAGCCATTACTCTTTTGCAGATACTTATGATCAATAGATTGATGCTACAGTATTTGATTTCCCCTGAAAGCTTAGGTAGTAATGATCATTCAGATAGCATGTTACAAGGAGATGATATAATAAAAATGGCAACATTTTCCCACACTTTCTATGCAAATTGTACTAAAAATCCAGGATTTTTTTCAGCCTTCCTCAATTATCAGATTAATAACTGTCATTCATCAAATAAATGAACATTTGATATTGATGTCACAGAAGAAGAAAAAAGAGAATGGAAGAGAAAAAAAGTCTTTATCAGGTCAACAATAGAATAAATGTCAAGGAAATTCTTTAGTCTGAAGAGAGAGATCAGATTTATAGAGTGGAGAACACTGGGAATGGCTTGTACCAATGAGAAATTACATTAAGTATAATGGGAGACAGATTTCTCATTGTTGGAGAAGAGAGTTACAAAAGTCAGAGGGAAGAACAAGAGAATGTACTCTGTAGTGCTGATTTATAATAGAGATATAAATGTTAACTCAGAATATTTTAGGTCTAGATATGTAGTTATAGATATAAAATATAGATATATGTCTGTGTATGTACATACATATAAATAGATATGAATATATATGCATATGTGTATGAAATGTCTGTTTGTGTGTGTGTGTGTGCGTGTGTGTGTATTTTTTCTCAGTTCTGTCCACTGAGAAAGCCCAGCAACAATGAAGCCCTGGAAGTAACGAGCATGCCTATTGCTCAGATCTTTGTTTCCAAACCCCATTATTCACTAAAAGAAACTCCATGTCCTTCTAGTAAAGATATATTTCAAGATTGGAGTGAAAAATATGTGTATAAAATGAACCTAAAGCATCTTCTTCTATAATAAAGTAAAGAAGCTCTCAAAGAATTATGATATATCAAAATAACAAAAGAATGAGCCTGAAGGGGTTCATAATGGCTTATGTAGGTTAACTTAAGTATCAAAAAATAATTATGGAAGAACTGAGAAATATACATAGTATCAAAATTGTCCTCACAAACTACTCATCAATAAAAAGGGTAAAAATAGTAATTTACAGTGAAGAATCTGGGCAGTTACAGCTATTATTAAGTTCTCGGCTGGGCGCGGTGGCTCACTCCTGTAATCCTAGCACTTGGGAGGCCCAGGAGGGTGGATCGTTTGAGCTCAGGAGTTGGAGACCAGCCTGAGCAAGAGCGAGACCCAGTCTCTACTAAAAAAATAGAAAGAAATTAGCTAGACAACTAAAAAATATGTAGAAAAAATTAGCCGGGCATGGTGGCACATGCCTGTAGTCCCAGCTACTTGGGAGGCTGAGGCAGTAGGATAGCTTGAGCCCAGGAGTTCGAGGTTGCTGTGAGCTAGGCTGATGCCACGGCACTCTAGCCAGGGTGACAGAGCAGGACTCTGCCTCAAAAAAAAAAAAAAAAAAAAAAATTTCTCAAACATCATCAATACTCTAATAACTGTTTTTCTGTGGTATCCCTACAAAAATGTATAACTTGAATCTAATTAAGCAGAAACATAAGACAAAGTATTAATAAAATTCAGGGATATTCTGCAAAATAACTTGCTTGTACATTTCTCTTAGTGCGATGTTAGGGTGAGGAGCTCACAGTACAGGTGGAGAAAGAATTCTCAATGCAAAGACTAGCATATGAAGAAGTACAAGTTTATTTTACTTTCTCTGATGGGGGGAGGAAGAGAGAGAAAAAATGGAGAGAGATAGAGAAAAGGAGAGCAAAGGGAAAGAGAAAGGAAAAGAAAGAGACAAAAAGAGAGAGGGAGAGAGAAGGGAGAAGGCATGGCATAGGAATGAAAGGGAAGTGCCCACCATGCCCAGCAGAAGGGGCTCCTGGTTTTTATGGGGGTAAAGGAAAAAAATTATTGTGGCAGACTGAGAGCAGAAAAAATGGCTGTGGAGCTGCTACATCTGATTTTTCTCCTTTTATTTTCTTCTTCTTCTGGAGTTGGTCCTGTCAGTAGTCTGACTGAACTGTTGTGGGGAATGTAAGGGGAAGGATTTACACTTTCTTTCTGTTTGCTCAGCTCTTTTCAAATGCTGTGAAAACACTCTCAGCAGGCAATCAGTTAACCTTAAAACACAGGTCATTAATCTCAAAAACAGTGAGTTAGTTTATATTTTTCTCTGTTAGATAGCTTATTAGTAAGACTGTCCTTTCATTTTCAAATATATCAATGTAAAGAAAGATAAAAAAAAAAAAAAGAAAGAAAGAAACTCTGAAATTCTTTCCAGATCAAAGAAGATTAAAGGTATGTGGTGTGGCAGTTATATGTAGTACATGATCCTGGATTAGATTTTGGCTTGGAGGTAAAAATAAAGCCGTAAAGGCCATTACTTGGATAAGTGAAAAAATTTGAATATGAACTTTGGTTTAGATATATAGATAATAGAATTGTATCAGTGCTAAATTTCCTGATGTTGAGAACTTCCCTGTGAAAACATAAGACAATATCCATGTTAATAGGAAATACACAGTAATGTATTTAGGGCTAAAGAAACCAAGTGCATCAAAGTTACTTTTAGATAAGAGGGAGGGCAGGTAGGAAGGAGGAAGAGTGGGGGGAGAGAGAGAGAGAGAAATTTTACAGCAAATGGGGCAGATGAAAACAGTTGTGTGAATTTGATAAGGTGTATATTAGAGTTTTTTTTATTATTCAATAATTTGAGTGCATTCAGAAGAGGTAAGAAAGAAAATTTTAAAGAGAAAAGTAGAAATTTATTAAGTAAAAATGCAAAAGAAGGTGCTTCTAGTTAATAAATAAAAAACCTTGTTCTGTTAAAATATAACAAAATAAAACTACTGCTACCTAACAATCAAGACAAAGGGGAGAAACCAAAAATATACAAAATAAAAAATTATAAGAGTAAGTGGCCATTGAAATAGGACCTTTAAAATTCATGAGATTATTTTACATTCTGTCATGAAAACTTAGATAAAATAAAATTTCCTAGCTAAATATAATTTTTAAACTCAATATCAACTTTTAACTATTAGAGGTAAAAAGTTTAAACAAATTGATATCTGTAGAAGTGTCCAGATGATTTAAAAGCAAATTCTACCAAATCTTCAAAGACCAAATGGTCCCAGGGTTACAAGAATTATTCTGGAGCATAGAAAATGAAATAAAACTTCCATTTTGGGAAGCAAATTTAATAAGATACCTAAATGTGCTATAAAATTATAGACAAATTCATTCATAAATATCAATGAACAAAAGTTAAATAAAATAATGACAATCAAAGCCCCAAACCACATTAAAAATAATAATACACCAATGTCAAGTGGATTTATTTCAGATGTGAAAGTGGTTTATATTAGAAACTTGTCATGTAAATCACTTTATCAATAAATCTAAAGATAAAAATTACATAATTTGTCTATACATGCTTAAAAAGTCTTTAGCATAATTCAGCACCTATCTCAGGTAAAAAGAAAATACACAAGAAAATGGAATTGGTCAACACTATTTCAGCAGAAACATAGCTACATATTTGTACTAAATGTAGCATCTTACTTGATGAAAAATACTACAAATATTTGTATTAAGACCATAAAAAAGCATATAATTTACTATCTCCTTTACTATAATTTAGCATTGTAATAAATGAAAGAGTCAAAGCAATAAAAACAGAAATTAACTAAAAATACACAAAGTTGATAAAAGGAAGCAAAATCATCTTTATTGAAGATATTACAATAGTATATCTGGAAATCAATGAAGATGCATCAATGACGAAAGTAAATCAAGCAAAGCAATTTAGTAAAGTTGCAGGATATTAACTTAGCATACAGAAATTTATTACCTTTATAAACCCAAACAAAAATTTTTATGGTATAATGGTATAGCCATGTATAATATCCATAAAGAAGATAAAATATGTATGAATACACTTTAAAAATAATATGCAAAATCTGTATGAAGGAAAGCTTAAAACATTCCTGAAAGACACAAACTTGACTTGAACAAATGGGAAAGTTTCCCTTTTTCTTGGGTAGATTCACCATAATAAATATGCCAATTGTCTCTAAGTCAATTTATAAATTTAAAATGATCTTCCCCTTCCCCCCCAAAAAAAACCAAGGTTTTATTTTATGATTAATAAATATACAATTTAATACATAACTTGACATTAACATTGATATAAAAATAAATATGCAAGAATATCTACAGAAATATTGGAAACGAAAGCCCCAGTGGGTTAGTAGTCTTAATAGATAGTAAACTATATATTGAAACCTCTTATGAAACAATATGATAAAACTCTTATTAAACAATATGACTAGACAGAGAATAGTCATGCATTATGAACTGATGGAATTGATAAACCCATATTAGCATGCATATCAATTGCAATATATGATTCTATGATGTGATAAAGGTCATGTCTGAAATCACTAGGCTTTTAGTTCTCTCAGCTATAAAATTATAAAGACTGTACTTGCCCTACTCATCCCAGAATATTGTTGTGAGAATCAAGTGAGGTAATTCTGAGAAAAGTAATCTGTAAATAATAAATTATTATCATTAATATGAATTGGAAAATTTCAGCAGGAAGTCAACTTACATTTTCTACCTCTCACAAATTTATTGGACATCACAATAAAATTATCTGTGCCATTGCCTACAAGTTTGTGCTATGATTTTTCTGCAGGATAGAGTAGCTATTGATTACTGAAATGAATCAGTGCTGATTATCCTGGGAGAACCTGCCATTATAGTCTTGTCTAGATTATTGGAAATACTATTTCTTTTCAGACTGAGAAATTCTTTAGTGAAAAGTACTTTTGTTCTACATAAAAGTGAATGAGATATATATTTTAGAGCATATTTTAATGTCATCCTATTAATCATTTTGAATTAATTTTGGCCTTGTAAGGGCTATTGCTTTGAGAATATCTTTTTCATTTACAGTGTGTATAACTCAGAATATTAAACACACTATCTTGCAAAAATAATTTTTTTCTTATTACTTTTATTATTTTTTAGATTCCTACTGCTACTGCTAATTGAATAGAATTCCAGTCCACAATAAACTTCCTATGTCTACAACAGTTCTTTTCTCTTCATACTATTAGACAAATTCATTTTTAAAATCTCCAACAAAATATCCATTTTCCCATCAACAAAATTTCCCACATAATTCTTGGAAATCTTTAAATTTAATTACATAGTTCTTTTATTTATTATCTCTATATTAAAAATCTTAGGTGCTTATAATTGATTTTTTTGCACCTTATTTATTTCCTTACTGAGAATCATAGAAAGAAAAAATTTGATGTAGTGGGTTTTAATGTCAGAAAAAGATGAGAAAAATGCAAAACTAAGCTTCATAAATGGTCAAAATCTTTTAAACCTACTAAACGTATAAAGCATATAATGATATGCTGACTCATAATTTACAGAGTTGAATTAGTTTTGTAACGGTGATTCAACAGAGTTGAATTAGTTTTGTAACAGTGATTAAATATAAAATTGGAAGATTTAGTCAATATATACTACAATATATACTTCTCCCTTTGGTTATAATTTTGGCTTTTCTTACTGCTGACCAAATGATACACATGAGCATTTCTTTAATTGTATAGAACTGCATCCGATATTCAGTTTTGCTTAATGCTAAAGGTGTTCTGGAAAAGTGGTATTTGCATAAAGACAGGACAAATTAGATTTCTATGAACTAAATAACCCCTAATAACTCTGAACACAAGGATTTATTCAGTGCATAGTTTATATACTTCTACAATTTCAAGAGAATATTGAATATGTTATAACCTTTGAGCTAATTTTTGAAGTACTATAGAAAATTTTAATGCAGTTTACTTAATTCTACTTGAAGTATCAATCTTCTGTTTCTTGCTTAAACAACTAAACAATTAAGAGAGTTTTTTAATATCAGTGATATAAGTCAGTGATGGCTGCCACCATACTCATGTCTGTTTTAAAGAATCGTCCTAGGAAGATTAGCTATGTTTTTTAATGGATGCAGAACTAGACTGAATAAATCAAAGGCAGACTTTTAACTCTCTGAAACCCAGCCCCATGTTTTCATTAAATTAAAAATAGCTTATATTGGTTATTTTAAAAAGGAAATGGCTCGTATATACTGGGTGTTGCGATGAAGGAATCTGCACTGACTTTGCACATGTCCCCATTCTCCCCAGGTTTATTTTAAAATAACCTGTTTCTTTAAATAACTTGCAGATATAAAACATTTATTTTCTTGGGAAATTTTCCACTCATTCTGTAATCCATAATAATGGCTCCTTGTGGATTGTAACTCATTACCCTGAGGCCTTTCCAAAGCTACCATGCAGGTATAGTCAGAATCGTAGGCTTGGATGGCATTTTAGTAAAGCTAACCCTTACCTCTCGCCTCTTCTGCATCTTCTTCCTTATCATATACATTAGTGGGGAAAGGGGGGAGTGGATAATTTATCTTATTGCTTTATTTTCTCCTATAACTTTGTCAACATAGTAGAACTCTAATTCATTTTGATTCAATTGCTTTGTTTTGTTTAGTGGAACAAGTTAAATAATTAAAACATACTTCTTTTTGGGATTGTATTCATGATATATTTTAAGTTAAAGTACCTTTTATTGCAATCCAAACAATGTTGAATTTGTTCTATCTCACTGAAAATTTCTCTATTATTTAATAACTATAGCCATTAAATATGCTCTAATTATGTCTCAACAAATCTATGATTCATCACTGTCCCTAGATATTGACTATTAAGGCCTTCTTTATCCAGCTTGTAGAATATTTACTCCCAGAATGGCTCTATTTTGGGGTTGAATGAACTCAAAAGACCATTTAGTTAAAATAGCTATATAATGTTTCTTTTAACCATTGTCTTTTTCTCCAAGTGGGCTGCCCAAACTTGCTTAGAACCCATGCAGAGAACAGACTCTCATTTTGGTAAAATTTACCATACCGACTTTTTAGATAACAGTTATTAGAAAATTTTATTGTATTGTGGGGAAAAAATCTTAGTTCTGTCCTCAGAGAACACATTTTTAAAAAGCCTCATTTGTCCTTCATAGAAAAATTTTCCTGTAGATGAAAGTGGCAGTCAATCCCTTTTAAAAATATTCTGTATGTGCAAAACATCTCTAGTTTCCTCAGAATCACTTTTTTTATTATGTCATTTTGACAACTCTGAATGCACTCAGATGACTTCTACTAACAGACCCCTCTCAGACCTTGATACAGCTGTCAGAGTAAATGTAGGACGTTTGGGTTCTGGGTGGGTTGGTTTGGGTCAGTTCCATTTGTCTGCTTCTCATTTGTGGAAGTGAAGGCTTTTAATAAAATGGTGATTAGGCTATTTCTAAGTTTAAAATCTATGAGGATCATCAAATCTCCCCTTTCCAAGATGAAGTCAAACAGTCAAAAAGGGGGCGTTCCTAATTTTTCAATAAAGATGAATAAAATTTTGAATTTATAGTGGAGAGTAAAATCCTAAGTAAGAAAATATCACCCGAAAATCCACTGCTTCATCACTGTGCCCCCAACCAACCTCAGTGTATGATAACTCTGTAAATTGCCTTATTTTTTTCCCTCCACTTCAGAAACCAGGTTCCTTTCCCTGACTAATATCATTTCTCCTGCTTTTCCCTCCTCTTTTCCTATCCCTCCCCAACTCTGGAAACGACATTCTTCCACTGGCCCCCTTTCCTACACAACCAAGAGCTAAGCTCCTTGGACAGTGTTCCTTCCTTTGCTTCCCTAGGAAACTATCCTCCTCAGTAAAGCCTTTACAGTTTAATGGGGTGATTTCTCTTTTGGAGAGCAGTTAGTTGACTTTGCTAGAATCTGTCAACGTGTTAGAGCAGAAAGGTTTTTATGTGATATAGCTTGAGCAGATCCATGTAAAATTCACATCTTTAAAATATCTCATGATTTGTTCCTGTATCCAATTATGTTTACCTTTTAGCCCCTGCGATGTTATGATTTTTAAGAAGTGTATATTTTGGCCTTCCTTTCCAGTTTCTGACAAAGAGCTCCTAAAACACTTGTAATTTCCTAAGTATAAGGGTGCTAGGTGAATCTTTTGTTCTAGTATTTTATCTTTGACTCCAGTTCCTGACTCAGTGCTCCTAATTCCTTAGAATTTCCTGGGCAATAGGAGAGTGTTTCTTTCTAACAAAGCAACTCTTGGGTGGGGTCCTGGATGGGGGCTAATCACCAGAAAGGACAAGCCATGATTAGAAGCTTGGAACTATCTGTTCCACCCCACCCCTATTCCATAGGACTGCAGATTGAATTAATAATTGGTCATGTCTGTATGATATAAAAACACACAAAAATCCCTAAACTATGGGGTTCTGAGAACTTCCAGGTTGGTGATCACATATGTATGCTGGGAGGGTGGTTTACCCCAATTTCACGAGGACAGAGGTTCCTGCACTTGGGACTCTTGCAGACTTCACCTCACCCTGTGCACCCCTTTATCTGGCTATTTACTTGCAGCCTTTAAAATATCCTTTGCAAGAAATTAGCAATAGCAATTAAACTGTTTTTCTGGGTTTTGTGAGCCACTCTGTCAAATTTTTGAATCCAAAAGGGGAAGATTGTGAGAACCTTTTATTTATAGCCAAGTTAGACAATTGTGGGTAACCTGGAGACCTACTATTTGCTATTGGCATCTGAAGTGGATGCAGTCTTATGAGATTGGACCCTTACCTGCAGGGTGTCCTCTAACTTCAGTTGATAGCAGAATTGAATTTAACTGTAGGACACCCTTCTGGTGTTAGAGAATTGGTCAGTGTAGGAAAAAAAGACCACATACACACATCTGGTCACATAAATGAAATATTGGCAGTGGTGTACAGAAGGAAAACTAGCCAGTTCTTCTACATAGAGCCTCTCAATTTGGATAATTAGATACAACATAAAACATATTTGTAGGATGGCAAAAAAATGCTAAGGGAAACAAGTCATATGACACAGTACAAGAAAAATGTCAATGTCCTCAAAGAGGACATCTGAAAGCTGCTATGCAGAGGAAATATAAATTTTTTTGACCATGGCATGAAAGGATAGGAGAAGCATCTGAGTAAGTACTACAAGAAAACAACTTTCATCTCTGAAGCCTAACCAACATCAAAGTGGAACCCTCAACTATCTCTTCAATCAAAACTTTTTTTTAATACAGTCATTCTCATCTTTATGTATGACATCACTACTTGTGAAGTAAAAATCTAAAATTAATTCTTGATGCTCTTTTTCTTTCCTATACCAAGTACTCCATAACCAAGTCCTATTGGTGCTAACTCCAAAACATATCCCAACACCATCCACTTCTGAATATCTCCACTAGCATAATCCTAGCCCAAGCTACCATCATGTTTCAGTTGGAAGAATGCAACAGACTTTTTTCTCTTTGCATTCTTTTCTGGTCCTATTGTAATAATGAACTAATTTCAAACCATTCAGAATTATTTAAAAAAATAAATCAGGTATGCAAATTTTTACTCAAAACCCTCCATTGACTCTTAAAATTTAGATTCTCAATAAAAATATCAGGTCACACAAATTCTTCCCCCAGCTTAACTCTCCAAATTCATTTTTCAAAGTTTTTACCTTCAATAAGTTTTCTGTAGATACACAGGTCTCTTTCTCTCTGTATGTTGTATGCAGTTCATTATTAGCATTAGGAAATTTGTAGGAATGGTGCTTGGTGTATTAAATATTCTTTTTCACCATCTTCCCATGCTTAATTTTGTATTGTCACTCTTGTTTCAACTTACATGCAATTCCCTTGAACAGGTTGCCTCTGACAACTGTGTCTAAAGTAGCCCTCAATCATTTTTTATCCCATTACCCTGGTTTATTTTCTTCAAAGACGTTATCAATGCTTATTTTATTTATTTCTCCTTGCCCAAGGTATTTCAGAGCCTAGAAGTGTGTCTGGTACCTAGTAGGCTATTGAAAATTAAAAAATAAATTAATAGCTCTTATAGATTTTCCTGATTAGAGGAGAACTTCCTAAAGGTAGAAAAAGCCAATGATGAGTGAACTACCACAAAAGTGTTTTAAAAAGTTTGGATGGGAGTATTGTAAGACTAGATTTCAATTCTCTGTCTGGAAGGCTGAATCAGATTTACACTGAGAAAGTTTTTCTGTGGTTCTATGACTTTGTATCTTTAACATTAGAAGCTACTTGTCAGGTCATATATCCTGGTGAGGAATATGGATTTGCAAGTAGACTAATCAGGACTTTTACATTTACTCTTTGTGTATTGTGGGCTATTCATTTAACTGCTAATGACTCAGGACCCTTATCTGTAAAATGGGTATAATGGAAATGTCCATCTCATAGATGTGTTGGATGGATTAAATAAGAGTGAGGTAATTCTGATGAAGTGCATACTACAGTCACTGGAGAATAGTTAAATGCCCAATGGACATTAGCACTTATTATTTGTAGATTCCACACTTTTTATTGAGTTACATGAATTCAACTTTATCTTATCAAAATTATTCTCAACAGCAGCTCAGTGTTTTCTATGATCATTATTGATATGTATTACTAAATAGAACTGGTTTATTATCCCAAGACTTTAGCCTCATATCTGGCCTTCTCATTTGTTTTTTCATAGGTCTCATTAGTATTCAAATATACATATTGAGTATAATTGTAAAATATCATAAAAAACTGAAATCTTTCACATTTATACCATCTAAAGATTCACCACATTTTCTGCATGTTTATAAAGCCAAATATCTGTACTGATATTATATTTCTGTAACATATTTGAGCAAGTTTTCTGAGAGCCAATAACTCTGAGAGAGAATCAAGCACCCAATTTCCTACTTTATCCTTAAACCTACAAGGAGAAATTTATCTAAACATTAAAATACAATCTTGCATTATTTTTTCCTTGATAGGGATGCTACAATATCAACCTTAAACCTCTCCCTTGTTAAATATTCTCTCCTTGGAGTCACTAGTCAGGTAAGGGTTATCTCTAATCATCCTCAGATAGTCCCCATGTCCAGGCCATACACTCACCCTCAGGCCTTAATTAGGAGCATTCCTCCCTCTTTTGGAACACTACATCCACTAATATAATAGGGATGGATTTTCAGTGCAGGTAAAGTTACTAGGTTAAATGTTCTGCTGGTCTCTTCTTTGACATCCCTGAGGACTCCCCTATTTATGAGAATACTAAAATACTAGATAATTCAGCTGTTGACTTACTGGTACTTTTATAAATTAAGCTAAAATTGATGACCCCAAGGATCAGGAGGCCAAAGTGTTACAATATTATTTGACAATTCATAGGAGTGTTTTGACTGAGAATAGACTATTGAGTGACACCCAGTGACAGATAAGGGGCTTGCAGCTCAAAATCCAACTGGATACTACCTGAAAATTGTACAGGGATTTGTTACCTTGAGAGACTGATATCTGCCTTCAGGAGAGATTTTGACATCACTCTGGGTCCATTTTGACATATCAGTTTTTTATCAAAAACAAATCATTGGATAAGTTAACTCAAAAGGAGAAAAATTGAGCTTCAATTGGGAACCATAAAACCTAACCATTCAAGGGGAATTCTGAATTGCTGTCTTCTCTCCTCAAGTCTCTTTATTTTTATGCTTTACAACAGGCCCAAGAAATAGGGAGACCCCAACATGCTATGGCTTAGAAAACAACATTAAAGTCAGAGAATGCTCCCAGTGCCACAGTTATTATTGCCCAATGGAATCATGGATTGCATATGCTCAGAATATAGATGCTTTAGGTATAATATTAGCCTTTGAGAGGAATTTGTGCTCTTTTAAGGAAGAAGAGTGTGGCTACATTCATGCCCACCTCTCTAATGTGTTTAAATATTACTAAAATTATTTGGAAAGCAAATTTTAAAAATTAGGAAATTGAGCTAATCACCCATATCTGGTTCTGCAGACTCTTTATATCCATGATGAGATCTCTCTATGTAGCTTAATTTGGGTGCTCTTGGCTCCTGTTTGAGAAATGTACTAGAAACCCTGGCAGTAACTTTTCTTCTATTATTGCTTATGTCGCAGTATTCAGATATGTAATCTCTGGAGTCTTAAATTCTGTTGTTCAATTGTTACCCCATCAAATGATCCAATAAGCGATCTTCAAACAAACAGAACAGAAAAACCAAGGCCTTATTGAATGGGAGCAACTGCCCCTGGAAAATTGATATGTGAAGCCTCATACAACAAATATCTATAAAGATATGGACTGATCATGTTCTTAGCTCTTGATGATCTATTCTTTACAATCATAGCTGGTGGGTGGTGGGAGGTGGTTAGTGGGAGTGGAAGTTGAAAGTAGGGAGACACTAAGAACCTAACCCGTCTGCCCTGTATAATTTACTGCGTACATTGACACAACTCTGTGCTTCTAAGAAACTCTTGTTCCTTGCCTGGTGAGATCAACAATGGAAATAATGTTATTGTTATTTTAGGAGCTTTCTGAAAACCTATTTAAATGAGCATCATTTAGGAACTTTTAGCAAGTCTATTTAAACATACACCAGACTACTCAACTTTTTCATGGATAGCATTAAATTACAGTTACTCTCCCAGACTTGCTTAGAAAAATCTCACCTTGCAAGCCTCACCACACTAAGTCCACCAATCCTAATTTATTATATCATTTTCCTTACCAAGCCCATTCAAGTCACTGCATGAGAGACCTGCCTTAAACGTGACCCCTAACAAAAGCCTCACAAATGTTCCAATTTTGCTTTTGCCATTCTTAGATGTTACTAAGGCTCTGTCAAGGAGATGATCCCCTTTACTGCTGTAGGTGATATACTCAGCTTTACTTATCAATGGGTTATTTTACTGGTACTTTTGGGGAAGTACCATTTGACATATTACAAAGTAGATAATTTGAAAGAAACCAAAGGAATATAAATGAAACATATATAGTCTAAATATGTTCTTTGACAAAAGACTGATACACTTTCATATTAATAAATATATAGCAGAAAAAGGCAATAAATGTTGAATAAAATATCTCAGAATTTATTGTTTGGTAAAACATGTTGTTAATATTCTGAATAAAACTAGATCAGCCTTAGGGAAACATATCCAGTATTGGTTTCCACATATTTATATAATTAAAAACATTTAAGTCTATTGATAATTTTTAAAAACCAAATCATTCTTATATATTTTGGTTCTACAAAGACAAGACAATGGTTTTATTGAATAATGATGAAACTTAACTCATTTCAATGATCATAAATTGGAGAGTCTATAAAATGTAAGATATACAAATAAATGCAGAAAGGAATTTTTGTGTCTATTCAATTGCCTTAATTGAAATGAAGACATTAAAATGTAAATGAAAGACATTTTAAATACAAAATACTACAAAAATAAACTTCAAAGATGCAAGAGAGCTACTGTTATTTCTCAGATTACTTTACAAATTTCTGTTTTCAAAATCGCACTAGGTCCTGAGACTCCAGTTGTAGTTAACAGTGTTAGAGTGAAGGAAAAGGTATTCATAGCAATAAGAATTCCCCTCCTTATAATAGTAGGACATAGGACTTAATTTAGAAGTTTGTTTTGAACCTGGGGATTATTATGTATGTAGTTTCAGAATTGAGAGAAACAAAAACATTGAGAACGTTGAGATGCTTCACATTAACTCCAAGTATATACAAAAGTGTAAGTTGGTATATTGGGGCCATTAGGCTCTACTACAGGTTCTAAGACACTGACGAAAAATGATTCCAAAGGTTTTTTTTTTTAATTTTTCTCCCAATCTTTGTTTCCTAGCTCTTTTATATACATTCCCATGTGGCTATATTTTAGGAATCTTTCATTTTAAATGACACTGTGTAAAATTAAAACTGTACAAAATAAAACTCCTAAATATTGTGTGAGTAGGTTAAAATTATTTCAGGATATTAAATCCATAATTTTGCAGAGGAACTGAGATGATTTTTGTCATTAAAATAATTAAGCCATTGTTTTCATTTCGTGAGAATTCAAATAAGTTCCTAGTAAAGTTTTATCTCATGCAAATAAAGTAATTTAGCTTATTTATACAATGCAGTGCATGTCACTAAAGTTGATAATGTTTGTGACTCTTACTGAATTAAAATAATTATACAGTACAAACAGTCCAACTTATGACCTAAATTTTTTCCCTAGATTTGCTGATTATGTTTAATTTCACACAAGGGAAATATCAGCATACATGTACTTTTTATATAGATTCTATTGAAATTTCCTTTAGCTACTTAATTAAAGAAAAGCTGAGCTGTATAGGGACAAATTGATATTATATGTCTCACCTTCTCCTGAGGACACTAATGTACTTATCATTAGATCACTAATTGCACCCGTTAGAATTCTGTTAAAAATGAACTAACACTAAAAGTTCAGATGCGACAGATGTGAGAATTGAGTGAATTTAACAATATTCAACTAGACCGATAAACCCCAATGCTTAATTGCTAGTGCATTGTTATATTAACAATAAGTAGAAAATTCATCATGCAGTTAAATCCAGTAAAATGAAGCCACATCTGTAACTGATGATTTGATAACCTGCCATTTTAAAACTATTTGTTCTAATTTAAAGTTTTTCCTGTGAGCATAAATTTAATGGAAGAAAAAATTGACATTGCACATGTGACCCTCATCACCAGACCATTGAGACTGTGCACATGAGCATTACAAAGAATTTGGTCTTAAATAGGCAGAATGGCAAATTACACAGCAAAATTGCAGTCTTTTAAAGAAATGACCAAAGTTTTTAAAATTGGGAATGTAGAGACACCCTAGTGCCCTACTTTTAGAATATATAAAAGGCTTTTAGAGAAGGACATGGTTTTTAAATCATCTAACTAACCCATTCACTTCCTTTTAGAGATGCTATTACTGAGGTTCATAGAACCAGATCCTCATGGACAGCAGCAAATTAATGGCACTCCTGAATCTAATCTTAGCCCTTTGAGGCCTTTTCTATTTATCTTTTGATGAGGTCATGTGACTTCACATCCTGAGAAAGATTTATTTATTCATAGGACACTATCAATAACTATACTTTCTTTTTTAGTTGAATATCATGGCATATAGTGTTCACCTTTCTTCAGGTTGGTTCTCATTAAAAAGTAAAGCAATTAATCACTTTATTCTAATAAAGGGCAATGTCATAGGATTTCAACATCCTAGTCAGTTACTAAAATCCTGAATTCTCTATAAAAATTACATAATTAAGTAGTTTAAAAATAGATTTAGAGAACATGATAAACTGCCTTACAGTAATTAACAAATCTCCAAAAATATTGACAAAGCAAGAGACATGGTGAAGCATGGATGTATTAAATCATGAGTGATATTACTTTATTTCTCTGGGTTCTTATGTTTAAAAATCATTAAATTGGATTAAATGTTTTCTAAAATTGCCTTGGTATATCAACTGATCTTCATTTTATCCCCCCAAATTAAAACTTTAATGAGAACAGTAGTAACTTTGGATAACAGCTTTGCCAATTTTGAACTGTCATGTATTTCATGATATTACAATGGCTGCTCCAGCAGTTTATTTCCATTTCTTCTATAGTTCAAAGAAACATGAGGGAAAAAAGTGAAATAAAAGTAGATTCAGTTTGCTGGTAAACTCGATTACCAAGAAATGACAATCTATTTAGTTTCTATTATAAGCAGCAACAAATTTCCAATCTACAGATTTCTCTGGATTTAACCCTTCTGAGAAAAAAACTAAAGCAGGTTCTTAGAAAATTGATTCTGGCACAATTATAAGCCTTTGTAAATTCTACTGTCACAGATATATTTATGGAAATGCAAGTTTACCCTTTGGAAAATACAAGTTGTGTTCATGTGTGTGTCATTTCATTAATAAGGTAAAAAAACAAACAAAAAAAAACTGTTCTTTTAAAACCCATGTATTTGAAGCAAAACTCATCTTTGTTAAAAGTCATACTGTTACATTAACTTCTGTGTTTCATCCATTGCTAAGCATAACCAGAAAACTAAATGATTGTCTCTGATAATAGTAGAAATCTCATCCATCCTCAGTGAAAGAACCAAGTTGCTCACTGGATGACACACTTCAGATATAATTGGACAATTTGGTATTTTTGACTACTATACATTTCATATAACATGCTATGTAATTCTTTAAGACTATTATATGATGATAAAGCACTTTATAACACTTAGTAGAATAGCAAATTATAATATTAACATCTTTTTAGGTTTTAATTTTATCTCCTAAGATAATTGATCATCAATATTATTATCGTACATTTTGTTGAAATCAATCAAGTTAGCATTAGTACTCAAACCAGTATTGTATCAAATAGCAATTACATTATAGGTTAAACCAGGATTATCACAAACTTAATGTTAGAAATGGACTAATATTTTTTGACTCTTCCATTAAAAATGACCTTTGCCCACATTCCAAATGCTGTCATGGATTGAGGAGTAAATCAAGGACATACTTAAGTCTGTATTTCAAGTCTCATGTGGATAAACCTTGTTTCATACTACAAGATTGTACTAATACAGGTTCCTATGTATCTTACTATTAAATGATTCTTCTCCTACCACTACAATCTTAACTAAGTTTAATAGATTTCTAATTCTGACAAACTGCATTATTGGGTATTCCTGCTTTTTGTTTATATATGGGATCTTGGAAGTTACAGTGCACCAATGTAAATTATACTTTCCACTTATATATTTCCGGAGACTCCACTCTCCTTACCAGCTGTGACATCATTAACCATGCTTGCAGATGTAACCTTTTTTAGTTTTTAATTATAAATTAAAAATATATAGTTGCATATATTTATTAAGTACAAAGTGATGTTATGATTCATGAATAAAATGTAAAATAAGAAAATTAAGCTAACTAACATGTCCATCATCTCAAATATTTATTATTTTTTGTGGCAAGAACATTTGAAATTTATTCTGGCAATTTTGAATTGTATACTGTATTATTATTTATTATTTTCATGCTGTGCAGTTCATGTCAAAGAAAAAAAATTATTCATCCTGTCTAATTTCAGCTTTGTATCCTTTGACAATCATCTCTCCATTTCCCCCACCATTCCCAAGGCTCTGGTAACCATCATTCTACTCTCTGCTTCTTTGAGTTTTATTATTTTAGATACCACAAATAAGTGAGAACATATATATTTGCCTAACATAATATTTCCCCAACTTTGACTACTTAATCCTTATCTTTAAAATTTGTTAATGTTGTCCTAGATTTTAAGATGTCAGTATGAGGACATCATAGCTTATTTTGGATTTTATTAACTTCATTCTCTACAGGAAATAGAATGAGTGGCATTACAATATTCCAAAGTGTTTGTGTGGTTAAGGAGGACAGCCTCGAAAATTAAATATAAATTGGGAGTAAATGACACAGTTGCTAATATGATTTATGTTGAAATCTCATGTTGTTTTGATACATAAATGTTTTAAGTTGCAAATAAAAGAAGTATAGGAATGGATATACCCATTGGCTTCCAAAGTTATTAAAAACTTGACTTTATGTATGTAAGGTTAAAGAAAATAACAGCTGATGGCAACATAAGGTGAATGAATTAGCAAAGCCACCAACCTGTGCTCTACTTGTGCTTCTATTTTTATTTTGTGATAATTTTCTAGCTTCTATGGGACTCTAGTTTACAATTTTCACGTCAGTACAGAACATTTAAAACATAATATTTCTCCTTAAGCAAATTCACAGTGGGATAAGTAACAGCTATCTTATATATAGTGTTAAAACCAATAAATAATTATTAATTCAATATACATAATGTAAATACATTTTTTATTTAGCAATCCATTTTCAATGCAAGCAAAACAGCTTGCCTAATGGAAATATATTATTGTCCGAGGAAGTGGAGATGTAAACAGCTCGTAGCTCCATACACAAGTGTAACATCTGTGTTCAGCAGATGTATTTGAGATATTGAGTAGGTCTTCTAATTAATAGTTTGCTGTTTGTAACAATAGTGAGGGCTCAGTCTTTCAAAATAGTTACAGCACACTTTCAGAAACTAGTTTTTAATATGCTGAAATTTCTGAATCTTTTCTCATACTGCTTATATGCACTTATAATGTTTATTGACTTTGACAAGTAGACTTTAATTGGAACTTAGAAAAAATATCTTCCTTTCCATACAGTAAATAGAATTCTTTCTTAGATCTGTGTGAGATTTAGCTAACCCTATTCAGCAAGTCTTTTAATCAATTCTTCGTGGTCTCCTTATATGTTTGATATACACATATTCTAGAAGTTATGCTCAGGCAAAAGTCAACACTGTATGTTTTCTTGTGCTAAGATAACATTTTCATAATATACCTTATTAAAATTTCATGTGGAATTCAATGAAATGATCATCTATTGGTTTTCTTTAGAATCTCTTCATAACAATGTTATTAAAATTTTTTGAAAGCTTGTTTCATTCTGAATTATACACCAAGCCATACATTCAAGGAAAATAATTTTATTTTTTGTACACAAAAACTATGAATTCTTTATCTCAAATAATGATGTTAAGAATATTTTAAATGTTAACAAACAATATACATTGATTATATTTTTATGTGAGACCTTGTATAGGGTACTAAATTCAATTATGTTTGTTTTATTTTCTTAGATGTTTTTTCACTTCCAAATAATATGGAAAGCACTTCCTCATTTTGACAAGCAGGTAGTAGAAAGAGAAGGATCTAAATAAAATAAAATGCCTGAATTACAACTCCAAATCAGTCTTTTAATAATTGCATGATTTTGCCAAGTTTCTTATTTTCCTTGAACATTTATTTCCCCAGGTGTAAACAAAGATAATAATTCTTTAAAAGGCATTTATGTGGAGGAGAT
This sequence comes from Varecia variegata, assembly GCA_028533085.1. NCBI lineage: Eukaryota > Metazoa > Chordata > Mammalia > Primates > Lemuridae > Varecia > Varecia variegata. The sequence continues at coordinate 153,107,579 of CM052438.1, read as the reverse complement.
AGAATTTATACATAGCATAGCAAGGTGCCTTATACATAAGGGGGTGCTCAATTAATGATAGTTTCATTTCCCTTCTAATGTAGTTTAATTTTTAAAAGAAACTGCTTACATTATTTTCCAATATTTCTTCTTTGCATTTTTATAGCGGTCTTGATCTTATTACCCATTCTTAACAGCTATTGCAACTACAGAATTGCAAACTATTTAATCAATTCATATAATCATCCAGATGATTTGTCTACAGGATACTGAAAAAATTTAACTGAATTTGACTTGATGTTTTTGTTAGCAAGAGGGACAAAACTCTTCAGAAGTGATCCAGGGTTCTAAGAACACTGATTTGGTGTTTAGATTAAATGGGAATTCAGTGATGGAAATAATTTCACATCAAGAAACAGAAGTTCTGTTTGAAGACTTGTACCAGTGGTCACTCCCCAAATGCAGTCTGGCCAGGACTTTTAAATTACTTTTCATTCTTTTACTGCAAACTTAAATCCCACGTGTTTTTTTTGTTTGTTTTTTTTTTTTTCCAGTTCTAGATGTTAACATAGGATTTCTTGCAGAGATTTAGAGGAAAAAAATTGAAAAAGGGAAGGGGAGGAAAATCCTTCTGAATGAATCGATTTCTTGTCTCAGTCCATCCTGTCTTTCACCACCTGCCCCTGTCTTTTTATGGAGGATTGGTAATATGATTGGAATGGGAAACAGTGGTCAGGACATAAAGGATATTGATTGTTACGTTCACACAAAATTTATAATGAAGAACAGTGAGATTAAGGGTTAAAAGCAACAAAGTTACATAACCAAAATTGTACTTTAGAAAGCCTCCTTTATATGAAGTAGGGAAAATGGTTTGGCAAGGACAATACTGGAAGCAGTGAGAGGTTACCACACTAATCTAGGGGTTAATATCAGTTGCCTACTCTTGGTGCCACCATATATGGAAAAAAATATCACCAATTGATATAGTTGACAAAGACATTTAAGTGGGTATCTAGGTGGGACTTTTAGGAAAGTTCTGGATTTCCAGAAAGAAAGAGAATCAGATGGTAGGTAGTTTTTGGTCTCTTGCCTGCACTCTTCTGTGGGAATGAAGACTTTCCTGGTGGTACAGCAATTAAGTTGAGAACATGACGACATAGCCAATATACTTAGGATGGCAGATCTGAAAAAATGTGAGAAGCTGGGTTCTCAATGTCAGTGTGAGCCATTCGCTGTCTGCCTACTTCTTGACTTGGGGTTGTGTGAGTCCAACTAAGCCCCCATTTATCTAGGTCACTGTACCCAAACTCGTGTTACTTGTACTTGAAATAATTTTTGATGCAAGTATCTAGATGTTTGCTGGCTTTGTGCTCTGATATGGAGAAGACAGAGAAAGGAGCAGTACCTAACCTTATTCCTGCATACTATACTAGAGGAGAGGGTCTAAATACACCTATATATACTAGCTCATGAGAGCTTATTGTTAAATTTGGGGCAGTTTTGTGAGTTGTTGGTTACATGCAGTCATTATTAAAATAAATTTTGTTGAAGTTATATTAAAAACAAAGTTAGTAAATGTTCAAAATGCAACATTTTCTAATTATTTTACTATATTTTGCTGCAATCTGTTGAGGTTACATACATCTATTGTGTCTGTATGATAGGCATATGGTGTTCTGTCCTTTATCTCTACTCAACTCTGCATTCATGTACTCACATAGCTAGCTTGAAATTGTCCACAGAGGAAGTATTTACACCACAGAAACTGGGGGGTGGGAAGCTACAAATCAGGGCTTGATTTATTGCTTTTATGATTGTCTATAGTTGAGAAAGAAAATGTTAATAATGCAGACTAAATTTGAAATTGTGTTCCATCTGTAGCCATTACATTGTGAATACCACCAAAAAATTGAGGAAATATTCTTTCAGAACTTGCACACTATTATCCAAATCATAAAAGAAGTCAGACATCATTGACATATGAATGAAATTCTGACATGTATTAGTTGTTTCACCTTAATGTGACTTGTTAACTTACACATAAATCTCAACCATCATTCATGTCAGAAATATACTGAAAGAACTGATTGCTAAACATCCACCAACATGGTACTGTTTTCTTTCCACAGATAAACTTAACAAAATGAAATTTGATTTGCTATAATCCACATAGATTTTCTTTTTTTTTTCAGCACATTACAGGGGTACAAATGTTTAGGTTACATATATTACCTTTCCCCCACCTGAGTCAGAATTTCAAGCATGTCCATCCCCCAGATGGTGTGCACTGCACCCATTAGGTGTGTATCTATTCATTCCCTCCTCCCCCCTCTTACCTGCCCAACACCCGATGAATGTCACTACCATATGTGCATGTAACTTGATCAATTAATATCAATTTGATGGTGAGTACATGTGGTGTTTCTTTTTCCATTCTTGTGATACTTGGTAGAATGGGCTCCAGCTCTATTCAGGATAATACAAGAGGTGCTAGATCATCACTGTTTTTTTGTGGCCGAGTAGTACTCCATGGTATACATATACCACATTTTATTGATCCACTCATGTATTGATGGGCACTTGGGTTGTTTCTACATCTTTGCAATTGTGAGTTGTGCCGCCATAAACATTCTAGTGCAGATGTCTTTTTTATAGAATGTCTTTTTTTACCTTTGGGTAGATGCCCAGTAATGGAATTGCTGGATCAAATGGTAGTCCTACATTTAGCTCTTCGAGTTATCTCCATATTATTGTTAGTTAACATTCTCTTTTAACTGTTTGATCAGTTCTCTTTCAAAGAAAACCACTGGTCTATTGTACATATCTGCCTTCCAACATCAAGAAGTCTTTTATGTGAAATTTTTTATTGTTAATTGTTTTCTTTGGCTTTTGTGTGACCCTGATTTTAAGTGATTTAATTTTCTCTCAGTCTCAGAAGAAATTAAGGTTACTGTGCTTTGACAAACCTATAAGAAATGGATGATACAACAGTTTTTCCTTTCATGACTAATAAATGAATAATCAGAAAAGAACCAGAGGGTTAATCTGTTACCCTTCCTCTTAGGAATGGAAAAAGTGTTTCTTGGCCTTCAGGTTTCTGAGAGTGCAAGAAACTGTTCCTTTCCAAGTGAAGGGTTGGGAGCAATCCCTGACACCAGCCCATTGCCACGCCACCCAAGGGACATGGGGCGAACAGATGTAATCCTACTCTAAGGGACTTCACAGGTTCTGTTGCCTAAAGTCTCCTCAGAGACTAATAAACTTAATTCTCTTTATCCAGTTCCTGAGGAGAGGAAAGGTCAATCTCTCCCTGCTGCTGCCCGCAGCTTGATCTAGGCTGGCAACTCCTGCCACTAAGCGAGAACCCTCAGCTTCAGATACACTCACTGTCTGAGTATGCCAGCAGCTTGCCTTCCTCCAGGTGTTGTAGCTTTTCAGAGTGAGACTGAGAGTGGGAGGTGTTATGGATGTAATTTCAAATTAGTATCTTCCCAATTTTTGCTGAATTTTCTAGAATTATTTTCAACCAATTTATATTTTCCCCTTCATATAAAGAATATTTTATGCACCCACTTGTGTCTTTTAAAAGGTTATCTTTTTCTAATATCACTTTTACTACAGTGATTTTAATGAAAGCATCCTTATGCAGACCCTCTCTAGAGTATTTACCAGAGTTCTACTAAAGAGAAAGATTAAAAAAAAATTTGACTATATTTTAAAATGAACTCCCTTTGCCTGGCTTTATGTCTAGAAAGCAGTTGCCTGAAGCTTTTGGAAAGTGAAAGTCAGATAAATGAGTAACAACTAAAGAAATAATCTTATTTAAAACTGAGGAAGCTACTTGAAGTTGTTTCTCTCACTTAGAATTCTTACTATGCAATGGCTTTCATTTGTGTTATATATAACATATTCATGGGGATGGAAAACCAACAGATTCTTGCATCAGTAAAAGGGATACTGGATTGTGGGGCAAAAATTCCAAAGTACAAATAAGATTAAACATCATATCCTTGAGGTTTCATTTATTTAATGTGAGGCATCTATAATTTTCACATACTCTCCCTTAGTTATGTAACAAGCTAGTTAAGTTATATGAGTTATATGACTTTGTAGTACAATTTCTGTATTTCAGAGTAGACAGTCTTTCTAGTCATGGACACCATTACTTTCCTAATCAATAACTCCTTTATTCATTATCTGTGTTTGTATCATAGCATCAAACTTAACCTTTTAGCATTTGAAATGTTTTATTTCAAGCATTTATATCATTTATCATCAAGATGCTTAAAATAATAT
>CM052438.1:153083742-153102801 GCA_028533085.1 Varecia variegata | reverse complement strand
TAAGTTATACCACTCCCTATATATTCAGCAGGATAACGTATGAAAACTGATTTCTGGATTGCTCATTCATCAAATATTTAGTGAGCATTTATTTTGGAATATGTCATAAAAATGGTCCACAGTTGTCTGTTTTTAAATTTCTTGAGAAGCAACATAGGCATTTAGCTTGTTTTTTAGAACAGCGATGGTGAATAGATGACTGGCAAGCCTTCACTCCTTGCCCAGGGAAGAATCTCTAACATAGACAGACACTCCCCACCTTATGGATGCATACCACGGGCTGTCACTTACTAACCACCTAGCCAAGTTGGCCTGCGGGACGAAGACAATTCCCATGCTCTTCCAGTAACTGACTTTTGTGTCATGGCTGGAAAAAATGTCAGAGAGAGTACTTCTTTGTTTGTTTTTTGGCTTTGGAGTTTTTGTGATTTTCTTTTGTTAAGAGTTTATGAATTTTGGAAGCCAGAAAACACTAGTCCAGCAAGCCTCCCAAGCTGACTTTTGGAACTATATTTTGTACTGACACAGCATGGACAAAGATGACACATTTTTTTTTTAACTGAACAGTAGGAAGGTGCTATTTGTATGATTGTGTGTATGGGTGTACACATACACACAGACAAATGTGTACACATCTATACATGTATGTGTATATCTGTATTACAATTTTCAAAGCACTTTTATAACTGTGATTACATTTCACTCTCATTTTGTGAAAGACTCTGTTCACATACCACTTCAGAGAGGCCTTTCCCAATCAGCTTATGTGAAATATCACTGTTCATCGATTTGCTCTGCAGACAAGTACTTCTCTTTGTTTGCATTCACTTATTTATTTTATTGTCTGTCCTTTCCATTAAAATGTGTTTTCTATGAGGGTGAATATTTTCTCTCTTTTTCACCTTTATATCTCTAATACCTAGGATCACATCTTACACATGTTCAATGTTCAGTGAACATTTGTTATATAAAAAGTATATGGGCAGCATGAATGTTATGATTTTGATGCTTATAGTTTCTTTGTAAGTTGTTCTTAAGATCTCTCTGTCAAGAATGACCATAAGCCACCATAGCCACTCTTTAGGAAAGCCCAGACAGGGGAAAATTAAGTCCAGGTGAGACATAAGGAGGAGTTGATACCAAAATGCATGAAACAGAAGAAATGTATTACTTAGAGATCCCAGATTGGTTAGGGGTGCCGATGGCTGTCGGGAGCAGGTGGGAAGTCTGTAGGCAGGTGGCACGGAGCTCATCCAGTGGGCAGAGAGCAAGAGAGAGAGAGAGGACCTGTGCAACTCTGTCTTTATTAAGGTCCATGGAAGTTATCCCTTAGGCTTTCCTGAGGGGGTTGAGAATTGGCTTGTTTTAAAAAAACAAGTCCAAATGGGGAAACTTATTTTCATGACACTCGTGTTAACTATTAGATTTTATTGTGGTCAACAGCTTTGGGATATGTTGGATTTGGGGTCGGTGGTATGAGGAACAAGCAGGCTGTCTAGCAAACAATAACATCATTTGGGGAGGGGAAATTCTAACTAGGCCAAAGGTGACAGGGTATGACTGGGTTTCAGTGACTTAAGTGAGGGCCAAAATTAAATGGTGAGGCAGCAACTATAGTGAACAAATCTATGACAATGGCACAATCCTTATTTTGTTGATGGTAAAGCAAATTTAAAACTTGATTGGCTTAAGGTACACGGTAAGGATGTAAATTAATCTGTTTACCTTTGCTGCTTCTCTCAGCACCTCCTAAGCTTAATGTTGTTTTGTATTTGTTGGTTGCTTTTACTCATGCAAATAATATTGGTAAGGAATCAAGCCAGAGAAAATTCAATAAAAGTTGATATTTAGAAATATTGTTGAATATACACAGAAATGGGAAAAGAGTTTTGGTGGTGGTACCTTGAAAAAGTGATGAACACGTGTAAGATCAGCTAGAATATGAGTGATATGGATAAACAACCTGTGGATGTACTCTTGAGTCACTCACCTTAAAAGAAAACATATTAACTCAGGATTACACTTAAGCAGAAAATTTTGTGGCTTTGCTTTATGCCTCTCTGCTTAGCACCTGCCATACTCTACTCCCAAATCATTTGAGTTTATGTTTTAATTGCATAGCACCTGCCATCACCACAATCCATTTAATTGCCATTGCAATTAATTTGCTCTTAATAGGGATAAGTAAAAATAGATATCTTTCTAACTTTCTACTACCTTCTTTTGTCTCTCCAAGTTTGTCCACACTTCTTTTTCTCCTTTATGATAATTATGGATCCTATTTAAAAAGTAAATTCCCAGATGTCACTATTAGGTCTTCTGCCTTCTGTAATCGTGGATTGATAGAGGAATGCCAGGAGATGTATTTAGGTTCTATGGGGAATGGCATATATCAATTTTTTCCTCCAATTTATTATTTAATTAATTAATTAATTTATTTTTCATTTCAGCATATTATGGGGGTACAGATGTTTAGGTTACATATATTGCTTTTGCCCCATCCAAGTCAAAGCTCCAATTTATTTTATTTTATTTTATTTTTATTTTTTTATTTCAGAATATTACAGGGGTACAAAGGTTTTGGTTGCATGAATTGCTTTTGTACAGTTTGAGTCACAGTTATAAATGTGCCCATCACCCAGTGTGCATTGTACTTATTAGGTATGAATTTACCCATCCCCTCCTCCCACCTTTCATGTGCTTAATTTCCATTGAGTTTTTTATAGTTAAGTAGCATATATGAGAATGCTATGTGTTTTTCTAATTGACTAAATGTATTTAAAAATACGTGGGAAATCTCCTTGGCTAAGTTTTAATATTCTGGTATTAACATAACTTTTAAGAATTCAACTTGAAGCTGTTTTAGCTGATTTTCTTAGATATTTCCCAATAACTACCTTGAGATAAGTTAAAGCATCACAGAGATAGTTAGAATGCTTTGGGAAAAATGGACATGGATTTGAGTCAGAAAAAAAGGCAACAATTAAGGAAAACAGATGAAGTCAAATTAGAGGACTGCAGGAGGTGTCTGTATAGGAAAAAAGGGCTGAGGGGCTCTTAAAGATTGTTAAAACTAAATGTTATTAATTTTTTGGTTGTAATATATGATAATATGTCTCTTATTTTGACTAAAATAATTCACATATTCTTCTGGCTAGCTCACAATTTTGGAATGGAAAAGAGACAGTTTAAAAAGTCAAACACAAAGCTAGTATCAAGATTATAACAGAATTGAGAAATTAATAGGACAATATACACCCCTCTGGAATGTCCAGATATTTAGAAACATTGTTCAGTTTCCCACTATTTAAGAGAAAAAGTCTTAAGGATAATTCCATTAAAATTATAAGGTGGGTGAGCCCAACAGTCTAAAAGAATTTGGGACATCCAGGTAATTGACTTCTAGTGAACACTCAGGATAAAATCTTCTGCTTAGTTGGTTTCTCTTTGTTCTTATCCCACTCATTCTGAATTATTGGATTTCATTATTTTCACAATTGCTTCTTTTACTAATGGTTTGCATTTAATCTAGTAGACAGCAGAACACCAGTGAAGACATTTGAGACAGGGAATCACCTGCAATGTTTATATTCAGGTTGCTAGAATTTTCAGGGTAAAACTAGAAAATTTTTCTCAATATGTGGATTACAGAAATATCTGTGAATTAATAAGTGAAACATTTGAGAGACTAGCTCACTTTTTCTCTTTCTAGTAGAATGAAAAGACATACACTAAAGTCCTTTTTACAAAGCTAAAAACATCATTTTCTGTTGAATGGGATGACATGATTATAAAGGGAATCTGCCATTCCTTTAGTATGGAAATTAAGTTTGTGAAGGCAGTTATTCTTCATCTTTCTGTGTTAATACTCTGTAAAAAATAGAAAGAGTGGGGGACTTTCATAATAAGGAAATTAGTGTTTGAGGAAATTAATACCTCAGCCATATATACACACATATATTAACATATTATATATATATTAACTTCCCTTCTTTAACACTCTATTAATATATACAGATATAGACTTGAAAGCCATTTTTTACAATATATATATATTTTAAAAGACAACAAAGGTTTTTACCAGGGAGCACAATAATTGATTCAAATAAGATCCCACCATTGATCTAGCTTATACAAACTCCAGTCCCTGTTTCCAGATCAGAGTTTTAAATTAGTGGCAAATTTTATGTGGTGAATCTAATTAAATGGTTTATTAACATAATAGGGATTAAATCATATTTGAAGCCATATTTGTTTCTCGTGTCTATGGTAAACTGCTACTGAGCAGTCTCTTCATATTATCAGACAGAGATTGTTTTTTCTGGACTATATTTCACCTGCTAAAGCTATAAAATGCCACTTTCAATCCACAGTCCCTCTGTCCAATTGTTTGGCCTCATTTTTAGCTTCTAAAGACAATGACAGACTCTCTGGGTAGTCAAAGCTTACTCTATTTCTTTTGTCTTCCATAATGGGCATCTTTATCCCAATTTTAGATTCTGTCAAATGTATCTTCTCAAAAATAATTTTGCTGATAAATATCTAAGTTTAGTTTGTGTTCATAATTATATTTTGTCAGACATATATGTTTTATATTAGTGTATGTATAACATATATATGTATTATATATTCTTATTTATATCCACAGGAATAAAATAAAAGCAATCAATTTGAATATTAATAACACTTTAATCTTTCCATTTTAAGGTACTCCCTAGGATCGCTCCAAATATATATCTTCAAATACCTTATATTTTAAATCATACCATCCCAAACACATTGTAACAATTTAGTTAAATATCTAAACAGCTATTTTTTGGAGGGGTAAAGCAGCAATATAGACATAATGATGAAAACATGATTTACCTAAAGAAATTATATGGGTCTGGATGTCATAGGTAGTTAATACAATTTTTCCTACCATGTAGTAGTTCCCAGGGGCAGACATAATATGACAAGGTGACTTTATGTGTCATAAAACACCGTATATACCTTTTTGAGAATGAACACTATATGAGATGTTGGAACTTTCAGATTCTGAAAAACTCATTTGAAAGGCAAGAATGGTGTAATATTTAAGATAAAAAAGATGAAAAGTAAAAAATTGTTCTGCTACAACATCTAAACCTATTTTCTTGGGACTAATAACTCTAAATCATGAGAGATGAGTCAGTCTTTAAATAACCACAGTAGGAGTATGAACCAAGGTAGTAATTTTCACTTAAAATGCCAGCAATATGTAGTGGTAATGACAAATACCACAGCAGTGGTCATGGAAACCTTTCGCTTCAAAATTATAGCATGATTCGCTGCACAAGGTGTCAGCATAATTTGCTGCTTTGCTTGCTCGCCCACTCTCACTCCTTAAACACTTCCTATCTGCTGCCGACCTGATCCCTCTTAACAAGTGGCCATCTTGAATGTCACTGCTGGTCTTACCACATTTAGATGACTTTTCAACAATTCAGTTGAACAAACTTTGATTAAGCACCTCATGTTCTAAAGGATCTGACTACATAAACTCACAGGACAAAGATGCTTGTCCCCAAAAGAGTCTTATGGAATACTGAGAAACATAGAATTATATACATATCTATAGCTATTTAAGAATGACCACAATGATATAAACACTATGGGACTCTAGAGAAGAAATAGATCAATGACTTAAGGAGGAATCTAGAAAGATTCACTGAAGATTTAAAACTTAAACTAGGCTTTGAGGAATCTAATATTCCTGGAAGAGTTGGAGCAAAAGTAGCCTCAGAAACTAATAAGCCCCAAACTATACTACTAAATATTCCTACTAGTCAAAAAAAAAAAAAAGTCTGTTTCAACTAACCACAGCAATGGAATAGAGGGAAAATATGTTCAGACCATGGTTCAGAGAGTTTTGTTTGGTTTGGTTTCCTGGCAGATTTACCAAACCTTTTTTTCTGCATTTCCATTTTAGAAATTAGACACTACACATATCTTTATATCTTTGATGTGAGGTAAGGGGAGGAAATTGGAGAAGTTAGATGTATTCTTAGGTATCAACAAGAATGCAAATGAAAATTGCAATTTCTAATAAATGAAATTACTAGAAGGATAAAAAATGTTGGGCTGATTAGGTATGTCTAATTTATATTTCTGCCATTTCCTACTCAATTTTGTGACTTTGTGGATTAATGATTCTTGATAATGAGGGCTTTATAAAAAGATATAAATATTACATACCCATAATAATTAAAAATTTTAAAGAGGCAGAAAAAGAGTGGACCTAAATTTTATAAGCTAAATTTTGCATAGCATCAAGTTGAGAATGCAATTGAATGTCTGTTTAAAATAGAAAGGAATTAGAAAGATTTCAAATAAGCAACTTAACAGTGCAGCTTGAAGAACTACAAAAGCAAGAACAAATCAAACCCAAAATTAGTAGAGGGAAGGAAATAAAGATCAGAGCAGAACTAAACAAAATACTTTACACTAATCATCAGGGAAATGCAAATCAAAGCCACAATGAGGGATCATCTCACCCCAGGTAGAATAGCTATTATCAAAAAGACAAGAAAATAACACATGCTGGTGAGAATGTTCAGAAAGGGGAACTCATACACTGTTGGTGGGAATGTAAATTAGAACATCTAGTATGGAAAATTGTATGGATGCTTCTCAAAAAACTGAAAATGTAACTATTGTACAATATAGCAATCCCTCTACTGGGTATTTATGCAAAGGAAATTGAAGAGATACTTGTACCACGATGTTTATTGTAGCACTATTAATAATAGTCAAGCTATGGAATCAATACAAATGTCCATCAACAAATAAGTGGATTTTAAAAAAGTGTGTGTATACACACACACGTACACATATACAATGGAATATTATTCGGTCATGAAAAAAGAATAGAATCCTGTCATTTACAGCAATAGGAGTGAGCCTGGATGACACAGAAGCACAAATCCCGGATGTTCTCACTCATATGTGGGAGCTAAAACAAACCTGATCTCATAGCAGTAGAGAGTAGAATTGTGGTTATTAGAGGTTGGGAAGGGAGGATGAGGGGGAGGGGAGGGGAGAGTTTGGTTAACAGGTACAAAATTACAGCTAGATAGGAAAAATAAGTTCCAGTGTTCTATAGCACTATAGGGTAAATATGGTTAAAATAATTTATTGTATATTTCACAAAGCTATTAATAAAAGAGAGGATTTTGAATGTTCACAACACAGAGAAATGGTAAATATTTCAAGTGATGGATATGCTAATTACCGTGATTTATACATAGTATACAAGCATGCAATACCACTCTGTATCCCATGAATATATGCAGTTATTACATGTTAACTAAAAATAAAAAGGAAAAATGAGAAACAATATCAAATGAATTAAAAATTAATAAAAGCTAAAACCACCATAAATATCACAGAATCAAAAAAACACATCTTATTAAGTACTGCCTCACGTACCTCTATTTACATCCATTATTTGACTCCACATTTGATTGCCTTCTCAGTGATAAGAATTATACATATTGTTTTCTGTAGATCTTATAGAAAAATAAAATCTTCTCTCACATGGTTTTTTTGAAATGTGATTTTATTATTGATTGTACTAAAAGTTTTTTAACCTTGAATTTGGTAATGTGAGGCAAATTTGGGGATTTTTTTCAAATTTTGAAATATTTTATCAAGTTTCTTTCATATATGAGCTATAAATTTAAATAAATTTTAAATAAATATATCCTAACTATTATTGATTATAATCACTTTGTTGTGCCATCAAATATTGTCCATTCTATCTTACTAACAGAGAATAGAGTGATGGTTACCAGAGGCTGGAAAGGGTACCAGGGAGGGGGTGTAAAGTGGGGATGGTTAATGGATTTATTCCTTTTGACTGTGCTCTTCATTTTCTAAAAGGGTTTCCTCTTACTTGAAAAGACCCCATGTATTAATATTAGGGAATGTTCACTCAGTAGGAATATAGGTCTATTTTACTTCAAATCTCATGGATTTTTAAATCACGGGATAAGATAATAAGATATTTCACTTAGAAGATATGTAGGGTGAAAACGGAACATAAAAACTCGAGTAGGAAGGATTTAAGAGGACTGAAAGCTTCTAAGGATGAAAGTTATGGTATTCAGAGTACTGGCAAGAAGGAAAAGACAGAAGACTGATGAAAGGAGGTCTAGAGAAGGTTGGTAACAATCACAGAGATTTAGAGGAGATTATCCTAAAACTGATAAGAAAGGTAATATATGGACTGTGTTCAAAAATTTTTCTTTTAGACTACTGAGTATATCAACTGGAAAGAGGAAGAGATAAAATAAAGCACGTTTCCCAAGAGTAAGTGAATGATATCCATAAAATATAGATCACGCTAGCATCAGTGATCAAAAAGACAGATGAAGGCAGGGAATACCAAGGACAGAGCAGAGCTGAAGCTCAGCTTATATGTGCAGTGTCTGCTGAATTTTCACTCACAGGACATTCACTCCAGGAAAGTAAAGGGTCAGAGCCATCATGGACTGGTAACCTGTAGTAATGCTGGAGAAACTGAGGCCCACTGTTTTCTCTTTCCATTGTATGGTATGGCCTTTAAATTGTATTCAGATTTAGCTTGTGCTTGGTCTAATTAAAACATAAGACATACAAACACACACACACACACACACACACACACACACAGAGATTATTTTTAAGAGCAATGGAGAGGGGCATTTCAGTCGTTGAAATTTACCTTATCATCTAGTTACTTTGACTTCACAGGCAAAATTCAGTGAGGGTAAGGGAAGGATACGTATCCTATGTATAAACTCTGACCATCTTGCATTTCCTCCATTTACTTCAACTATAGAACTTATTGAAAAATGGGTTCTGCAACCTTTTACTGGCAGCCCGAAATCCCCAAAGAAAAAAGTATGTTAGGATAAACTAGGCCAAAAAGCAATGGATGGGCAATATCTTGCCCTACATCGTGATATTTATGGTATGTTGTTCACATGCATTTAATTGAAAGCTGCAACAATCTCTTTAGGAAATAGGCAGGATTTAAGTTATAGAATAATATATAGGCCTGTGTGGGAGTCAGAGAGTCCATATCACACAGTCTTATACTCACTTGCTGGGTGATATTTGGTTACTGCGTCACGTCTCTGAGTTCCTAAAATCAGGAAATGAAATAGAACATAGGACATTGAACATCAAACATAGACATGTTGTAAATAATATATAATGTATTTAAAAAGATTCGTGAAGACCTTCTCTGCAAGCTTATTGCAACTTAGAAAGCTCCTTTTCTCACTGCCCACATGAGGTCTCCCAATTTCTGTTACTCCTTGTATCTGCTCTCCAAGCAGGAACAAATTTAGCACAGACATTTTTCTACTAAATAAACAGAGTTTATGAGGGAATCTTGTGGTATTTGTTTGCCTTTGCTCCTTTTTAATAGCTTTTTTGGGTCATTGAGTAGATGGATCATAACCGCCTACCTGCCCAAATAGCAATCTATATTTTCACACCAGTCTTAAAGGCTTTTAGGGGAATCTATTTCTTTTTGTTGTGAAGCTATTTAAATAAAGGTCCTTATCACCCTTGACATTTCTGTCACAATAGTGTAAAATATGTTGTAGTTATTTGTTAGGAGATAATAGATACCTGCCTTGGGAACCATGAATGAAATTTATTATTAGCAAGAGTTTGTAATAGGCCATATCCTGGGCATGATTATTTATTTTCATAAAAAAATCCGATCTCTGTTCAGAAAATATCTGAAGGTGAGTCCCATTGTTTTGACTTTCTAAATGAATGTTAAATTTGTAGCTCTTCTTTTGCCCTAATGCTTCTAATTCAACCCAAATTTATTGAAATCTAATAAGTTCAGACATTATGCTGGGCAGTAGAAATACAGAGATGAAAAAGGCAGACTCTACTTTAAATAGATAGCTTGCAACTGATAGTTGAAGAGGCAGGACAGGATATAAGCAGAAATTCACCAGAAATAATTAAAACCAGAATATAGTACAAGGTGAGTCTAAGAACAGAAAAAAGGGGGCAAATTAACTCTGCTTGGAAGAGACAAGGAATTCTCTTTGAAAAGGAACAAGTCTTGTAGAATGAGGAAGACGTTTTTCCATGCATATTGAAAGTACTCTAGGAGGAAAAGGGGGAGGGGGCATTCTAATCAGAATAACCACAGCAGAGATGTGGAGGAGTCCGGTTGATGGAAAATTTAGGGAATGATGGCAATTTGGTGCTGTTAGAATAAAAGGTTGCCTAACAGGGAAGTGACAATCAAAAGACTATTAGGTTGGACTGGGCAAGCTTATAAAAAGACTTATATTCCAGCTTAAGGATTTGGGCGATGATGACCCTGCTTAAAAGTCAGCACCATACTAATTTTTAAGCAGATTTCATAAACATATGTTGACTTTGCTTACCCAGCATCTGTTCCCCGACCCTGCCTTTTTTCCTTCTAATAATTGCAGTACAATTATCCTTTGGAGATATGATTCAGGTGGAGAAGATATCTCTGGATTTTTGATCAAAGATTAGACAAGTGAACTATGCAATCAGTGGTTCAGGGACAAGTAAAAATGACTCAGGTTTTTCCACTGAGAATTTGCTACAGGGATCAGTGAACAAATCCAAAAGCTGAAGAGAGATTGGGTAGTGACTGAACTCGCCATAATAAAATCCAGAATAAACTTGGCATTTTCAGTTTGAGTTGTGTTTCTTTCATGTGCAAAAAAAGAAAGAAAGAAAGAAAAATCCTGATAAAAAATCAAATGGTTATATATATTTACATATATATATATTGTTTTACAAATCACCATTGCTCTGATACCAGTAGGATAAATTTCCGTGAGAGAAAGTGGAGAAAAGGACATCAGATAAACACATAAGTACTAGAAAAGATATGATGAGGACCAAAATTAAGGCAGTGTCCCTGGGATTAGAAGATGGAGCCCTTGCCCATTTTATCATTCCCTCTTGAATTCCCATCTCCCAGACAAGGTCCTAGCAATAGGTAGGACCCAAAATTTAGTGTATGAATGACCAGGGTATGATCTAAATATAGAGAATCTCATGAAAGGTATGAATAATGGTAAAGAAAATGAGGAATTAAATATGAGACATGTATTTCTAGAGAGAACAACTGGGTAGACAGTAGCAGCATTATTCAAGCTAGGAGATAAAGAAGGTGCTTTAGAAAAAAATACACAAGAGAATGGGAGAGATTTGAATGGTAGGGCAGCACATTTTGCGGTTATAAGTATAATGGTTCTGGATATAGTTTAAAGCTAAAGTTGAATCTTAAAAATAAAAGAGAGATATATAGGTTTGATGAACTTTCTGAATAGGATACTTAGTAAGATCCTGAAAACTTCAAAAGTCTTCAAACCTCATTTTTTAACAAATGATTGGTGAGGATCTTCAATTGCCATGTATATTTCTATGCATGGATAGAAGTGGATAGGTAGTAATGGCATTATTTATGCTAGGGAATAAGGAGGAGAAGCTAATGGGGGTAGGGTAGGATAGTGGCAAACAAAATACAAACTGCTTATTTGAGAGTCAATGTGGATTTTTTGGCTGTTAATTGATGTTATTTTTTACATTATTATTATTATTGCTATGATATTAGAGATTTAAAACACCAGAGCTTCAAATAAACTTACTAAAAATTTACCCACACCTTTAGCTATATGCCAAAGGCAATGTAATTCATGGAATTTTACCCAATGTTTCAGTCTTTGCTGATATCTTTTTATATTAAGTTCTCTAAAATTTTATATCTATTTATTTTAAAACATTCTTCATATGTTGATTTGTGGCATATCCAAAAGTCTTATTTCCCTGTACAGCCATAGTTCCTTAAGTTGAAGGGCTATGCTTAGTTTTTCTTGGCATCTCCTGAAGTTCCTAGAAATCATGGCAATTGAAGATACTGAATATTTGTTTTAAAAATGACATTTAAAGACTTTGGAAGCTATGAGGATATTACTAAATATCTTTTTCAGAAACCAGTTACTCAAACCTACAAATTTTGCTTTTATTTTTAAGACTGAACTTGGCTCTAAACTATATCCAGAACCATCACACTTATTACTGTAAATTGTGTTCCCTTGGCAGCCCAATTGCTCTCATCCAATAACTTCTAATATGAAATATAATTTACTTTTGAACTTTATATTATTAATATTTTTATTGTCTGTACCATTCAATTAGATTATACAATTTATGAAACTAGAATATTTTTTCTTTTTTATTCATTGAGGTATTATTCCAAGTAACTAGAACAGAGACTGGTCCGTAGTAAATACTCAATGATTTTTGTGGAATAAATGAATCAACTGGGTGTCCTTTACTTATTTTATTGGTGGTCTTCACTTGCTTAAGTTCCCACATTGCCTACCTCCAGCAGGCACCATCCATGCTGCAGTCCATACGAAGAACATCCCTTGGCATTGGGAAGAGCACAGCTCTCAGGGTTCTAAGAAGATGGTCTGCACTGCCACCGATTTGTAAGCTCCCTGAGAGTAGAAATGTGTGCCTGTTTTGTGCTCTGATGTATCCTCAGATCTTAGAAAAGTTTCTGACATGTAGTAGTCCCTTGTGAAGCTATTACCTACTAAATGAACAAATGAATGATTGGGTAGAAAAATCTATTAAAAATAGTAGATATTTGCAACTCTTACTTGAAGCTTAGCTGTTTTAAATATGAGGTTAACTGCCATTAGCAGAATGAAGCACACAAGAAAAATCATCTATCTAGTTTCAATCAAATAATAATAAAGACCAATAGAGCACAAAATGAAAGTTGAAAGGATGAAAACCAAGAACATCCAGCTATAAGTTTAATATTTCTTTTTCCTCATTCACTGAAAGTATACTTAACCAGCTCTAGTAGCAATCAATGAAGGAGGAAATAAAGGGGGATGTGCAATTTATAATGCCTATTGCCGAGCAGAGATGGAGATCAAAAAAGAGAAATTTCATGGGCAAAAGCCACAAGAAATTGGTTAAAATAGATATCCATTGTATGTTGACATTTTGATATACCTTAATATTTGCTAAAGAAAGCTGTGGGTAAGACTGACTGCTTATTTGATTTACTCTCTCAAAAGTAATGAATAAACCCAGTAATACCTTAGGCATGACAAAGCAAAACGTCTGGAAAGGAAAAGGAATATACTATGCAATACAAACCATGCTACACATGTGCAGGTGCAGGTGCACACAAACACATTGTAACAAACTATTTGGACTAACAGCTGAATTTTGAATAAGGAAGGGCCTTTAATGCTTATTCATGTGCAGGTGCAATTAATGAAGAAGAACAACAAGGGCTGCAAATTTCTGATTCTGCAACTAACGAGATGCTGGAAAAAAAATTGGCTCTTAGCTTTATACTCTACATCACTCATTACATCAGCCAAGGCTGATGCTGTACCATATCATACTCTGCCAAATACTGCATTTGTTTAAATTTGCAAAATTATTCACATCAGCCAAGCATCCAGACTCTTTTCAAGCTGTTATTGGGTCCATGGTCCTTCAATAGCATATGACACTTTAAATGTCAAGGCATCCTCCTTACGGGAAAATTTCCAACATCCCCACACATTAAACAGAATGGCTCCCCAAAGATGTCCTAATCCCTGGAACCTGTGAATATTTTACATTATATACCAAAGGGACTTTGCAGATGTAATTAAGGCTATGGACCTTGAAATAGAGAAATTGTCCTGAATTAGCCTGGTGAGGCTAATGAGCCTTTAAAAGCAGAACTTTCTTCAACTAGGTAGAAGAACATAAATCAGAGATATTAGAAGTGTGATAAAGACTCACTGAACATGTTATTGCCTTAGGGGAAACATGGCAAAGAATGCAAACGGCTTACAGAGCTAAGGAAGGCTCTTGGCATGTTGCTAACCATCTGAATGAGTTTGGAAGTGGATTCTTTTTCAGAGCCTCCAGTTAAAAGCCCAGGTCAGCCAATATCTAGATTTGCTCCTTGTGAGCACCAGAGCAAAAAAGCTAGTTGAGATTGGACTTCTGAGCTGCAAAACTGTAACAAAATAAACACATATGGTTTTAAGCTATGAAATGTATTCTAATTTATTATAGCAGCAATAGTAAACTATACAATTCCCAAAATAACAAGGAGAAAACTTCTTAGGCATTAGTGAATAGACAATGGTCATTGCCATGGAAGAGCTTGCATTCTAGTTGGGGGAGTGTCTTTGTCCATTTGTGCTTTGATAATAGAATATCACAGACTGGGCAATTTATTAAAAATAGAAATTTATTTCTCACAGTTCTAGGGACTGAAAAGTTTAAGATCAAGGGACCACCAGGCTTGATGTCTGGGAAGGACCCAGTGTTTGTTTCCAAGTTAGTGCCTAGATTG
The DNA here is from genome assembly GCA_028533085.1 of Varecia variegata. Classification (NCBI taxonomy): domain Eukaryota; kingdom Metazoa; phylum Chordata; class Mammalia; order Primates; family Lemuridae; genus Varecia; species Varecia variegata. The sequence continues at coordinate 153,088,400 of CM052438.1, read as the reverse complement.
CTGCATCCTCTGGAGGAGAGGAACGCTGTTCCTCACATGGCAGAAAGGCAGAAGAGAGTGGACCCACTCCCACTCCCACTCCCACAGCCCTTTTAATACTGGCATTAATCTATTGAGGACCTTCATGAATGAAGCATGTTCCATTAGGCCCCACCTCCCAACACTGTTGCATTAGGAATTAAGGTTTAACCTATGAATTTTGGTGGGGACATAAACTTTCCAACCATAGCAGGCAAACAAAAAATAAATAATAAATAGAAGGAATAAATAAGTTATGGTGTATGGTAGATGATTTAAAAAATCAACAAGTAAGGAACTTCTGCTACTGGCAGAATAAATACACTCTTCCCTATCTTCTCTAAGTAAAATTAAAAATCTAGGATAGTACATATAAAACAAATATATGAGAAAACCATTGTGAATTACTTTTCTTTTGTTTCATGTATCCCAAAAGCCAGCAACCTGGAAATATCAATGGATTTAGGCAAAAAAAAAAAATGGCTTTGACAAAAATCCTGCTCTCTGTAGTCAATGGACCAGCTAGGGGTAACTTAGCAAGATGGAAAAATTTTAGTCATTAACCACTCTACCGCAGTAAAGCATCATGGAAAAGCTGTGGCCTAACACACCACAGCAACAATGGAAACTGTGTGCAAAGCTTGGACTTTCACATCTATCTGGCAGTAGTGGAGCACACCCCCTACTCCCAGCTAAGTGGGCCTAATGGAGAGTTAGGACTTTCAATCCTGGGCAGGGTAAATGAAGCCTTCTTTTGTCCCCTGTGGTATCAGTGAAGGCTATTATAGAGCAGCAGCTTCTGCCACATTGAGAGCAGGCACTCCTATATTTTTTAGCTAGGGAGACATAAATGGAGGCCAAGTGGGGAGGTAGAATTCCCACTCCCACCTAGCATTGACAAGCAGGCTCTACCTCAGGTGTCAACCAAGGCCAAATGGGGACCATGATCTTCTACCCATGCCTGGCAGGAAGGATACAGTACCCTCCCCTTCCCCTACTGGAGGAGTGTCAGAAAACCAGCCAAAACAGAAGGTTTAAATAAGATGTTTAGTCTCATAATGTAATATCTAACATGTCAAGGTTTCAAATGACATTTGCAAATTTCAAATTACAAATAAATGAAAAAGACAATAGATGTCAATACTGAGATAACAGAAATTATAGAATTAGTCAACAAATATTTTAGAGAAGCCATCATAAAAATGATTCAATGGCAATTATAAATGTGTGAAACAAAAAAACAGGAAGTCTCAATAAAGAAATAGAAGATATAATAAGAAAGGTGGAAATTTCAGAACTGAAAAACAATAATAACATTTACCAAGAAAGCCTTAATGAACCTTATGGCTTAAGACTGTAATGAAGATGAAGGAAGAAAGAGTCAATAAACTGGAAGTGAATAGCAGAGAGAAAATGACTGAAATAAACAGACCCTACAAACTATGGGATTATAGCAATTGATTTAACATTCATGTCATCAGAGTCCCAGAAGTGGAAAAGGAAGAAAACGGCTGAAAAAAATGCTCAAGGAAATGATCCCTGAAACTTCAAAAATTTGGCAAAAGAAATAAACCTACAGGTTCAAAAAGCTGAGACAATTGCAAACGGGATAAACCCAAAGAAATCCAAATCATAACACATCATAGTCAAACTTCTGAAAACCACAGACAAAAAATATTGAAAGCAATGACAGATAAATGAAACTTTGAATATAAAAAATAAAAATAATTCAAAGAATAGAAGATTTTACATTAAAAAAAAATATGGAGACCTAAAGTAAGTGCCATGGCATTTTCCAAGTGCTGAAGTAAAAGAACTGTCAATCAGAATTCTATATGCAATAAAAATATTTTTTCAAGAATGAAGAAAAAAATCAAGACATTCTAGATAAAAGAAAGCTAAGAGAAATTTCTTGGATAGATTCATCCTAAAGAATAGTTAAAGACATAAGCAAGGAAAGAAGGAAACTTAGAATATCAATGTTAGGGAAGGATTATCTAGGTCGAATAAAGAACACAGTAGGGAAATCTGGGCAAATAAAATGTACTTTCTTTCTCCTATTGGGATTTCTAAGTAATGTTTGAGAGTTGAAGCAAAAATTATAACACTATCTGATGTGGATCTAAATGTAGATAGAGAAAATATTTATGCAAATTATATGATAAATGGAAGAGGGTAAAGGGATATAAAAGGAGGTAATATTTCTACATTTCACTCTGATAACATCAGTATACCATGATAAATTATGTATATAAAATGTTATACCTGAGCAATGATTTAAAAAACTATGCAAAGGGATATACTAAAAATACTATAGTTAAAATAATTAAATTCTACAAAATCCTGAATGATTAGACTGGGTAGGTTCCCCCAAGATCAGAAACAAGGTCATGATGTTGGTTCTCACCACTCTTATTCAAAACACTTGTGAATATTCTAGCCCAATATACATGGCAATAAAAGCAAATAAAGGGTCTACACTTGGAAAGGAAGAAATATAGCTGTCCCTATTTTCAGATGACAAGATAGCCTATGTAGAATATCCAAAGGTATCCATAATAAAAGAAAAATTAAGGACTAAAGAGTGAATAGGATTTTAGCATTATACAAGATAAGCATATAAAACTCAATTGTATTTCTGTATAACAGCAATGAACATGTGGGCATAGACAATAAAAATATAACACCATTTATAATCACTCAAAAAATTAAATAGGTAGAAATTTGACAAAACCTCTATAAGACTTACATGCTGAAACCTATAAAACACTGATGAAGGAAGTCAAATAATCCCTAAATAAATGAAGAGATATACCATGTTCTTGGATTAGAAGACTTAACATAGTAAAGATGCCAATTATCCCCAAACTGGTACACAATTTAACAGCATTCCTGCTAAAATCCAAGCAAGGTATTTTTGTATATACAGGCAAGATTATTTTAAAATTTATATAGAAAGACAGAGGTTATAGAATAGTTAAAATGTTTCTGAAATAGTTAAAATGATTCTGAAAATGAAGAATAAAGTGGTAAACATGAATCTATTTGATTTCAAGACTTACTACATAGCATTACATACATTACATACATAATAAGACTGTGTGGTATTGGTAGAATGAAATAGAACAGGGAACCAAAAAGTACACACAAACAAATATGCCCATTTGATTTTTGACCAAAGTGCAAAAGGAATTCAATGGAAGATAGTCATTTAGTTTGACTACCCATAGGCAAAATAAAATGAAACAGAAAATTTCAACGTCTTATAGCTCATACAATAAATTCCAAATGGGTTGCATTTAGTATAAACAAACAGAAAAAAAACTTTTGCTTTTAGGGTTAGGAAAAGAGTTATTAGACTTGATACCAAAGGCATGACACACAAAAGAAAAAAATGATAAATTGGCCTGCATTAAATTTTAAAACTTTTACTAATAAGCTATGGACGGAGGGAATATCTTCAAATTACATATCCAAAAAAGATTGGAACTAGAATATTTAGGAAACAGAAAATTGAATTTTCTTTGTTTTTGATTTTTGTTTGCAGTCTCTTAAAAATATGACATTTCAAGATTCACTTGTGTATGCTTTGAATGATCAAACCTAAACGAGAATGTTGCTAATATTCTTAAAGAACGAATACTAAAGAGAATGGGGTTTGAATACATATGCTTTGTTGTTCTGTTTGTACTTTTTCCTTATTTACCTTCTAGTGAATTAAATAACAATTTTAAAGGCAGCCCATAAAAAGACAGCATGAAAGCGTGGTGGCATGTGTTCCTCTTTTCATATTAGTTAAATGTTGAAACACTGATGGACTCTAAAAAGACCCAGCTCATGGGAAGTTGGTGGGGAACTGAGAGGAGGCAGAGAAGCTGTCCTGTGAGAACTGGAGCCAAAGGCTGGTAAAGGACGAACAGAGAGTAACATCTGGTATTCTCTAGGGGATGGGTTAAAGCAGAGGGGGTACTATTAATCTGAGTGGAGATATTTAAAGTTAGAATATCATTTTATACCCAAGAAACACAAGAGTGACATCCATTGTTGAAATAATAAAAACTGGATATCTGGGAAACACAAAAATGACAGTCATTGTTCTTAATACAAACCAGAGAATGGGTAGTTCTAAAACATGTTTGTAAATAAAGAATCCGGAGTTTAAAAATTTGAAAACATTTTTAAAAATGTGATTTCTCAATGAATTAAATAAATACATAAATAAACCATTATATTAAAAGCTGTCAAAATTGATTAAATTTGCTTTAACTACTTACAATAGTAAGAAAAGTTATAATGCATCAATTTTTTATGTTTTATCATTTTATTAGGAATAATTCCAAATGAGTTATGAAGAAAATGTATTCATTGAATTTGATGAGTTTTCCAAAAACTCTTAATGAAGATATGTTCACCAATAAACAATAAAACATCAGCAGAACTGTCATATACTGGGCAAAGAGTCAGGGTGATACCAAAAGTAACATGCAACATAAAAAAGATACAATATAAAGGAAGACAATCTGCTGAGTAATATAAACCATCTCAATATGAACTCTTTGCAACCATTGCACAGCAATGACTTTATGATATGTGCAGTATGCTGTAATAAGGATTTTCCTATAAGAGAAAGGAAATATAGT
>CM052438.1:153060575-153083242 GCA_028533085.1 Varecia variegata | reverse complement strand
CTATATAGTATCTTGAGTATATATCTTTGTTTTCATTTCAAAATATTAAGGGGGTACAAATTTTTTTGTTACATAGATACCTTGTATAATATAATGCTCAAGTCATGGTTTTGAGTAGGTCCATCACCAGAATAGTGTTCACTGTACCAAATAGGAGTTTTTATCCCACAGCTCCCCTCCCACTCTCCCCACTTCTTGGTTTCCAATGTCTTTTATATCCCTTTGTGCCCTTGTGTACCCATCGTGTAGCTCCCACTTATTAGTGAGACCCTATAGTGTTTGGTTTCCCATTCCTGAGATACTTCACTTAGGATAATGATCTCCAGTCCCATTCAAGTTTCTGCAGATGACATTATCTCATACCTTTTTATAGCAGAGTAATACCCCACAGCATATATATATAACCACATTTTCTTTATCCACTCATGAGTTGATGGGTACTTCACTTGGTTACACATCTTCGCAATTGTGAATTGTGCTGTGACAAATATTTAGATACAGGCGTCTTTTTGAAAAAATGATTTATTTTCCTTTGGGTAGAAACTCAGTAGTGGGTTTTCTGGATCCAATGGTGGGTCTACATTTATTTCCTTAAGAAATATCTATACTGTTTTCCATAGAGGTTGTACTAATTTGCAGTCCCACCAACAGTGAATAAGCATTCCTTTCTGCAATCACACCAGCGTCTATGCTTTTTTGACTTTTTAATAATGGCTGTTCTGATAGAGGTAAGATAGTATCTCATTGTAGTTTTGATTTGCATTTTCCTGATGATTAGTGATGTTGAACATTTTTTCATGTTTGTTGGTCATTTCTCTATCTTCTTTTGAAAAACTTCTGTTCATGTCTTTTGCCCACTTTTTGATGGGGTTGCTTTTTTCTTGCTGATTTCTTTGAGATCTTTGTAGATTCTGGATATTAGCCCTATGTCAGATGTATAGTTGGTTAATATTTACTCCCTCTCTGTAGGTTGTCTATTCACTCTGTTGATTATTTCCTTTGCTGTGCAGAAGCTTATTAATTTAATTAAGTCCCATTTATTTATGTTTGTTGTTGCTGTATTTGCCTTTGAAGTCTTAGTCATAAATTTTTTGCCTAGGTCAATGTCTACAAGAGTTTTTTTTTTTTTTTATGTTTTCTTCTAGGATTTTTAGAGTTTCACGTCTTACATTTAAATCTTTTATCCGTCTTCAATTAGTTTTTGTATGTGGTGAGAGAGAGGGGTCATGTTTCTTCTGCAAGTGGCTATCCAATTGTCCCAGCATCATTTTTTGAATAGGGCTTACTTTCCCCAATGTATATTGTTGTCTGTTGATTGTATATGTCATGATCTCGTGTGTGTGTGTGTGTGTGTGTGTGTGTGTGTGTATAATATCTTATTCATATTTAGTAGATACTTCATGTTTATGTTTTGTTATATATACATATATATGTAAAAGTGTGTATGTATATAACATTAATTCACTTTTTTCTTACTAAAAAAGTATTCATTTATCAGGTATTTGATGGGTAATTATTGGTTTAGTTTCACCTTAAGAGTTCAGCTTTAATATCAGTATTATTTACAAAGGCAAGTGTGGGAGATCTGATCTGATGAAACACATGGCTTTTTTAATGTCATTGTGACCTCCTAGGTGTTTTGGTTTGATCCTTCAGAGTAAATGCCACAATCAATAACCACGTGTATGCTTTTATTTGGGGGTTTTATGGAAGAATAATAGAAAACCCTGAAGCAAGTGTATGTATGTCCTGACCAGTGAAGAAATAAAATCAATATTCTCTTTAGTGAAGTCCAACAATGTAGGTTTTTCCATCAGAAACTGCTTTTAAATAAAATCAAGATAGTACACTAGAATAAAGGTGAAAAATAGGCAGTGTAACTACTATGAAACTGGTAAAATGATGTTTCAACATTTTTCATTGCAAAAATTTAGATTGGAAATTTGAATAAGTTAGAGAATGCCTTGATTGTATAGTTTGATTGTTTTTAGTAGGTATTATAGCTCCAACATTTGGCACTCACTGTGTTTGATAAACATTAACCTAATTAAAAATTGTCAAGAGATTAGTTTTGATCTCCAAATGTTTACTTGGATTAGATAGTACTGAATCTTAAATCATGTGTACACAGTAAGTGTAAGTTGCCAATTTACTGCTGAGAGAAATATGATATACAGAATAAAAAGGAAGAAGAATTACAAAGAACTGAACAGGAAATCCAAAGACATTAAATGAAATCTTCCCCTGACACTATTGACTTTAGCTAGTTACTGGCTCTCAATTTTCTCATCCATTAAAAAAAAAAAAATGTTTATCTGAGTTCAAGCTCTGTTTTAGCTACCCCTGACTAGCTGTATGTCCTCAGGCAACCTGTGTAACACTCCTGAGCCTCAGTGTGACTGGGTTTGCTTTGCAGGTACTCAAAAGAATCCTAGGAAAGGGATACATATTTGGGAGTTGTCTCATATTGGTAGAGGTCAAAACTGCGAAAAATGATAATAAACTAGCCTTTGTTAAAAATAAAAAGAAAGAGTCAAGGACTGAACCTCAGGGAACACTAAAGTTTAAAAGACAAGAGAAGAAAGAAAATCCAGAAAAAAAAATCAAAGCTGAACTGCGAGACAGTCTAGTGAAATTGTTTATTCTTATCAAAGATTCTTCTTGTTGGGATTCGGTATGAATTGCTCTATGCCATGCGTGCCTGCTGCTTGGGATGCTGAATCTTGAAAATTTATATACCGAACTTCTGAACATCATAAAATCATTTTCTGGATTTGAATTTCCCTGTGAAGGAGGAGAGAGAATGTCTTGGGAAATGAAGGCTTGTAATTCCCTAAGAAGAAAAGACATCTCATATGAGGTTGGGACATAACAGAATTCAAGAGAGAATTCTTAAATTTGACATGTGTTTCCAAAACCATACAAGTTAATATCCCAAAATATATTTTGCTGATACACATCTATCCCTTCCAAGATAGATAACTTTTTCCCTACTTACAGAAAATAAACAACAGGTCAATTAAATTTAGGATTATTTTTGTATATACAATACAATACAGATATACATACAGGACTGATTTTGTATGAATATGTCTAAACAAAGATTATTTTCATTTTTTTCCTAATTGATCAGGGATGGTGAAGAATATTGCTTTATGCCGACATGTCCAGTAGAAAGTAAGAAAATTTGACTTGGGGCAAAAGTTTTCCTTTTCCCTGATTTCAAAAGAGGGAACTTTATCACAACAGGTTTTAGAATGATCTAGATCAACTTTGAATACCACCTCCATTTTACTAGCAATTGAGTGACTGATCAAATTATTTGACCCCTCTGTGATCACTTCCTCATCTGGAAAAGAGATGCATAATAGAAATGCCTAGTGTGCTCAACTTCTGTGATAAGCACATGAGATAATGAATGTCAGCTGTCATGCCAACATAAGATTATATACAAATGAGAATGGTATATATATGTATTATACATATGTATGCTCTTATTAGAAAATAGTCATATGTCATTGTAAAGAATGAATCTTAAGTGATTAACTGTCAAACTAAGCTGAAAAGCTATCATTAGAAAACTCTAGCAAGGGCAAAATGAAATACTATTTTGTAAACTTAAAGTCAGCCTACTCTTTTATTCTTTTGTCATTTTCTCTTACTTATGCAGTTCACAGGAGTTGGCTACACCTACGTATATTTGTGTCACTTTTACTATTAACCAAGGGAGTGCTATCCAATTTCCATATGTTTCTGCTCAGTTATTCTAGTGTCATGAGTTTTGATTACATTATGTTCTGCATGGATATTTATTACTTAGATCTCATGAAAATCAGTAAATAAAGGGTTAGCAATTGTGTTTTCTTTTCATAGTAAGGCTTTGCAAGAGGTGGGGAAGGAGTTACATCTCTTCCAACTGATTTTATATATATATATATATATATATATATATGTCCAAATAAAATGAGATTAAGGGGTATACTTCTACAGTTTTTCTGTAAATAGCATACACCTAAGATGGAGAACTTGAGGTGAAACCTTTGGACAAAAATTCCTACCAACTAGCCTATCTCATCTGTAGGTGCCCTTCTACTGAATGCAATCTTTACTATAGCCCAACTTTGTGGCAAGCACTAGTTAGCCATTTTGTTTGCAAGAGTAAGATTTGCTTAGGATTTAGGAAAGTTCAACAACTCAGTTTTCAGAGGAAGGTAAATAAATCAGTCATTGATGAGGCTCAGATTCTTATCTCAAAACATGTGTACTACTAATTCTTATTTCTCTGGACTATTTTGAGACTGTGGGGTCCAGCGAAATAGTGAATGGATATATGTTCCGGTAAACAATAATTTAGTGAGGTTATTTTGCAGTAATTTCAGAATCTTTTTATTGCAAAGATATAGGGTCATAGTCTCAGTAGGAGTGGGTGCTGATTTTCGAGGGTTTTTCTCTGGAAAGCAAGCCTTGGTGGGGAGGGGTGCAAGAGCCTTTGCTCCATACAATATCTATTAATGATCCATAGAAATCCCCAGGGTGTTTTTGTTTGAATATTATTTAACCCCAAGTTTTCTTTCCAGAATGATGGCTTCTGCTGCTTCTGAAGTATTTCGAAGAAGCAATTTTCAGGAGGACTATTTCAGCTGAGGATGCCTGATGGGTAAGCCAAATCACCTATTTTGTGGGAATGGACTGAACACTGACTTGTGATACTGTGGCTGACCTCATGGTTCTTGGCTCCCGAGTCAATAGAAAATTGGCAGGAGACTGAAAAAGAAATTTATACACGCAATGCTTTATGGGGACTTTTGTTCAAACAAAAGGCCGACTGCTGGTTAAACAGCAACCAAACTGGCTCCCCTAACAAAGGAATGGGGAACTTTTAAAGGGTAAAGAAAGTTAGTTTAACACCAGCATTAAAATCATTGCATGCAGAGATAGAGTTTTGTTGAGAACTGCCCATCTGGCGATTATGTTTCTTCATACATCAAATGTCTCAATAGCATGTGAAATATCCATTCTTGGGCATGATTTTTAGCATTAAAATGAGGGACAGGGTCTATGAGCAGTCACCTTCGGGCTTCTTCTTGGCACTAACCAGTTTGTGCTGGCTTTGACTGGGGCCAGCAGACCCCTGGTCCAATGGTTGCCATTCTTGTTAAAGGAAGCAGAACTACCTTCTACTGAAACTGAGTGTTAATCATTTTCAAAGTATTCAGTATTGTAAGCAGACTTCAGCTTTGACTCCAGGCTCAGACAGGTAGTCAAAGTCCACATACTATATTATTTCAATTATTTTTCTAAACTGTATTTTGTGGATCATTGCAACAAGGCTTTTTATTAGCATGGTAAGTAGTAAATGGAATAATATATATGAATTTACACTATTGTATAGTGGACTTTATGTTCATTAGCAACATAAAGTGGTGTGGGATAAACCAGGAAAATTTTCACTAAGACTGAAGGCACACAAAGATAAAACAAGACATGATAATCTGGAGGTATCAGCTTATCATGATAGCATGTGCATGAGCGCGCTCTCTCTCTCTCTCTTTCTCTCTTCTTCTTCTTCTCCTTCTTGCAATTTTTCTACTCTAAAACTACATCATGTAATTATTTCAATGCTTCTTCTGTGTAGAAAATAGTATCTCAATAATGCAGAGACTACTGAACTTGACAAGATCCAACCTCAGAGAACAGAAACAATTTTGTATACTGATGAGCAGTTAAGCCAAAGAGAAACACTGTTCTATTATTTGGTTGGCTTCTAATTAATTCATAACCAGAAAGCATTACTATTTAATAAACAGTGGGGAAAAATGAAATACATATATCCAATATAGCCACAATATTTCTAAATGTTTCATCTCAGCAAAAAATGTCTGAGAAATAAGCATGCTACTTTAAATAAATAGAAAGATTACACGAGTCCCTATTACCTTATGGAAATGACCATTCTTTCTCAGTCCTCAAGCCCATGAAAATCTTATACTCTCCATGGTTCTTACAGTACTGCAAATCCTAACTTATGCTATAAGGCATGAAAAAGAGCAGGATCTCTGGAGTCCTATCTTCCTGGTTTACATCCCAGCTCTCAGTCTTACTAGTGTATGTCTTTTCCTAATACTAGGTTCTGAAGTATGCAAAATGGCAGTAATAATAGGGGAAATATGTAAATTTCTCTGAAGAGCAACTATTAATGAAATGTACATAAAAGGTCTACTACACTGTTAAGCGTCGATGCTCAATGAATGTCAACTATTCTTACCTAAAAGCTACATTTTATCATGTTGTGTAAGAACTTAATTTTTATTCTAGTTTTAGAGGTACTTCATTACTTTATCCACTGATCATACAACTAGTTTGTTCTCTTAGAATTATTAATTTAAAGGTGATTGATGTTTTCTTTAAATTATCCAGCACAAAATGAGAGATTTTTTGGTCTATTTTGCCACCTTTAAGGATCAATAAATGTAAAACATCTAGGAAAAATAGTCTTTTCTTCACAAAGTTTCCCATCATGGAAACTATAAAAGTCCTCCAAGCCATATCTTCCAACATTTTATTACACATGTAATAGATGTGAAGTGACAATTCACTTTGTGATTCTTAATATTCTAACTCAATATTTTAATCTCTCTTTAGTTTGGGGATCTTATTTGTTTTCTGTCGTACTGTATTTTCCTTTATTCTTTCCTTATTTTTTTATGCTGGCCCATTTTAGGTTTGAAGAATAAACACTCTGGCCAAGATGGGCTTAAAATTTCCCACACTTTGACTGAAGTTTAGATAAGCTCCTTCTTGATTCTAGGCCCTGACCTCCCTTTTCTTAAAGCATTTTCTTTATAAAACTTGTAATTATAAATTATTTTTCTGCCCATTTGAGATGTAAATTTTTTTAAAAGCCTCCTGCCAGTTTTATAACCTAGGAATTCCTTTCTCAAGTGCCTGAGGGTCATCCCTTTGAAATGTAATTATCAGAAAAGGTAGTTCACCTATCTCTCAGTCTTTGTGGGAGGGTAGGAGCCTAACTTCCATGGATAACTTAAACTCAGATAGCTTAAACTCAGAAAGAAAAATATTTGCACTTAGGAATTAACTCAAATGTTTCACAAATCTCATCGATCAGTCTCCCCTAATGTCTTCCAGTACTTTTCTACCAGCTCACCTTAGTGCTTAACTCTTCACCCCCTCTTAGGAGATAAGAAAAAAACAAAGCATTTTTACTACTCTCACACTCAATGCACCACCACAACACAGAACACTACCTCTGATTACTAAAATGTGTGTGAGATTTTCTCACACAACAGGCAATTGTTCAGTGGACACCAACTGGGTATCCTATAATTCAATTTACCTCTGACACTATCTACCTGGAGTTAGAGTCAGATCCACAGGTTAAGACCTTAGTCCCACAGGACTCCCCCCAACTTCAGATGCCAATTGCAAATCCCAGGTTGTGACCTGTACTTCTAACTGACCAGCTATAAATTGGGGTTTCAGTGATACCCTCCTCAGGTTCTATTTTGCTACAGTAGCTTGCAGAACCCAGGGAAATGCCTTATTTAAATTTACTGGTTTATTATATTAATAAAGGACATTACAAAGAATACAGAGGAACAGCCAAATACAAGAGATGCATTGGGCAAGTTATGTGGGAAGAGACATGAAGCTTCTATGCCCTCTCTGAGTGCACCACCCTTCAGGGACCTTTACGTGTTCAGCAATCTGAAAGCTCTCTGAACCTGCCCTTTGGGGTTTTCGTGGAAGCTTCATTATATAGGCATCAGGATTACATCATTGGTCATTGGTGATCAATTCAACCTTCAGTCCCTCTTCCCTCCCTAAAGGTCAGGGTGTAGGGCTGAAAGCTCCAATCCTCTCATCACATAGTTGATTCCCCTGGCAACCAGTTTTCATCCAGAAGCCCACCAAGAGTTGCATCTTTAGAACAAAATATGCTCCAATCACCCAGGAAATTCTAAGAAATTTAGGAGCTCTGTGTCAGACTCCTGTATCACTCAGGAAATTACAGAGGTCTCAAGAGCCTTGTGTCAGTAACTGCAGTCAAAATCCAAATATTAGAACAAAAGATTCTAACACTCCTATCTACAAGGGTTCTAGGAACTGTCTCAGAAATGGGGAACAAAGATCAATACATATTTCTTATTATATCACATCAAAACCCCACCCTTCACCTCACCCTTTGTCTCGGCACAGAGTTCTGGCCACTCATCTCTGTTGCAGTGGTCTTGTGCAGTCTCCCTTGTCTGTCTAACCTTGATGAGATTTTTGCTTTGGCAGCTCAGTTTACTATTGAGAAAAAAACAGCGTCACTAATCATACCACTTCATAGTGTTCTTGCCAAGTCAAAGAGCTTAAAATATTTGTCATTTCCTCATAAGTGTTGATTCCACCTTTATGATGTATCCTCAAACATTCCCCAGTGTTAATTTACCCTTTTAAATTCAGGTGGCTGAGGCAGGACCCAGGGTTCCAATGAGGAACTGCTCAGTGAAGAGCAGAAAGGCTGACTTCAAATTGTCGAGTATTCAAATCTAGTATGTCTTTCTAATTATACCATGGCCTAATTTGCTATTTCTTTTCTTTCTCTTTTTAAAATTTAGCCAGATCTTTCTTAGTTTATGAGGTCTGTCCGGAAAGTATCCAGCCTTGTAACTATTGTTGTTATGTTAAAAATGTCTGGATACTTTCCGGACAGACCTCGTATATTTGAACTTTTTCTTACTCTATTATTCAGCTCTGTAATATGAGCAAATTCTTTTGGATTTTAAATTGTGAACTCACAAAAACCATTACTTTGTCAAATCAGTTAAGCTTGATCTCAATTTCTTTATTCCAGTTATTAACAAGGAATTGGGAAAGAACCTGCTTCAAGATTGATGACTTGTTATGATACATTTTGCCAGATACAGCAGCTATCATGTATTTTGTGTTTACTTTGTGCCAGATACTTTGTGGAGATGGCTTCATTTAATTTTCAGAAAAACTCTATTATCTCTATTATTTAGAGGAAAATGAGGCCCAGGAACACATTTAAGTACAAGAGCCAGCTTGGGAGATAAGGCTTATTTTCTGCCACAGGCCATGCTTCTAGTCAGCTTGGGACTCGGTCTCTTCCTTCCCTTCTCTTCCTTTTTATTCTCTTATCTTTGCTTTCAATACCCAGTCTGTTTCCTTTTTCTCTTTTCTTATACTATGTTGGAGACTAGGAGAGACAACAAGAAATTAAGTGAAAATCCTGATTTCAAGTAATTCACAGGATCATCCTTCATTTAATCATAGTACTATGTTATACATTTGCATTCAAAAATAAATATTTTAATAAAACCACAAATAAAATATTCAAACCTCTACTTAACCTAAAGGAAAGATCACTTTCTCCAACCCATTTTTCTAGTATAATAAAAATATTGTCTAGACTTCTTAATATCAATAATACAACCATATCCTAGAACTCTTACAAAGCATCTCTCATTTAGGGCTGCTTTATTGTGTTACCTGATATCTTTATTTTATGTGATAAAGATGTTAAGGACATATTTTAGATTTTAAGTAATAGGTGACAGATTGCAAGATTTTCAGAAGGATTTGAGGGGGAGAATACACATTTGGACAGGTTATGCCTGGTAGATAATTTTAAAAATTGGTCTTGGAAATAATTGACAACAGGAAAATAAAAACTGTAAGATTCACACATGACCAGACAGCTAAACATGCCAAGAAAAATATTTCCTTTTCCAATGAATCACAGAAAATTAACTTTTTGACTGAATCTGGAAAAAAAGTAAATGGCATGGTTGAAAGAGAAAAGGAGTGTGGTAAATTGAGTTAATCAAGCAGTTAATTTAGCTATTTGCACAGAGGGATTTTTTTTGAAGTGTTAAATAATAGCTTTGTAATGAATTTTCTATTTTGAAGTTCCATGATTTCTCAGAAATGTAAATGAAAGGAATATAATTATGCAAAAATTTAATTATATATTAAATCAGAAGAAATTAACATCTCTGTTGAGGAAAAATCTCCTAAAAGCAATAAATAAATAATACATAACCTTAAAAAAAACTAAGCTTTCATGCTTTGTGCTTTTATTTTTTCAGTTGGATGAATTTTACATAAAAGAGCCCTTTTAAAATTGTAGCAGATTTGCTATGGTAATTACTTTTAAGTCATTGTTTATCTGAAATAACTCAGCTGTTTAAATTAGCATCTTTTCTGCCTTTTTAGAGTCTTGTAAAAATTAACCACTCTAACTATATTCATTTATAAGGTATTGAATATCTGATTGTACTCTTCTTTTTTTCTTTATTTTATTTTCATTAAAACTTCAATACATCCAAATTTAAAGGAAATATCCCTCTCTGTATTTTGAGGTGAATAAGACTGTTCCTCAGCAAACTTTTCAAGGGCAATTACGATCAATTTTGGAAAATTTGTGCTTGATAATTTTTTTAAGTCTTGATTGGTTACATTCCTAAAGAAATGTGAAGACACTTATTTATCTTAAAATAAAGTCACTAATTAATGTTATTTTTCCTCAAACATAACATAAATTTCTTTCATCAATGTTTTATAGTTTTCGTTATAGAGATCTTCCACTTCTTTGGTTAAGGTAATTCCTGGGTATTTTATTTTATTTGTAGCTATTATAAATAGGATTACTTTCTCGGTTTCTTTTTCATACTGTTTACAGTTACCATATAGAAATGCTACTGATTTTTGTATACTTATTTTGCATCCTGCAGCTTTATTGAATTTGTTTATCAATTCTAACAGATTTTTTGTGGAGTCTTTAGGTTTCTCTAGATATAAGATCACATCATCTGTAAACAAAGATAATTTGGCTTCTTCCTTTCCAGTTTGGATGCCCTTTCTTTCTTTTTTCTGATTGCTCTCACTAGAACTTCCAGTAATACATTGAATAATAGTGGTTATTCAAAGAGTGGGCATCTTTGTCTTGTTCCAGATCTTAGAGAAAATGATTTCTGTTTTTCCTCATTCAGTATGATACTAGCCATGGGTCTGTCATATATGGCATTTATCATGTTGAGGTAAGTTCTTTTTATATCAAGTTTTTTGAGTTTTTGTTATGAAGTGATATTGAATTTTATCAAATACTTTTTAAGTATCAATGGAAATGCTCATATGATTTTTGTCATTTGTCTGTTGATATGATGTATCACATTGATTGATTTGGATATGTTGAACCATCCTTGCATCTCTGGGATGAATCCCACTTGATCATGATGAATAATGTTGAATTCCGTTTGCTAGTATTTTTTTGAGGATTTTTGCATCTCTGTTCATCAGAGATATTGGCCTATAGTTTTCTTTTTGTGTTGTATCTTTGCTTTTGATATCAGGGTGATACAGGCCTCATACAATGAGTTAGGGAGTATTCCTTCCTCATTGTCCCACAGGTCCTTGAGAACTTGGTCATTTTTGTTAAGTCTATTTTTCTCTCTTGTTTAGATTGAATGCATTCAATAGCTCTGTCTACAAGTTCCCTGATTCTGTTCTTAGTCATCTCCATTCTACTGTTGAACACATCAAGCAAGCTTTTTTTTTACTTCTGATTTTGGATATTTCAGTTATTTTACTTACATTTGATTTTTTCTTATAATTATTTTGTTTTTTGTGGAGATTTCTATCTTACATTCATTTCAAGAAATTTTTAATTGTTTGTTGAATTGTTTTATGATAACTACTTTAAGTTTTTGTCATCTTATGCCAAAAATTTATTCTTATTGTTTTGACAACAGTTTTCTTTTCTCTTGCAAATAGTGAGTTTTCTTGGTTCTTGGTATGGTGGATGATATTGTTGTGGTATCTTGGACATGCTACTCATTATTTTAAAATACTTTGGGTCCTATTTAATCTTTTAAAAAATTTGATCATGTAATCACTCAGTTAAGTTTAGTATGCAGGTCCAGTCCCACTTTTGTGGCTCAAACAGCATTATAATTTCAGTGCATTGTGATATTATTTTCTTCTGCCTTTTTTGTCTTTTTGGACTCTCACTTGTCTCTTCTGATGTTGCTTCAGGGGTCAGAGGTGGTTCCCCAAGCCAGGGCACCTGAGTCCTCTAGGTCTGGGAGGAGAATCTCCAGCCCATGTGTGCCAATAGGCTTCTGGGCCAAGCCTCTTTGCCTGGTGTGGTACCTTTGTGTTGGGGAATGGAATGTCAGGTCCATAGGGATAAGGAGACTTCTCAAACTGGGAGCTTGACTTGCTGGGATCTACCTTACTCAAGCCTCTGTCTTTGTAGTGTCTCTGGATAAAAGAGGCTCAGTCTGTTTCCACGTGGAGACTGCTTCTCATGGCCAATTACTCTCAGTGGTTTTCTGAATGATCCCTCTTACTGTCTCTGTTGCTTGGTGTTGTCAGCTAGACTCCTGTTTTATCTATAACAGGAATGGTTCTGTCTGGGTTGCTTTCACTTACTAGGTCAAAGGTGGGAAACTCCCGACCTGGGCTGCCTTCTGCTGCAGGAGGGGGTATTGTAAGACACCCTGTTGTTATATTCTTCCTCCATCCCTGGATGCTGTCCTCTTACCTGATACCAGAGTTCTGCTTTGGTTATCTCTTACATTATTTACAAGGTTTATAGTTGTACTTAGAACACAGAAGCAGAAAGGGTTGAATCTATACAACAAATTTAGTTATTCTAACTAAAATTCTCCAGACTTGGTTGTAGATAATTGTGGTCTTGTTGGTAAGTGATGGAGACGTTACTCTGCTCTTTTTTTTCATGAAGAACAAATACACAAAATTCTAGTCTTTGGTATATCTTGACTTCTGTTGAAAAGGATTTTATTGAAGATCCTTGACAGTCCTTTTAGGATAATGCACTGGGCAGCAACAGAACAGGTACAGAAAGGGGATACATGGCTAGTGATTCCTTTTCTCTTTTATTGTGTCATTTTTTAATATCTGCAGTCAACCAGATGTGTGTTTTTCAGATTTTCAGCCTGTTCATGAAAAGAAGTTAGAATATTGCACTTTTGCCCTATAATAGTTCTTAGAATTAATAATATAAAATTTTAAGACTTAAAGGAACTATTAATGACTGAAAACAAATAATCATGCTAAGGAGGAAAGAAACAAATAGATCACAGTAGAAAAATTTAAATGAAAATTTCTTTTTTTAAATCCAATAGACCTACATTTATAGCTTTTGAGTCTAAAATTTCAATTGTTTCACTAGGGAGACTTTCTGTGTCATTTGGAAATTAAAAGGAAAGAAGAGATTTTTGATACTATGATAAGACATTTAAAAGTGACAAAATATAAGCCACATTACACCATGTGGCTAGAGGAGTGGTAGAAGTGGTGAAGGCTGATTGTAGAATGGAAGAAATGCAAACACAAGGTCAGACTTCTCAGTTGAGCCACTCTATATTCCCCCATCTCTCAGAAGTTTGCTATGAAAGCAAAAAACCTAGTCCTAGACATTCTCTACCTGATTGAATTCCAGGACCCTGCTGAAATAAATTCAATGATAGACCAAACATATCTGAAAGTACAGCCACCTTTTCCAGCTAAAATTTAAGAAAAAAGACCAAATAGTCTATGGAACAAAATAAAGGGGCAAGAAATAGACCTGTATGCATATAATCAATTGATTTTCTACAAATAAACCAAAGTAATCAATGGTGAGAAAAAAATATTTTCAATAAATAATGCTAGAACAGCAGATAGCCATAAAGAAAAAAAGAATAACTACAATGACTATTTAATGTCTTCTACAAAATCAAATTTGAGATGCACCATAGACCTTAATGTAAGGCTAAAAATATAAAACTTCTAAAAGAAAATATGGAGTAATATCTTTGTGATCTGAGGAGAGGTAAAGTTTTTAAAACTAAGAAACAGAAATCAACACAATAAAAAAAGTTAAATTAGAGGTCATCAAATTAAAGTTTCTTCTCATCAAAGATACTATTGAGAAAATGCATAAACAAACCACAGATTTAAAAAACATATCTGCCAAAAGCTTACATATAGAATTCATAAAAATCTCCAACGACACAATAATATAAAGACATAGAATCAATGTCACTAGTCATCAGGGAAATGCAAGTCAAAACAACAATGATATATCATCTCACCCCAGTTAATATGGCTATTATCAAAAAGACAAAAAATAACAGATGCTGCCAAGAATGCAGAGAAAGGGAAACTCTCGCACACTGTTGGTGGGAATGTAAATTAGTACAGCCATTAGGGAAAACAGTATGGAGGTTTCTCAAAAAAACTAAACATAGAAATGCCATATGTTCCAGCAATCCCACTGCTAAATATTATATTTAGCCAAAAGAAAGGAAATCAGTATGTCAAAGAGATATCTACACTTTCATGTTTATTGCAGCACTATTCACAATAGGTAAGATACGAAATCAACCCATGTGTCTGTCAATAATGAATGAATAAATAAAATGTAGTGTGTGTGTGTGTATATATATATATATATATATATACACACACACACATACATATATGCATGATATACATATATACACACACACATACACCATAGGAAAAAATATATAAATATATATATGTATGTATATACACAGACATACACCATAGAATATTATTGAACCATGGAAAGAATGAAATCCTGTCATTTGCAGCAAGGTGAATGAACCTGGAGGTCATGTTAAATGAAATAAGTCAGGCACAGAAAGACAAATATCTCAAGTTGCACTCATATGTGGGAGCTAAAAAAGTTGATCTCATGGATGTAAAGAGTAGACTGGTGGTTCCCAGATGCTGAGAATGGCAGGGAAGAAGGGAGATGAAGAGTGGCTGGTAAATGGGTACGAACATACCATTAGATAGAAGGATTAAGTTCTAGTGTTGGCTGGCATGGTGAGGTGACTATACTCAACAATAATTTATTGCGTATTACAGAATAACTAGTAAGAAGATTTGGAGCATTCCCAACACAAAGAAATGATAAATGTTTGAGGTGATAGATATCCCAGCTCCTCTAATTACAGTATGTATATTGTATGCATGTATAAAATATCATGTGTATTCCCATAAATATGTCCACGTATTATGTTTCAATAAAAATGGACAGAGGATTCAAACATAAACTTAACACCAACAGCAGCAGCAACAAAAGGCACACAAATGGCCTATATGCACAAAAAAGAAAGTACTCAGCATGATTACTTTTTGGAAAGTGCAAAATTAAGCCACAGTGAGATACTATCATGTACACTAGAATGACTAAACTTAAAACAACACAAAATGAAGCAAAACAGAAGACTGAAAACATCAAGTATTGGTGAGGATGTGGAACAAGGAGTAATCATTGATATATCCCTGGTTTGAATGTTTCTTATAAAACATTAACAGCTCCTAATATTTTCACTCCTAGATTTCTACTCAATAAAAATTTGAACGTGTGTCTAAAAAATATATACCTGAATGTCCATAGCAGCTGTGTTTGTAATAACCAGAAGCTGCAAACAAACTAAATGCGTAGCAGAAGGTTAATGGAAAAATAAATTGATCACACATATATTGGAATGTTTCTCAGGAATAACAAGAGAAAACCTACTGATTCATGTAATAGCATGAATATCTCATAAAATATTCTAAGTGAAATAAATTGAAATTCACAAGTACATATTATCTTATTTTGCTTATTTTAAATTCTAGAACAGTCAACACTAGTTTATTGGAGGATTGCCATGAGATTTTTGGTAAGATGAGGTAGAGTCTCCAAAAAGAAGAAAATGCATATGATAAGACCAGGGGTGCTAGGACATGTATGTTGAAAGAAATATTGTGTTGTTGGATAGCAAAGTGTCTTTGCTGCTTTTAATAATTTTTTAAAAAATTCCTTTGACAGTTATCTTTTATGCTTTAGTCAAATATATTGTTTGCTTCAAGGGAAAAACAAACAAACAACAAAAACCTCACCTATTTGAAGAACCAGAATTTATCACTTAGGGAAATCTTGAATACATTGAGTGATTCAACTGCCATGGATGTTTCAATACCCCAGAAGTTGAAAAATTAAAGTAGTTACACTACAGCATCTCATATTTTAATTTAATTAGCAACTTCACCACTTCATGAAATCAAAAATAATTTATGAACATTCTGATAGATTTTTGTGGGCTTATTCAAATAACCCTTTGAGAATAACAAAGGAACTGTTTGTTGTTTTCTTAATTCAAAAAGACTTTGCAAAGTTATAATGGCTTATTAAAGGGAAACAAATGGAAGGAAGGAACCTGGCATTCTGTTCTGTTTACAGTAACTTTGGATCAGACACTTAAGCTATGAGGAATATATCCCAGCCAGGTTCCTTACTGCATGTTCAAATGCCAACATAATGTTTATAGACCTGACTCACTTGAAAAAAAAACCTTCCAGACAAGTGGAGTATATTTGAAATGACAATAATAATAATAGCAGCTGCTTATTTATGTTGGAGATTTTATTCTGTTCGAAGCACTCTGCAATAAGCACTTTAACATGAATTAGTTCATTTAACTTTAAACTCTCTGAAGGCAGAACTATGAGAAAACTGAGCCATGGAAAAATGACAGATTTCTCCAAGTCCAAAGCCAAAAGAAAGAGGTAGCATCTGGCCTCACACCCATGTTGGTCTTGCTTTGAACTCCTTAATAACTACACTCTCAGCTTTCCTGGGCTTGCCCTGGAGCTACGGTAACAAACAGACCCATCTTTTATGTTCTTCTTCTTGCTGGTGGATAATAGGCTCTGTTCTGCTCCCTTAGTTCCTTCCTGATACTGACTTGGACAGATTATTAGCTTGACCATTAGCCCATCCATTTTATTCTGCTCCCTCAGCTTGAGTAGCTAAATAACCCCTCCTGAAACCCAAGGGTTCACAGTGCCACAGCCATTGGACATCCCAAGTAAGTCTTCTTCTGGGATTGTCTTGCAGGTATTTGGTGATTTCCAGTCTCTACTCATCACTACCAATATCCCTGAATTCCCTGTGCCTGCCTTCAAGGACCCGGTATCCTTAATTCCCCAGGTCTCTTGTTGCCTCTAGCATCTAACCAAGAGATAGTTTTCTGTGTTGTTTCCTTAATTTGTAATATTGTATTACTACTATCTCTGACCCTACCTCACAAAGCCACTGTAGAAAGAAAGTGCTTTGAAATTTTTAACACCTTTAATTTCTTTATCTCTCAGTTGAAGAGGATTTGACTAGATAATCTCTAAGGTACCTATCACTCAGTAATTCCATTATCTATAATTTATGAGCTTGCTATTAAAATCCCTGATTTGGACTCCATATCTTAGTTTATGCCAGGGCAGACTCTAGTAAGCATTACATAAACTAATGAGTACTTAGAATAAATTTAAAGGAATTCAGAAGACTCTTTAATTTCCTAAACTGTTGCTGAGCTTAGCTTAGCTTAAACATCTTCTGATGTTCTTCACATTGGTCTAAGTAGATAACTGTAGCTCACTTTTAAAGATAGTAGACCATTGAGAATATTAGATGATAGAGAATTTTTTTGCTTAGTTTAGCTCTTACTATTGCCTCAAAAAATTTTGTATTTGGCTTATAAATGGATATTGTAAAAAGGTTTTTTCAGTTCAGCTGATCCTAAATGGAACATTTTTAATTCACACATTAAATTTTGGGCATTAAATGACAGCAATGATGTACATGGCTGAACTAGTTAGCAATAAATAGAATGAGTACTGTCTCTGAATGTTTTAGTATTTTGGTCATGCTTTTAATATGTTGGATATTATACTTTGATTTTTGTGCAAACAAAATTGATCTTTTGTCTCCATTCTTCAATGTACTTAACATTCAGTTTTTTATTATGAAATACAGAATTGTTATGAATAATTTTATAGTAGAATCACCTTGTTGCTACTTTCAAATAAATAAATTAAGGTGTAAAAAGCTAGTAGAATACAAGGTCCTTGGAAGTCAAAGGGCTTGTACCCTCTGCCTCACATTCTCAACTACAGTAAAAGTGATGATCTTATAACTAAAGCTACTATGAGTACAAACAACTACATCGCTTCACCAAATATTAGTGTTTAATTACTTATTTTCAACTGAGAAAAAGGTAGTTAATTGTTATTAAACTTTTTAATGAAACTTTGATTTCCAATGCCTTTGTTATCACATTTACCTTGTAATAGATACAATTTAATGACTACTGATTATTCTCGATTTAGAATGATTCACATTGGTTTCAGTTCTCGTTATAATGTTCCATTAAAAAGATATTTAATTGCATAATTAAATCTTATATGTATCATTTAAATTCCAACCATAGATTTCATTAATGTAAAATTGCAAAGAGATAGGAAATTAGGAATAGAACATACATTAACAATATAGATACTTTCTGAAATCAATCAAATGACACATATTTTCCCAAGGATATGTTAAATTCTTTACTACCCTGTTTCAACAGAGACTGGAGACGTAAGAATTGTGACGGTCCTTTACTGACCTGTGAACAGATTTGAAATACATAAATAATAATAGTTACTATTTATCAAATACATATAAGTACTAAAAACTAACATTATCTTTAATTATTGCATCAATTTCTCAAAGTAGGTGGGCTTTTATCTAATTTTGCTTGGGGAAACTGAGGTGGGTAAAATTAAGTTCTTGATCAAGATTTCACACCTAATGTGCAGCAGAGGCACACTTCAGGTGCACATCAGCCCAAATTCAAAATTCATCCTCATTCTGTTTCTGGCCACTGTTGCCTTTCTGGGTTTAGGGATTATATATTAATAGTTTTGGACATGGGATTCAACTACAGGTTGAATATCCCTAATATGAAAATCTGAAATAGTCCAAAATCTGAATCTTTTTGAGTGCTGATGCAACACTTAAAGAAAATGCTCATTGGAACATTTTGGATTTTGGATTTTCAGACCAGGGATGCTGGAATAGTTTCGTGTAATACAAAAATTCCAAAATCTGAAAAAAAATCCAAGATCCAAAACACTTCTAGGCCCAAGAATTTAAGATAGTGTATATTCAACCTGTATCTCCACTTTTCCAAACGTATGAAGTCCATATATCCAAACAACAGTTACATTTTTATGCAGTTTCTTTGATAGAAAAAGACAAATAAATGTGGTGAGTATTAAAAAAAATCTACCTCCAAAACGCAGTGGGAATAGTTTTAGAAGCCAGCTTGGTTTAGATACTTGGTCTACCTTTTAATTTGCCTCATGATTATTTGCAAAATCAGTAAGCTTAAAACCCTAAGTTTTTTCGTACAAGGACCTAGCACATGAGCCCACAAAAAATGAGATTATGATAGATAATAAAAACCATATCTCCTCCTTCTATAATTGCCTCATACCACCCTCTTACTTAAATATTAAAAAAATAATTTAATTTTATTTAATTAATTATTTAATTCATTTAATTAAATAAATAATACATGGAAATATTTATTATTAGGTAACCTAATAGGTCCAGGAAAGGACTGCAGCTTCAGTTCTGTTTTGTGACATTGAGGAAGTCACAAACTGCCAGCATTTCTGTTTTGCCATCTGTAAAACCAAGATAATAATAGCTGACAACTGTACACCATGCAGTGAAGACAAATGCAGTAAGATCCGCAAAGCAGACTGCACTCAGGGGAAGACAGAAGCCACATGCAATAAATAAAAACAACAATAGTGTTTAAAAATTTTATTTCCAATATGTTCACCAAAGATATTTGGATGCCTGTTGTATAGGACATATTGTCCCTTAATGAAAAACAAACACCTGCCAATATTCATTAAAGTACAGGCCAGCAAAGCATGGCTGTAGTTTAATAAACCTGTTGCATCCTTTGCATATTAATAATGAGCCATGGAAAAATGAACTGCATGGTAATAGTGATGGCAGGAAATGAAAGGAGCAAAACAAACAAAAATGAAAAAAAAAAAAAAAACCACCAAGGCTTATTCTATGCAATTACCTTTCAGCTGACAGAAACTTTTTACTGTGAATTTTATTGGCTTTACCCTAAGCAAACATTAACCTCCTTAATTGGGTGATTGTGCCAGGATCGTTAGATGTCACTCTATCTGACAACACGTGTTCCTAATATGCCATGCCCTAAGTCACTTACTGTTACATTCCATTAGATCTACTCTCTTCATGGAGCTCAGTAATTAGAAATTGTACATGATTTTACACTTGATTTAAGATTTATATTTTTCAGCATTCCCCCCAGAGTAGTACTGTCAGGAATAAAATGCTTTTTAAATGAAATCGTTTATTTAAAACAGTGTATACAAAAGTATGAGGCATACAGTTCAAAGACAGCAATGGTTGTATATGAAATGTCTTTAGTTCTAAAAATGCTCTGGCTCTCTTTGCTCAGTGTCACTGTGTACATTATAAATGAGCATAAATATATCACAAAGCCTTTCTCCTTGCCTCGCTTGGTGCCCCTGACAGGTTGTTCTGAATGCAAATCTGTTACAGGATACACATTTGTAGTACAGCCTGTGTAACCCAGTGGAAGCAATGGGAATGTGCTGAGTGAAGACCTTTGTCTGGGTGTCACTCTCTGGATTGAAAGAAGGAATAATGGAAAAGACTGTCTAAATATGCTGGTTGTGAATGGATAACATAGTGTGAGGAAAGGTAGTAAAATAGTCCTTTCAAAAGTTGGAGCCACATAATAACAGAGATATAAAAGGAGACTAAAATTAGAGAGAAAAGAGACTAGACTTTCAGGAAAATGCTTTGTTCCTTTCAGAATATGAGCTTTTATAAACACACATCAGTCATCCACTAAAGTCAAACAATGTCCATTTTTCAATGTCTTAAATAAAAGCCTCAGTAGACTTTTATTATTATTTATTATTTTTTCACCTGTAGGATTTGACATTGATTTCAATGCCATACTTTGTCTTTAGAGTTTGGTTTTCTTGTTTAGGAAAAATTAATGAAAAGTTAAAATGAAAGGTAGTAGTAAAAAACCAGAATCTTATTTATGAGGCTTGGCATGTTCAGAGTGATAATAGATATCTCATACTCAGTAAGTCTTAGGGGGCAGTGGTGATGCTCTCTCAGTGAGATTTTTGGTTTCCACTGACTTGCTTAAGATTAAACAGAACAACTGTCTGGATTTGACTGAAGTTTGTCCAACTCCATAATCCTTATCCTTGCAGTGACGTCAGACTGCATTTGTCGTAAAGAATAAATCTGTCTTTTTCCATTGAGCTTTTGTAGCCTGTAAGCATTTGTGGTTCACCGAGAAGACCCATTATTCTCTGACTTGATTTCTCCACTGAGATTTGAGAAATTTTTAAAACCATTTCTAAAGAAGTTTATCCCATATGAATCCTTGCAACACAGATTCGGTTCTGTACACAGCAATTTCATTGAAAATCCTCTGAAGTTTGTAATTTCCCGTACCAGTAGTTTAAAAGATTCTTGCTCTTGAATACTTTATGCTCCGGTATTCACTTTCTTTAGCTCTTTTCTAGGTCTATGATTTTTTTTAAATGTTTCACTCCTTGAAAACATTTTACAAATCCCATTTCTTGCACATATGCATCACATAATAGAGTGGTGTGGTATTTGCCTCCACAACTCTTCTTACCTGGTCTTAATCTCCCTCAAAATGTCATATAGAAAGTTTTTTAAAAAAGTAATTTGAGCCAATGTGGCTTGTAATTTCTTGGCTTAAATTGGAATTGATTTGCTCTTTCTAAATAGGTGAGCTTTCTTGTCAATACCTGGGAAAACCCCACACACACTTGAGGAAAGTGGGGGCACCTGCCTGATGTCTGAGCAGCAGGATCTGATACCAAGGGCTGTTCTGTTCAGATCTTGACCTAGTGCTTACTAGTAGGAGATGTTGGTTAAGTTACTTAAATTTTTTGAGCATCAGTTTACTCACATGTTAAGAAGAAATAAAAGTAATAACCACCTTACTGCATTCATGGTAGAAATAGATATTCCTTAATAACCTAGTCCTAAAGGAATTTTAAACTTGTTTTTGTATTTCTTAAACACATGTAATTGTTCTAAATAAGCAGATTTCAGCTTAGAAATAAAAAAGATACCAACAGATTTTTTTAAAGTGTCTGTAGAGCTAGTAAATTTTAATTTTATCATTTTCCTTTCAATGAAAGTAGTTTGTGGTAAAGAATTGCCAGACTCCTCGCTATTAATGTTTTTTAAAAGGGCAAAGCAGGTCCACTATAGAATATATAAACATAAAATACATAGAATATATAAAAACTCGATGAAAGAAATGTTGCAGTAATTCAAAAGGATTACTTTTGAAAAGTTTCTGTTTATGTCTTTTGCTCACTGTTTGATAGGGTTGTTTCACTTTTTTCTTGCTGATTTTCCTGAGTTCTATATAGATTCTGGTTATCAGCCCTTTATTGGATGTGTAACATGAGAATATTTTCTCCAGTTCTGTACCTTGTCTGTTTTCTCTTGTGATCGTTTCCTTGGCTGTGCAGAAGCTTTTTAATTTGATCAGGTCCCATTTATTTATTTTTGTTATTGCTGTGATTTCCTTTGGGGTCTTCTTCATAAATTCTTTGCCTAGGCTAATGTCTATAAAAATTTTTCCAACATTTTTTTCTAGAATTTTTAGTTTCATGCCTTACGTTTAAGTCTGTTATCCACCATG
>CM052438.1:152985180-153060075 GCA_028533085.1 Varecia variegata | reverse complement strand
GGGCTGGACTCAATATATTATGGTCAAATGGGAATTTATAGCCAAGGAGCAAGGGTTCAGTGGATGGAAAATTACCAAGAAAATATCAGGGGTAAGGGGAATTCTTGTTAGACCAATTCAAGAGAGACAAACCAGGGTGATGAGATAGAGAGTGGTCAGATACCAAGGGTTGGGGATTTTCATTAAACTGACTTAGCAGGATTTTTGCTCAAACTGTCTTCTATAAAGACAGAGAGGGAAACTTAAGGTTGTGTGTTGGCAGGAAGGACTCTGAAAAGCCTGATTAAAATTTTGCTCAAAGAAGAGTCTTTGTCAATAGGAATGACAAAGCAAGTTATCCTTTGAGTTTTCTTATGAAAAGTTGTTAACCCAGAGAGACTGCAGAGAGATTCTTTGTATTTAAACATTACTCTGAGAGAACTACAGTTTTTTTTTAAATAAACATTATTTTTTAGCAGTTTTAGGTTTACAAAGATTCAGCAGATAGTGCAGAGTATTCCCATATATGCTGAAGCCTCACCCCATCCCCAGTTTCCCTTATTATAAATATCTTGCCTTAATGTGGTCATTTATTACAGTTGATGAGCCAGTATTGATACATTATTATTAACTATAATTCGTAGTTTACAGTAGGCTTTATTCTTGGTGATAAGCATTCTATGGATTTTGACAACTGTATAATGACATATCCACCATTACAGTATCATATAAAATAGTTCTAGTGCTTTAAAAATCTCCTGTACTACAAATATTCATCCTTCACCACCCTACCAACTGCTGGCAACCACTTATTTTTTTTTTTAATTGTCTCCATAGTTTTACCTTTTCCAGAATGCAAAATACTTGGAATGATGCACCATGTAGCCTTTTCATATTGGCTCCTTTCACTTAGAAATTTGCATTTAAATTTCTTGCACTTCTTTTCATGGCTTGATAGCTCATTTCTTTTTATCAATGAATATTCCATTGTATGCATGTACCACGGTTTCCATTCACCTACTGAAAGGCATGAATAAAGCTGCTATAAATACTATGTGTGGGTTTTTGTAAAGATGTAAGTTTTCAGCACAATTAGGTAAATATTATAGAGTACGATTGCTGGATTGTATAGTAAAAGTACGTTTAGTTTTGTCAGAAACTGTCAAATTGTCTTCCAAAGTGACTGCACTGTTTTGCATTCCCATCGGCAATAAGTGAGAGTCCCTGTTGCTCCACATTCTCACCAATATTTGGTGTTGTCGGTGTTCTGGTGTTCTGGATTTTTGCCATTGTGATAGGTATGTACTTGAGTAGGTATGAGGGTTACTTCACTGTTGTTTTAATTTGCATTTCCCAGATGACATATAATGTGCAGCACCTTTTCATATTATGTCTTTTCATACCTGTAAGTCTTCTTTGGCAAGGTGTCTGTTCAGACATTTGCCCACTTTTTATTTTATTTGGAGAAACTTGCATTTTTAAATTAGTGTTTAATTCTTCAGGGCAGGCATAGGCAAAGGCAAGTATAATGACACCCAGGCCGCAAGATTTGACTACAAGTAGAAGACAGAATATTGAAATTTTGTGTCAAGAGAAAAAAAGTTGTTTTTTGTTTTGTTTTTTGGATTTTTTGTTTCAGCCATGGGTAAAGCTTCCTGAGTTGCAGTGTCTATTCAAATGCTATTGGGTTTAAGAAGGCACACTCTCAAGTATATATGCTCCTCAACTTACAGTGGGGTTTCATCTTGATAAACCCACCATAAATTGAAAATGTCGGAAGTCAAAAATGCATTTAATGCCCCTAATCTACTGAACACCATAGCTTAGCCTAGCCTAACTTAAACCTGCTTGGCAAAGTTACATTAACCTACAGTTGGGCAAAATAATCTAACACAAAACATTTTGTAATAAAGTATTAAAATCTCATGTAATTTATTGAATACAGTACACGGTAAAATACAGTATTGATTGTTTACCTTCCTGGGTGACTAAGAGCTGGAGCTGTGACTCCCTGCTGACTGCTAGCTTGGGAAAAGATCAACCAACGTTCAAAATTCAAACTGTAGTTTCCATTGAATGTGTATGGCTTTCAAACCATTGTAAAAGTGAAATGTCATAAGTCAACACATTGTAAATTGGAGACCATCTGTACATCCATATTGGTGAGATGGAGAGATTAATCCATTTTCTCTTGATGCAATACAATGTTGCAATATTTAATATGTATGTAACATGTCTAGCTCTAATCATATGCTGACCAAGAACCTTATGTTAAGAATTATTCCATTTGTTTAACATGTATTTATTAAGTGAATACTATATGTTAAGCCCTGTTTTAGGTTCAGAAAATTCAATGATGAATCAGACAAATGTCCCTCAATGCAAAGAACTTATATTAAATTTGGAAAAGTCAGATAATAAGCTAGTAAGGGCATAAATGAAGATGATTTCAAAGGAAGAATATTTAAAAAGGAAAATGAATAAAATAAAATAGGTTTAAGGAGATAGAGGCTTGTTTTAAGGGGCGTCTATCTGGAGGGAGAACATATCCCCAAGGAGGGAACATTTGAACCAAACTAGAGAAGGAATCAGGCATGGGACGATGGCAGTGATAGTGGGAGGTTTTGGATTACAGAGCTTTCCAAATCTGAAAGTAGAACAAGGGTGAAAGCCATGAGATAGGGATGAGCTTGGCACATTTGAGAAAAATAAGTAAAGCCAGTGTAGCTACAGTGTGAAGAGTGAACTGATTGGGGACAATTTCCCTATTGGCACATTTGCCCAACTGCTGTTTCTTTTTCAAGAAAACGAACTAAGCACATAACGAACACAAACGAACAAAAGCACATAAAAATTTCAGTTGCAAAATAAAATCTCATATTAGCACTACATTAAAACTTTAGAGAATGAAGTAATAAATAGTTTGAGGTATCATATTCCCATAGGCAATGCAATATTAGAACAATAAAAAATACTAAACATAAAATGAGTTTATGGAAGTCTAACAATTCTGATGTTCCCGTGATGACTATTATGACAGATACTACCCAACATCTATTTTCCAACTTCTTTCCTGCTAATATAACCTTGAATTTGTTGGAGACAGCAAGATCCCAGCTTGCCACTTTAGTACCTCTTGCAGTTGGGAATAACCATATGACACAGACAATACCAGAAAGTCATCAGCAAAATTCTAATGGGACGTTGCAGGAAGTCTATTGATTTCCTAATGAAAGGGCAAGAAACAGAAGTGATTGTCCCCACTCCCACACCATTTCTCTCTTGAACATTTTCATGATTGATACATCTGTAGGAGCCACCTTGAAACCACAAGCGTTCAAGCCAGGTTCCCTGATAATGCCACCGTGAAGCTGAACTTAGGCTAGGAACCGCCAGCGTAGCTCCTGAATTATGATTAGGTAAGAAAAGCAGTTATATGGCTTGCAGATTAGTTGGGCTTTCTGTCATTCACTCACAAACACATTCCTAATTCCTAAAAATATTTGAGGTTTTGTATTTAAATTAAATACTAAATAGCCACTTTTACTTTGTAATTTTGGGGTATACACTGAGCTTGTGCTCAGTATGGTTGTTCTGAGTTCAGTGAATATAAGCAAGAGGAGGCGACATTCCTTAAGTGCTTAACAGGAACCAGGTGAGGTCCTTAAAGTCTATTGAGTCTATTTAGTCACGTAAGCAACACTATGAAGCTGGAGCTATTATTATTCACATTTTATAGATGAGGATTTTGAGATACAGAAGTATAAAATAACCAGTCTATAGCCACACAACTCATGGGTGGCAGAGGTAGGATTTGACCCAGGTTCCAGGACCCCTGGCTCTAATCTATCTGCAGAACTATTCTAAATGTGCTATTTGATTAACAAGATTGAATGGACCAAGCTAATGAGACCTTATGTACAAGCTCTGATTCCTTCAGGGTTGATGGAAAAAAAAAGGATTACTATAGAAAGACTGCCTCTGTCTATATGTTTATATATAGTTTATATGCTACATATAAACTTAGGTGCTTATATTCTTATTGTGTATATTCAAGTAGAATATTTATGCATACATTTTTATCATTGTATAATGATTACTCAGTAGTTTCTCAGGGGAAAAAGAAACTAACAGCTCCAATGAAACGCTACATATTAGCCTTACTGGAATTGAAAATGCCTAATTAATACAATTTTTATTCTATTAGAAAGCTATTTAAAAAAAAACACAGACAGATTGTTAAGAGAGCAAATTAGAGGACAACCTGCTAATTACATTTATTGAACACAGTGTGATTCTGTTTGTTTTGAAAACGAAATTTTGTGAAAACATTTGGACACAGTCATTGCAGCTGTCAAATGCTTTTCTTGAGTTAGCAGTTCCCCCGTTGTTATGGCATAATTTCAGTGCCCTGTGTACCCAAGAACCTTGTGACAATCTGCATTTCAAAGGAACTTAATTGGCTGCAGTCTAACAGTTCAAGTCCATACACTACCCAGGGAAAAAATTTGGTAGTAAAAATCTATAAATAAGTGAATTAGAATTATTTTAAGAAAATTATCTCACATTTTATGTTATTCTATAATATGAATTTTAAAATGCTTGTATCTCTTTAACCATTAATACTCTTTTGCAACTTCCTGTTAGTTGAAGGTAATTAATAATAGCATTAACACAAGCTGGTAGTCTTAAAATTTCCTCCAATTGATCTAACATCACTGATACCAATACTTTTATTTTCCCACAATTTTGTTGATGCTGTATTAACAATTACATTAAAAATTTTAAATACATAGAATTGTACTTTCTATCTGTCTATATCCTGCTTTCATGGAGAATACAAAATATCTAAACCCTTATCCAGATAACCTGGACAGATTTCACACACAATCTCAGCATTTAAACCTATTCATCAAGTAAGTTAGTTGCACAGTCTACTCAACCTTAGGTCTCTGCTTAATTTTCACTGTCATAGAAACTTCCCTCACACCCTATATAAAATAGCACCTTCTCCAAACTAGCTACCATCTCCTTATCTCTTGCTTCATTTGTCATCATAGAACATAAAATAGCTGTGTGTGTGTATATATATATGTGTGTGTATATATATATGTATATATACACACACACACATTATATATATTTGTTTCCATATTAATTGTCATACCTCTGGAATGTAAGACTTTGTTTTCCTTATTCTCTGCTACATACTTAGGACCTTAAACAAAGCTGGGCTTATTAAATGCTCATTAAATGCTCATTAAATGCTTAGTGAAATAATGAATGAATGTATATTCATGATTTCTTTTCTGAATTAAATTATTCAACAATGATGCCAACTATATATTTGTAATGGCTCAGTCATCTTAATATTCATGTAAAATGTAGACATCATAGGATTTAATGAGCACTCCCTTCTAAAGAAGTCCCCTTCTCCCTTACCTGTGATAGCATTGCTTACTTTGAACAATATAAATACAATTATTTGTCATATTAAATGCCTTTTCATAATTATTTTGATAACACAAAGTCATTGACTCTATTCTGAAAGAAATAAGCATTATGCTCATCATGTTTTATTCCAATATAATGTATCTTAGTAAGAACCATATAATTATTATATAGAATTTCATTTTAAAAGTTTACCTTGAGGACTGAGACAATTTTTACTGGCATAATAAACACAGTTGGAAAAATTATCTTTATTCTTTTTTATCTTTTTGTAACTGTAATCCAAAAAAATGCTTTCTTTATGCATAATAGCAAGGGAAAATAGGACAAGTGATTAACAAGATAACTTTCTGTTGAAAGCTGAAAATTAGTATATGATGTAAATTACAAGAGCATTTCTCCACACAGTGAAATATAAATCCTGTTTGGTACTGAACAGGAAATATAATACAATCTTAGATATTGTATTTAATATTTAAAATATTAATATTAGAGGAGAAAACAAAACTTTTCATTTAAAGAGAGATTTCACATAGCCACAACAGAGCTCTTTCTCTCATCTGTTGAATCCTGACCCAGAACAATGGGCCCTGAGGGTACAGTTAAAGGGAAGGCACTTTGGACCAAGTTTGATCATGTGTCTCATGGACTTCTCCACTCCTCCTTGATGTGTTTTCAGTTTCATGGTTCCTAAGAGCTATTCATTCTTAATTTATATTTAGGTGTTGTGACTATTTCTGGGTTTTATTAAAAACAGATAGTGTTTCTTTTTTAATTTCACTCATTTTAAAAATTTATTTATTTGGATGGCTTTTCATTGTTTCAGAGATGACAACTGAGACTGAAATTCCTTTTCTCTGCTCTGCTATATTAAATATTTAAACAAAAGTTCATGAGTCTTATTAGATTTAAATTAATACTGAAAAAATGATTTGTCTACCGATACATTGAAAATGACTTTATTTTGATTAGGTTTGCACCTATATCTATATTTAATATAGATTGAAAGTTGTTGGTATATTTTAGCATTTAATCAAAGCACACATGAAAATTAATACTTTTCAGCATTTTAAAACTCAGCTTTTGTTGTGTTTTCTGTTAATTTAGTTTTGTGTTAAGTAACAAAATAGCAAGATGAGGGTGAGGGTTTCAATTTGTTATAGATACATTCCAAATATTCTTTTCATTCACAGAAATATAATATCCAATTCAATGTAATTATCACTTCATATCGTACTTTTGACAATGCTTTATAAGGAATTAGAAACATGCAGATGTTAAGTTCAACACCAATACATTCGGTAGCTATATTGAAGTGTGTTTATCTAATTTCCCCTAAACATTGTTCTCTGAAATGTTGCTCACACTATTAGATTCAAGCATAAAAGCACTCAACTATTAAATTTCAAAGGACAAATGAAGTTATTCTTTTATTTAAAAATTTATAGAAACAGCAATGCAAATACATGTTACCAATGTTTTTAAAATGAGGTAAACAGAAGAGACTCTAGTCAAGATACATTAAAGCTCCTTCCATTTCTTATATTCTATAACCTAGCATTGTAAACACAAATATATACAGGGGCCAAGCAGGTAATTCAAGTGAATAAATTAGGTGAAGACAAGCATTTAATTACACAACTTAATGAGTTTATTTTTTATTTTCTATTTGCTGTTTGGTCCTGAATACACAGAAAAAAATCTTTACTATAGAAATGCAACAGTGCATGTGTCATTAAAAATAACATTTCTTACTTATTGTTATTTTTTCCTAGTATCAGGAAAATAATAGCAAATAGTGAGAACTACGGGAAACTAGAAAGCAAATGTCCTATCTAAAGAGGGAATCCATTACTCTGCTCCATTTGAGTATGGTCATGTGGAATGGTGTCCCAGGGATTTTAGATCTTCAGCTATTTCAAGAAAAGCTAAAAATTCTCAATTTTAGACAAAATCCCCTGATATATTAACTGCTGGAACAACTTAATTAAAATAAATTATGTGTGATAATGTTGTGTCAAACAAAACATATTTGGTCTGAGCAATTTAAACTCTTGATTTTTGAAACCAAAGTCCAAGGATTTCCCTTTATGGTTTCATCAGAATGATTTTATTATTTAATTGAAAATTATGCATATAGATACCCTAAAAGTAAAGAGAAAATTTTCTCAATAGATAGAACATTTACAAATGGTTCACAAAGGAAAGTCAATTCAAAGTGAAAAGACATAAAGGACACAACATTGTAGGTAGCCCTTGATGGATATGTAAGGGAAGGAAAAATCTAAAAACATAAAAATTGAGAACTATAGATAATATTTAAGAAACTATGCATATGTTTTTCTGGTTAAGTAAAAATAAATTGAGAAAATGTCCTCAACACAAAAATAAAGTTGGAGGACTTTGAATGATGTTGAATATTCTAGCTGCCTAAACTGGTACGGTACTTACAATAAAGAGGATTTAAATTAATTAGCATTCTATGGGCAAATGCTCGTAAATCTTCAAAGTTATGAACATTATATATAATATTATAAATAAAATATTTATTCAAAAAGCATTGAGTTGAAGCTCTATGGAGTTTATCTGTTGATTTTTCAGCCTGTCCACTTTCTTGGCGAGTAGCAAATAATGTTTTATCAGATAACTTAAGCAGTGTAAGCCACTTGATATTAAAAGAGAAAAATTATTAAAATGTTATTATGAATAACTTTTTATTGGACTGTTTCACTCCATAATAGTGGTGTATATTTACAATAAAGATATATGACTTGATAAAAAAGAAAATTGAAGAGTAAATCAGAGATAGAAGTATGAAGATTAGGCGGTAATTTATAGAAAAGTAGGGAGTTTAGCTTTAAATTCAAGAGAAACCACTGAAGGGTTTTGATCACAGGATAGATGAAACATGTTTGAAATTGCAAAAGAAGCATCTTGTCTGTTGAGAATAGACACAGGAGAATACATTCAGGGGATAGAAAGAAAGAATTATGAGGATCAATTATGAGGCTATAGCAATATTCTAGGTAAAAGATATGAGCAGCTTGGACTAAGGATGTAGTGGTGGAAATAAGTATTCAGGTTCTATACACATTTTAAAAGTTCTTCTAATGGGTTAACTGTCAGTTGAATGCTGGGTTTAAAAGGGAATTCAAATGTATCTCTGAATATGGGTATATGTGAGGTGGAAAGGACAAATGATAGATTGTGGGAGTAGGGCCTGGAAACCATTTTGTGCATAAGTTTGATGTGCTTATCACATCTAAGTGGAGATGTGAGATATGTTTTTTAGGGAACAGGATTTCAGGTAAGTCTTCCCAAACACATTAATTTTAGAGTCTTCAGCAGAGGTGCTATTTAAAACCATAAATAAGGTCATCTACAGCATTGACCACTATGGATGCACGACATGACTTTTGAACGTTGGGAATGTGACTAGTCAGAACTGAGATATAGTCCAAGCATAAACAAACTGTATTTTGAAGACTTTGTATGAAAGATGAATGCAAAATGTCTCATGAATAAATTTATATTGATTGTTGAATGTTTTTACAAATATATATTGTGTTCAATGTATTAGTAAAATTTAAATTACCTATTTTCTTTATTTTTATAGAAAATTATATATGCAGCCCACATTTGTTGCTGGCTAGATATTTTTATTGAATTGTACTAGTTTAGAGTTTGGAGTTAGAGAAGAGAAAAGCTCCGGATTCATGAAATACCCCTTTATTTAGAGGTAGAGTGTTAATTTCCAAAACCAAGTGAATATGGTATTTCAAGGAGAGAATGATCAAGTCTACAACGATGCTTATGAGTTAAAATAAGATTAGAACTGAGAAATGGCCATTAATTTTAGTGATGTGGAGGTCATTGCTGACTTCAACAAGAGTTAGGTGAGAAGAGCTGCGGCGATGAAATCTAAATTGGAGTAAGTTCAAGAGAGATGGAAAGAAAGGAATTGGAGTGTAGACAACTCTTAGAATGTGTCATGGAAATCTGGCTTTAGCTGAATGAGTATGTGGGATTATGACAGGTGTTAAATTTTATGTTTGCATATTGATAAGATAAATTGATAACCAGAAGAGAGAAGGGATAATTTCTAGAGTGAGGCCATTGGAAAAAAGAGCAAGAAATGGAGTTTTAATGGATTTAACCTAATTTTGATATTTACCTATTTCAACTTGATGAAATACTGAAGATAAGAAAGTTTTTGAATATTTGCATTTAGAAAAATGAGCATGAGCTTTGGAGTCCTAAATATCCATTGCTGGGCTCTTAGCTCTGCCACTCGTTAATTGTGTGTCACTGGGCAAAATGTGGGTAGGGAATTGAACAACTAAACAGGAGACAGAGGCAGGCCTAAGATAGATCAGATAGTTCATCCATAGTAACTGGAAAAAGAATATGTAGGAATAGAAGCAAATTATATGCTAAATCTTGTGGTAAAGGATTAAATGTTCTCTTAATTTCAGTGGCTGATTAATATTCCATTTTGTGCCTGAATTTTTTAACGAATTTGCTACTATTTACTATTTTAAGAATGCCGTGTTCAATAGCCTTCTAGATCACATTTGTCTTATTTCAGTTCTTAGGAGGAATGCTTTCAACTTTTCCCCATTCAGTTTGATGTTGGCTGTGGTGTGTCCTATATGGCTTTTATAATTTTGCCTAATTTATTGAGGGCTCTTATCATGAAATGGTGCTAAAATTTATGGAATGCTTTTTCTGTATCCATTGAGATGATCATGTGGTGTTGGTGTGTGTTCCCTTCTGTTTATGGAGTGAATTATGTTTATTGATTTGCATATATTAAACCATCCTTGCAGCCCTGGGATGAAATCCACTTGATCATGGTAAATTATGCTTTTGATTTGCTGTGGAATTCAGTTTCCTAGTATTTTCTTGAGAATTTTTTGACTCTATTTTCATAAGGGATACTCTTGAGTGCCTTGGACAAGGCAAAAGCATTACATGTAACCAAAATGTTTGTACCCCATAATATCCTGAAATTTAAAAAAAAAAAGCATTTTTTAAAATCTGAATACAAACAGCATCCTATTTGTAGGATTTGAAGAACTAGGGAAGGAGCAGAGCAGGGTGCAAAGAGCACATGAGTTGATTTCCTAAAATGGGCTTTATTCTACTACTCATTTGCCCTAAGGCTTTTTTTTTTTTTTTTCTGAGACAGAGTGTCACTCTGTTGCCCGGGCTAGAGCGAGTGCATGGCATCAGCCTAGCTCACAGCAACCTCAAACTCCTGGGCTCAAGGGATCCTCCTGCCTCAGCCTCCCCCTCAGCCTCCCGAGTAGCTGGGACTACAGGCATGCGCCACCATGCCCTGCTAATTTTTCTATATATATTTTTAGCTGTCCATATAATTTATTTCTATTTTTTCAGTAGAGACGGGGTCCCGCTCTTGCTCAGGCTGGTCTGGAACTCCTGAGCTCAAAGGATCCACCCGCCTCGGCCTCCCAGAGTGCTAGGATTACAGGCGTGAGCCACCTTGCCCGGCCTGCCCTAAGGCTTTATACAGGTCATTTAACTTCATTGAGCCTGTGTATTTGTGTCTGTGTATTTGTGAGGTTTATATAAAGAGGAAAAAATGAGACTATGTATAGAAACATGCTTTGAAATTTGGAAAGTACTGTGTGAATGCTTTCATAATTATAATTACAATTACAATTTATCTGCTCAAACAAAATGAGCAGAAATATAAGTACCCAAAATATATAGGTGCTGCTTGGATGTATAAAATTAAGAATGTTGATTTAGTTCCTACCAAGTTAAAGTACGACATTAGGCACTTTATAGATTGGGAGTAGGGTGGTATGAAGCAGATAATATACAATTTGAAAGAGCAGAGATTTCTGATTTCCACCTCCTCTGCAGTACAGAGTTTCAAGAACAATAACTCCATGCAATCCAAGAATCTGTTTGGGGGCAAGCAAAAAAAAAAAACGTAGGAGGTGATGAATTGGCTTAGTCAAAAATATGCCATATAGCATATGAACAGTCTGGAATTTATGGACACTTAAAATTGAGCAATGAATTTGGAAATGTTCCTAATTAAATTAGGAGAACAGCATTGGCTTCTCAGCAACCAACTCATGCCTTCTGATTGCTTCCGGAAGTTTGCGAGCAATAAATACTTCTATGAAAATCTGTGGTGAAAAAGAATAAGAAATTATTAGTATAAAGAGGGGCTGCAAGGCATCTATTAAAGGTAGGTTCCGCCCCAATGAAATTAGAGGTAAAAAATGGCTGAGCATGAGAATAGAAAGAGTACTATGGATTAGAGTTAGGCTTTGTCACTAATTAGCTAGGCAAGTTACCTATCTAAGGTAAATACTAACTGCTAGTTTTTTCTTGTCATTTTAAAATTATAATTAAGAAACTGAATATTCTTAGAAATGATATAATAATAACACAATGTTAGTTGGGTTCTTGAGCTCTTTTGGGAGATGAATATATACTGTCTTATGAGAGAAATTTCAGTCTGAGTCTTTGCTGACTGGCTGAGATCAATCATTTTTATTACTGAAACCTATGTTTATTGAGAACATGCTACAGTCCTGACAACTTTCCAGGAGTTTTGAATTAGAATGGTAAGAGGCAGAACTGCAATTTGACCTCAGGGTACTTTCAAGCTTCTAAAACAACTGCTGTTAAGAAGGTGGTTCAAGGATCTATCTGCTTATCATCAGGTTTTAGGGTGGAACAAACAGTAAATTCTCCTAGCGGCATTGAGCTTTTTTCATACAAGCACTTTAAGGGAGGCTGCAGACATACTAGGGGTGTGGCTTCAGGCTAGTGTTTGTTCAAGTCTCTTAGTATTTACATTGAGACTGGGGATCTAGAAGAAATCATTTGTGCTTTAGACTTTGCAGTTTTTATAGGGTAAAGTTGAGACTTAGTCAAGAAGAGGGCTCAGAGGAGACTGACTATAGTTTGATCAAGAAAAAGTATTTGACAAGAACATACCTTCCCAGCTGGGATTTTTATCTAGCATTGGAGCGTCTAGAGCACCCATCTAGGGTAAGAAAAAGAACTGATAGCTCAAGATCTGGAATTTTCCTTGATTCACACACATGACTATCATAAAGGTAAAATCAATTTAAAATATATTAAAGGCTTAAATATAAAACCCAGAGCTATGAATCTACTAAAAGAAAACACAAGGAAAATCTGTATGACATTGGTCTGGGGAATGATTTTTTGAATGTTACTCCAAAAACACAGGAAGAGAAGATCTATGAATCACCATTTTAGTCTCCTGAAATTGCAGCCATAGCATTTAGGAAGTGTTAACTAATTTGAAACAGAATTAAATCTCAAAGATGTGTTTTCTCTGTGAAGCAAATTCCAAACAGTAAAAACAGCAAAGGTGACGGGAGCAGGTTCTTTAATTTTGTAAATGTCGCTTTGCAAGTTAGTCTCTTTTTTTCAATACAAATGGTTAAGAGCTTTTTTAAATTGCTAATGCCTTGAGTGCTTTGAAATGGAACCTGCCTATTCTGATACACCCATTTGTTATTCCCCTATCCTACATTTTCTCCTGTAGGTAGAAAAGTTTAGCCATCAGAATCTCTCATTCTGCTATCCTCTCTTGTCAAGGACATTCAGCTTCATGTGAGGCTAATGGTGTGATAAAGACAACTGCTACTGCTGTAAAATTTATTTTACTTAATTTCGGTCTTAGGATTCTCATGTGAAGTAGTGATCCCCTGAAAAGAATGCTTATCAAATGTCAAGTTTTTTATTGGTTAGTAAACCAAAGTTTAGGAGTTAAATCAGAAAACCTGGCTCTGTTGGCCTTGCCAGATCCCCTTAACTATCCAGCAGAGAACATGAGACAAAGGTATTAAATTCAGATCTAGCAGAAGGCAAATGACGGGGACAGATGCTTGCATTCCAATTGAACTTCTGGTGAAGAGATAAAATTTTTGATCCAACAGGCTGTATTTTTTGAGTTTATTTGCCAACAGTAGGTGGTGAATGTGCACAGAATTGCATTCTTCTTTCAGTTGATTATGATGCTGTCCAGTAGTGTACATACTCAGAATGGCTGGGACTGAACCCATAGAAATGGAATTAGGAGAAACAACCAGCTTTAATGAAGTTCACACCTCCAGTCTCAGATTCCTTTGTGTTCTATCCACTTGAACTAAATATTCACACATGGTTTGAAAGACATCATTTTGGAATGAAGCAGGAGTTTTAGCACTATAAAATGATTATGGACAACTTAGCACACCATCATTTACAAAAAATAAAGTGTGTCATTCTGTTATCTAATTAGTTTTGCTTAATTTCTTAAACTACAAAATAGAAAATTTATTCTCTGTTCTGCCTTTCTCAGAAAGTCTTTCAAGAATCAAAGGTATGGAGATCAAAGTACACTTTGAGCTACAGAAATGGACGATGTCATTTTATTAATAAAATAGGTTAATAAAAATCTTTGCTATGAATCTTGTGTTATATTAGAAACAATTTCATAATATCCTGGAATTTTAAAGTTTGAATGATTTTTTGAGATCATTTGTTATGGCTAATTTTGCCATCGAAGATTTTGGGCAGTGTCAGTATGAACATTGTTCAAATTCACCCAGAAAATAAAAATAGAGTTTAGTTCTTCAAATACCTAGCCCTGTTTACTCTCTAGAGTATTCCTATATTATTTAGAAAAGCCTATAAATATTATTTCTGGACCATTATATGGTAACCACACCCCCCCACACACGCCCCTTAAAGAAAAAAGCAAGATTTTTACACAGGGTGATCCTGTTTGCTCTGCTATTTCTCATTCTTTTCTGCTACATAAGACTTGTCTCTAATCTTCAGAGTGATTTTTAAAATATTTTTGCTTTTTTCCCTCAATTATTTGTGTTTTACTTTTTTATTCTCTTGGGAAAAATGGTAATCAGTTACATATTTAATTTTATATCTATAAATATCAATAATTATTCACTGACTCGCTATGATCTATAACATAAAGTGAATAAAATAATACATAAAAATAACTATAGTAATATGTTACAACTATAGAAAGTCTTTATAGCTTACAAATTGTCTTTATGAATTTTATCATATCTAACTCTCATAACAACTGTGTGAGGTAGAATTTATTGTTTACATTTACCAATAGGGAAAGTAAAGCTTGGAGACTTTGTGACTTAGCACAGATCTCACACTCAGTGCTGAGTTTCTTTCTAGTGCTTTAGAAACTAAAGTCTGAGCACTTTCTAGGGATCATAACTGCTATTTCTTCAGGACCTTAGTGTGTTTGCACCTCTCTCCTCTGCAAGTACAGTTCTTTTACGTAATTTGGACTTACATGCTCAAATTAGTCATTGAAATGTAGAAAAATGCAGAATAGTAAACTACTGAAGTAACAAGCAGTAATCATCTTCTCCAAGAAATTTCAATATTAAATATCACATAATTTATATCTTGTTAATCTCAACATGATCTGTTTACTGTAGACAGCTCTGAAATGTAGTGATTGCAACCTTATTCTATTAACTATGAACAGTTAATGATCCAGACTTCTAACTCTACTCATATAATGGTTCTTCGGAGATCCATTTTATTCCACAAACGCTGGCTTTCTTGTCAGACACTGAAACAAATTATTTTGTATTTCCTCTAATGTACCATCACTTTGTCTTCTGACTGCAAGTTTTAATTTTTGAAATAGCTGGAATAGATTTGAGCTTCAGTATGCTGAAGAAAGTTGGTTACCAAATATGATCACGTGAGGAGTCTTCAAAAAGTTTCATGGAAAATGCATAGTATTGAAAAAAGAGGATGGATTGAAAAAAATTTTACACCAAAATAAACTTTTCCTAACTTGTTAAAACAGTTCTGAATAGGATCTAGTTTGAGGCACAAAGAAGGATAAGATTATCAGTTTGAAAAGAGGCCCTATCAAAGCAACACGAATTCTGCTAACATTGAAGCAAGAACAAACATCACATTTGTGAAAGCATTGATGCCTCACAAAATGTTTATGAAGACAATGCTCCAAAAAATCAGCAAGTTTACAAGTGAATGACTTATTTTAAGAAGGGACAAGATGAAGATGAAGCCTGCAGTGGCATACCATCCCCACTAATTTGTGAGGAAAAATTGTGTCTTGTCTGTGCCAAAATTGAAGAGGACCAGTGATTAGCAGTAAATAAATAGCCAACACCATAGATATCTCAATTGGTTCAGCTTATGAAATCCTGACTGCAAAATTAAAGTTGAACCAATTTTTCACTCAATTGGTGCCAACACCATTGCATCCAGATCAACTACAGACAAGAGCAGAGCTTTCAATGGAAATTTTAAACAAGAGTTATCAAGATCCTAAAGGATTTCTTTGAAAACTTGTAACAGGAAATAAATCATAGCTATACCATTACGATCCTGAAGACAAAGAACAAACAAAGTAAAGGCTATAAGAGGTGGACGTGGTCCTGTCAAAGCAAACGTGGACCAGTCACGTGCAAAGGTCATAGCAATTTTCTATTGGGGTACTCAAGACATTTTGCTTGTTGACTTTTTGAAGGGCCAAAGGATGATAGCATCTGCTTACTCTGAGAGTGTTTTGAGAAATTTAGCCAAAGCTTTAGCAGAAAAACTCCCAGGGGAGCTTTACCAGAAAGTCTTTTGTACCACAACAATGTTCCTGCTCATTCCTCTCCTAAAACCAGGGCAATTTTGTGAGAGTTATTAATACAATGGGAAATCATTAGGCATCCACCTTACAGTCCTGCTTTGGCTTTGACTTCTTTTAGTTTCCTAATCTTAAAAAAAATTTGAAATAGCATCCATTTCATTTATCTTTAGTTAATTATATGCTCTGTATGCATTTTCTCCCACAGTCAATAAGATCTACAGTAAACAGGCTGAGTTTATCTACCTAAGTTCATTTTTTCCAGCTTGATTATGAAATAATTTAGCTATTTAGTTAGTTTTTTTTTTTTTTGGTTTGACTTCTAAATGCAAATTCACTAGAAGGACTTATCTTTATAAAACTTTTGCATTGTTAAATCCCCAGGACCCTCAGTTCTTTAGGGATTAACTAGGTGGCTTAGTATCATTGCTTACAAAATTGTCTTGAGCTAGATGGAGCTTATGTTGAGAAATAAAGTTGACATTTTTTTTATTTTTATCTTTTACTTCAATTTTTCCACAAAGTTGTTGAAGTCCCCTTGTATAATATGTTCTAGGAGTAAGATATCATTAGTATTTCCAGGCTTTATATAAATACCAAATTTGAAGCAAGCTATAGTCTTTCAAAGTCACTTGTGTTTGTCTTTTAAAACAAATGTACTACGTTAGTGATATTCTCTAACACTTACAAACATTTTGTTTCTCTGTTATGACATCATTATACCACTATGCTCTAACCTTTTGTAACTGACTTTTTCCATTGATATAGATTATTTATAAAATGTCACATCACCTACTATTATAGGTTAATTTTGAAATAAACAAACCTGATATGTGTGTGTTTATATGAGAGAGAGAAAGGAAGAGAGAGAGAGAAAGTTAAAGCAAGAGCAAGAGCTAAAAAGTGAAGGGAAAAAAAGGTTAATTCTGATTGGAATGCTTAGCTTGCAAGCAAGGTTAATTCTGATTG
Source organism: Varecia variegata (assembly GCA_028533085.1). Lineage (NCBI taxonomy): Eukaryota > Metazoa > Chordata > Mammalia > Primates > Lemuridae > Varecia > Varecia variegata. Next base: position 153,043,013 of record CM052438.1, on the reverse strand, counting down.
GTTAGATTTGCTTGTGGTAAAATCTAGCCATTAAATTGGCACTAACTGATCAACACTTATGTGCACATATGTAAGTAACATTCTTCAGGTGTAGGTGGGCGTGGGGAGGGAGGATGGGCAAATTCACACCCAGTGGGTGTGGTGTGCACTTTCTGGGGGATGGGAACGCCTGTAGTTCTGACTCGGATGGTGCAAGGTAGTATACATAACCAAAGTGTTTGTACCCCGGTAATATTCTGACATTTAAAAACAATTAAAAATTCAGTGAGTGAGAGATTGCTTAGGAACTGCAGTTTTCTATAATAGCTTTTTGCAATGATGTACTTTTCATGCATATTATACTTAGGTTACTAACCCCAAGCCTCCTTTCCTTTCGGTAAGTCTGCTCCATACACTATGAATGCCCCTGTCTATCCATAGTTTATTCCAATTTCAACCATCTACTTTCTTAATTATTTCTAGTTTCTTAATTTCATGTTGCCAACATAAAAATTAAACTAAGACTAATCTCATAAAATACACAAAGAAACCCCCCAAAATAGCTTAGGAACTCTATTGACCAACTCCTCTTAAACATTTGCTGTTAAATCACTAATGATGGTCTTGGTACAATCTGAGAACATGCTATTGAATTGTACTTTTTCTACTATTTATTAAATTTAAGATTCTTAATGCCATCATTATTTCTGAAGATAAGCCCTGTCACTGGCCTGATGTTCAGTCAAACACAATGTAAGGACTGTATCTGAAGACAGAAAAAAATTCCCAAATTTGAGTACTTTGGTTTTTAAAAAGAAACACAAAAGTGCTTCAAAAAAAATTCTGAAAATTTGTGGGTTTTAGCTAGGTTCCATCTTTGAAGCCAGGGTTTCTTTGATTATTTTGAAGAATTTGCAGGCAATCTTTTAGGTTATAGTGTAATATCAAGAGTCCTTTAAATTCTTATCCATATTGAGGGTGAGTATAAAAGCAGAATGCATGAGGGAGAATGAATCTAGAGGCTTCAGATGGAGAGAGCGTATCTGTTCTCTGAAAACCATGCTAGCAAGCTATGGGAGCCTGGGTATAGCCATCCTGCCTCTGTTGGATGCCCTGTCTCTGAACTCCATTAGGAGGCATGACATGAAGGAGTTTTGTAGAGTTAAAGCTGCATTTCTATCTTCTACAGAAGACATCATAAGCATTTCCCCATAGAAATAATGCTATAAATTACATTCAAGAATGGAAGTAATAACAGCAATGCAGGAAGTACATATAGAATAGGATTATTTGGGCTGAGGCAAGCCTTCCCGTTATATACATTATCATCATCTCTAAGGTAAACATGTTTCCACCAATGGATAGAAGCTTCACCCACTGTGGAAAAAGCTGTTTTGTCAATGGAGGCAATATAAGTTGCTGTTATCATCATCCTCAATCATTGACATCATCATCATCATCATCTTCCTATAAACACTTACTGGGCATGTGCTACATGCCAAGCACTGTTTAGAGTACATTACATATATTACTTCATTTGATTGTTACAATATTCCTATGAGGTAAAAACTATTTTATCTTCATATTACAGAAGTTGAAACTGAAAGACAAAGATGCAAAATAACATGTAAAAGGTTTCATAATGATTAGTGTATTCAGAACTCAAGAATATGCCATCTGACTCATGAAGTTTAATAACTTTTTTTTTTTATTTCAGCTTACTATGGGGGTACAAAAGTTCTGGTTAGATATATTTCCCATGTCCCTCCCATTCCCCCGAGTCTGAGCCTCAAGTGTGTCCATTCCCCAGACAGTGCACATCGCACTCTTCTTGTAGGTATACACCCGTCCCCTCCCCCACCCCCATCCCCCCAAGTCAGAACTTCAAGCGTGCCCATTCCCCAGACAGTGCACATTGCACTCATCATGTAGGTATACACCCATCCTCCTCCCCCTATCCCCTACCTCTGTCCAATACACAATTGGTGTTATTCCCAAATGTGCCCTTAGGTGATGATCAGGGAAACCAATTTTCTGGTGAGAACATGTGGTGCTTATTTTTCCATTCTTGGGATGCTTCACTTAATGTAGTATTTGTATACCATGGAGTATTACTCAGCTATAAGAAATCATGGTGATACGACATCTCTTTGGTTCTCCTGGATAGAGTTGGAAGTTTAATAACTTTTCCCACCATGTAGTAGTTTTAGAATCAAAAGAAGTAGGTTAACATATTAGATTTGCCATTCATTAGTTTGGGAGCTATATTCAAACAACAGACATAATAAGTCTCAGTTTTTTCATCCATAAAATTGAGTAAATAATAATACCTATATCTTGAAGTTATGATTTTTAAAGAAAAAGATTGTGCAAAATACTGCACATAATGTCTGAGAATTAAAGTTAACCTTAAAATACCAAAGTAATGACTTTAGTGATTTGTGTGTGTGCGTGCCTGTGTGTTTGTGTGCATGTGTATGTGAATGGGCCAAAAAACAGTGTTAATTAAATTTGATGTTACCTTAGAGATTAATTTAGGCACTGTGAAAATCTTGTTGACTGATCATCAGTCAAGGAGACTTTTAATTGAAGTGCCTAATTAATTTAGCTAATGGAATAAACAATGCCAGAAGACATAAGAAGTTAGGTGGTGAGAGCTCTAGATATTTGGTGCCCTTAATTTTGTTTCAGAACAACACAACCTTTTTATTTTTTTTCTTTTTGCTCTTACTTCCCATTCCTTATTCCCCCATACTTCATTTTATTTTCTTTCTTTGTAAGAAGGAAGAGCCTTTGTCCTTTTACACATTTGAAGCCTTGAAGGTAATAACACTGAAAATATATTCCCTTTTTTAGATCTCCTCACAAGTGTTTGTAGGGATATTATTGTAAAGGAGCTTTGAGGTATCCTCCAGCCTCATACAACATACTAGGCAAGCATCATTGACCCTGTGCTAAATGGTATTACTCTGCAATGTTTGCACACTATCAACTTGACAGAGATTACAAAGTCGATCACATCTGTGAAATTATGTTACCGTCAAAAATTGTCTGAAGGGCTCAGTCTCAGCATAAATTCAGGCAGAGGTTACTGATCTACTAGATCAGCATGAATGGAGAAGGAGTGGGTGTATATTTTTTTCTTTTTTTTTATTCTTATTTCAGCATATTGTGGGGGTACAAAAGTTTAGGTTACATATATTGCCCTTGCCCCCCTCCACCCCCCAGACAGTGTGCATCATACTCATTATGTATGTATACATCCATCCCCTCCCATCTGCCTGACGCCCGATAAATGTTATTCCTATATGTGCACTTAGGTGTTGATCAGTGAAACCAATTTGATGGTGAGTACATGTGGTGCTTATTTTTCCATTCTTGGGATACTTCACTTAGTAAAATGGGTTCCAGCTCTATCCAGGAAAATACAAGAGGTGCTATATCACCATTGTTTCTTATAGCTGAGTAGTACTCCATGGTATACATATACCACATTTTATTAATCCAGTCATGTATTGATGGGCACTTGGGTTGTTTCCACATCTTTGCAATTGTGAATTATGCTGCTATAATCATGAAAGGAGAAAAACTTTAGAGTTTTGTTGGCTTTGCTCAGAGAAAACCCACTTTAAAAGGAATGGCAATGATTAAAGAGAAAAATGAGAACTTGATCCGGTATTTCAAAATCTTCAGCGTACGACAGAGACTTTTTCCTTTTGAAATTTATACAATGGTAAAAAAAAATAGATCTTACATAATCATCTTTTCATGATGTTGCTACAGAACAATGGAGCCCAGTGCTTTTCTTTACTAAGCTACTGAGTGCCAGCATTTAACCTGCGTATGCACACAGAGGTACAACTGATGCCAAAGTACTTGTTGTCTGGGTAATTGACAGCCTTATTATTCTTTAATTATACTAACCAGCTGTCATTTACTTTGCAGATAAAATAATTTAGGAATTACATTTTTTAAATTTTTATATTTTAATTTTTAATTATAGGCACATAATAGTTGAATATATTTATGTACATGTGATATTTTGATACAGTTATACAATGTGAAATAATCAAATCAGGATCAATTATCCTTCATCCAATAGCCCTCTGGGCTTCTCTTTAACTTCGATCTACTTCCTCTAATTGCCTCTGGACTGTCAGTGGATCTCTAAATGCATGAATTTTAAAGTACTTGATGGTCTGAGTACTTTCAAAATAGCTTAAGGAAATACCATTTACAAAGTAGAGAGAGTAATATCTTGCTTTCCATCCAATCTAAGATACAAGATCTATATCAGAAGTTTTTAACAGTTTTACTGTTTGAATGCATGTTTGGAGCATACACTCTAAAGTTCAAAGGACATTTGTTTCCTACAACCATGAAGTTGAATATATGATGGGCATACAATTAAATTCTAGATTGGGAAGTTGTATGAATCAATATTTTAAAACTTTTTCAGACTACTGTAATACTCTGCAGTCACATATTTTGTCCCCAGAAGCAGTGATATTAGACTTGGATATACATGGGCCATCAATACTGAATGGGTATCTATGGGATCCTGTGGACTTTTAATGAACAAGTCCAAAACAATTTGGCAAAAAAAAAAAAAAAAGATATTCAATGTCTACATTTATCAACAAGATTTTTCACATTTGTATTATTTCTGGCATATCTTCTCAACTGAGAACATACAGAACTGTGTCGTTCATTTCTATTCTACATCTTTGCTGATCTATTTTCCAATTCTTACGCTTTTGTACAATATTGTAATAAATATTTATCTACAAATATTTTCATATTCTTATACTTATGTAGGCCAAATTCATTAAAATGTAGTTCATATATTAAAAAGAGCCCAAATTTTGAATATTTTCAGATGACATTGTTACACATCTATTAATAAAAGAAAAAATTAAAAACTATTAAAATAATAAAATAGGTTTAATATCTGGCTGATGAAATATATTTAAAAATGTATATGTGTATATGTGTGCACATGAACAAATAACTCTTCTATAAGCTATCAGTAAGTCAGGAATAAATGAACTTTTTAAAAATCTTATTTATAATACCAAGAAAAACTATTAAATGAAGGCATCACACAAACAAACTTTTATATCTTAAGAATGCTAGATGTTGGCTTTAAGAGATATCGTTTATTTATTTACTTATTTATTTCTTATTGAGACATGGTCTCTGTCAGTCAGGGTGGAGTGCAGTGGCGTGATCATAACTCATTGCAGTCTTGAGCTCCTGGGCTAAAGCAATCCTCCTGCCTCTGCCTCCCAAGTAGCTAGGATTATAGGCATGCACCACCTCACTCGGTAAGCAAAAGCCAGTTATACTCTTAAATCTGTTTATATAAAAATTTTTAAAAAATAAAAAATTAAAAATACTTAAATATTACTTACTCAAGAGATAAAAAAAGTCTAAATAGAAATAAAGGCATATTTATTTAGATATAGATTCCTAATTCTTTAGAAGACAATTTAAATAAATGATCCGTAATACCCCTTTGCTATTATTTCAGTACTCTCTTTTGTATACTTATTTGTGTGTAAACATTAGGGGCTATGATTTAGAGGATTGTTGAAGAGACATATTAAGAATACAGAAAAAACACAACCTCAAAATTTTCATATAATGTATTTTTTATCTTGGGTTGATATGAACATGATAAGTTAGACATAATGCCGTGTAATAAACTAGAGTATCTTCCTTTTTTGTTTAGCATTTTTGGAAACACCTTTTACTTTTTAACAGCTTATTGAGGTATAATTTACATATAAAAATTACACATATTGAATTTGATGAGTTTTTAAACACCCATAATACCATCACTGCAATCAAGGAAATAGACATATCCAACACCTCCCAGTTTCCTTGTGTCCCATTGTGGGTTTTTTGTTTGCTTGTGGGTTTTGTGTGTGTGTGTGTATGTGGTTAGAACACTTAATATGAGCTCTACCTTTAACAAATTTTGAAGTGCAAAATGCCCTATTATTAACTATAGGCACCATGTTGTATAGCATATCTCCAGAACTCACTCACCTAGCATAATTGAAACTTTGTATGCATCGAGCAACAACTCTTCATTCTCCCCATCCCAGCTCCTGGCAACCACTACTGCATTTTCTGCTTCTATGAGTTTAACTATTTTACATCTCATATAATTGAAATAATGCAGTATTTATTCTTTCGTGACTGGCTTATTTCACTTAGCAACTTAGCACGGCATAATGTCCTTAAGGTGTCTGGTGTTCAGATAGTTGTTTTGTAGCAGCAGGTATCGGGGAGAGAGAGAAAGAGGGAGAGAGAGATATGGGTGGGGATGGGGAGAGAGAGAGCACACCCTTATGTTCCTTCGTATAAAGGCACTAATCCCTTGCATGATCACTCATGACCTACTTACCTCCCAAAGGCCTCACCTCCTAATACCATCACATTGGGGGTTAAAGTTCCAACATATGAATTTGGGGGAATGGGCACAAACATACAGACCATAGCATTCTGCCCGTTCCACCATAACAATGAGGTGCCTAAAATAGTCAAACTCAGCAAATCAGAGAGTGAAATGGTGATTCCCAGGGACTGAGGGGAGGGAAAAGTGGGGAGTTGCTAATCAACAGGTATAAAATTTCAGTTATGAAAGATGCATAAATTCTAAAAAAAACTGCTATACAACACTATACTTATAATTAACAACACTGTGGTGTACATTTAAAAAAATTAAGAGGGTAGATCTTATGCTGTGTTTTTAATACAACAAAAAAATAGGACAAGGAGGTTTAGAATGGACTACGGTAATCACCTCACCATCCCGAATCCCAGTCTTCAACACATGGAAACACTCACTTTCAACTTATCTATTAATAGCTCTGTTTATCTTGCTATTTGCTTCCATTATTTCTAAATAATATGCATCCTACTGATTTTTTAAATTTAGACGTTATGCATTGACTTCAGAGTGTATTGAATGAGGATTTAGCTTTCTTATATACTCTTCCTCATAAACATCCTAACCCCCTTGAACTTTTTGCTCTCTACTTTTCCAATATAATAATTTTACAATTTTTTGTCAAATCATTATTTAATATTTCCATTACCATTGCCTTGTAAATGTTATTTACAGCTGAGCTATAGAGAAGACTCTGATTTTCTTATTTTTAACCTTTGAATTACATGGTTATTTATTGCCTTTCTTTTGATTTTTTTCAAATTTCTTTTGGCTTTCATGTACCTATATCTAATGCATCTCAAAGTGTCAGATGCATAGAAGCTACTTGTAACAAGCTTTTGGACCCCACTTTACCATTTATAAAGCATTTTATGCATGTTGTCACATTTGTGGCTCACAATGAACACATTCATTATGCAGAGCAGATCCATTTTGTAGATAAGGGAACTACAGCATAGATGGATTAAAGTAAATTGTCCAAGGTCTGTAACTAGCAAGAGACAGAAGTGGTTCTGAGGCCAAATCCTTTGTCCTTTTCACTGTGACAGAGCAGATTATCAGCATAGTATTCTCCCTCTTCTGGTAGATTTTCTCATTTCCTACATGTGTCGGCACTGGCCTCTAAGGCATCTTATCATTTTTGCTTAATACATTGGAGAATTCATGTTGTGCACTGAATAATTCTCTGTGTATGATTCCGTTGGCAGCATAAGAGAATCAGTGAATAGCCCTGCTTTGATTCTTGAGCATTTGCCTTAAGACCCCGGAAATTGCAGTGGACAACTTGATTGGAATGAGGTGTCAGACTGTAATGACTCTCACTATGTAAAATGCCTTCTCTGGGAACAGAAGGATTATTCATGAAGAACATGAGCTTTAGTGACTTTATACTGTCCTGTCAAATATTCAGAGAGCTGATTACAATTGGACTAGAATGAATAAAAGTAATTAAAGAAGCTACTGATAACTATCCAAGTCATTTTCTCCTTTAGAATTTGCATGCATTAGCTTAGCAGGGAGGGCAGATTTTGCCTCTGTCAATGAGAAAAACAGGTGTCCTGGAATTGGCTAGTTCACCTCTGAGTGGTCTTGCTCTCCCCACAGCACAAACGTGTTCCCTAGATGAGCTTCTTCACATCTATTTAGATCTTGTTCATCCTTCAAGAATTAGTGCTTGCTCCTAATCCACTTTATAGACTTAGCTAACCACAAGCAATAAAGGCTATGAGACCTAATAGATTAAACCATATTACACTGCTCATAGTCAGCTTTTTTAACCTTAGAGCCAGCAATTTCATGTTTGAAATAAATATACTTTCTCTGAACTCACAATCCATTATCTTTTCTAAACTTTTGGGATTAAGGGATCTGAGAATGTTTTGGAAAGACATTAAACAACCATCCTCTAATCTCTAAATTTAGTATATATATAAAACTATCTACACATGTGTGTATGTATGGTACACATGCATATTTGTGTGTCTATATAAATATATATTTGCAAATACACATACTTAAGTCTGTGAAGTATTATAAATTAGTGAAAATGGGAAGAAAATCTGCATTTATGTACCAAGACCCATATAAGGGCTCTATACATATTCTTTTATTTCAACCCCATAGCCTTGAGTGTTGGGCATCATTGCATCCATTATAGAGAAAAAATAGGTTCAGAAAATCCAAATAACTTAATCAAATGAATGTAAATAAACAGTTTATGCATGTCTTAGCTCTTAATCTATCTCCAAAAAATCTCCTATTTTTATTATACCTGACTATTACATATCTTATACTTCTTAAAATTATTTTCACATATAAACTTAATAGTGAGTCAGAACAGATAATTTATCACATACCTATTTGTATTAGTCAGAGGGAAATTTTTTTTGTGTAAATAACAGGACAAAACAATGCAATCCCCTACACCTGCCATCAACATGAAATCTGTGATTTTTAGCTATGGTATGCAAACTGTGAAACACAAGTCAGAGTTCTGTTTATTTTATGAAAGTGTGAACACTTCAATATCTGACACAAAACTAAATACAAAATATAATTTTTATCTTGAGGCAAGATCTTCAATAATTATTTCAGATTATGTTACTACCATCATAATGTTTCTGCCTCGGGTATATGGCTGTCTGTGTGCACGGGGTGGGGAATGTTTGTATTATAGGAGAGTAAGCTCTCAGATTTCCACATATAAGATCTTTCTGGCTGTCACCTGCTCAAGGAAATTAATAGATTTCTTGATTCCATCTTTAATCTTTTTCACCTTTAAGAATTGTTGCTGTCCTTTTTTAATCCACATAGGAGAAAATGAGGTGCAAGAATTTTAGACATGCAAGCAACCTAAGAACTCAATCACTTAGCCCATTATAGAAGATGATGAACTATAGTTCAGAGACTCAAGGGTTCTCTTTGCAAATCCCAGTAACTGTATCTTGGGGCTTCTTGATTATGCTAATGTTTGTAATTAGTGTTACTGTAGCAGTGGAAGAGGAGACTTGGGAGGTATGAAGGGCTTTCGATGCTCCCAGGATGCTAATGTTAAATGCCCTGCTACTCAAATTTAATTGATTTGATTCTAAACATGGCTGTGACAACAATAATGAAAATAATAACAGCTACAATGTGTTAGGTCCCCCTTGTATAGTGTATGTGCATTATGTCACTAATTCTTAACACAACAGTATCATTATAATCCTCACTTTATAAATAAGAAAACTGAGACTGAGAGTGGTTATCTGCTCAAGGTCACAAGAAGTTACCAATAACAAAGCCAGGATTTATAGCTATCTGTTGATTCCGGTGACTTGTTCATTAATCACTGTATGATCCCGACCTTTTGAAGTATGTGGGGAAATCAACAACCTAGAAGAAAAAATTTCCATTGTGACATTTTATTTAAATACACATACTTAAAAAAATCTTTTACATATCACTGAAAATGGAAAATGATAAATAAAAAGAAGAAATAAGAAATATACTCAAATCCCACCTACCCAGTGACAACTACTTCCAATACCTTTATTAATGTCCCTTTAGTTCCTCTTCTATGTGACTGGACATATGCCTGGGGAGGCACACATTGGGTTTACTAACACCGATTATGTTTTCCCAACTTTTTAGGAAAAACCATTACCGTCAGTGAAAGCTGTGTGGCTTAATTCCCAGGATGTCAACATCCACTGTTTCCCCTTTAAGTTTTGGTTAATATCCTTCTTATCTTCTTCTCCATTGACCTTTAACTTAAAAGTTAGCCTACAAATCAGTAGAAGAGTCATAAGACTTAGCTAATTAAATAGTATAGCATCCAAATTGAAACTAAAATCATTATTTATTAATCAAACAACTTTCTGCAGAGCACAGTGGTATGCTATAATGAAGCTATTTGAGACTAAAATGTTGGATAAAAAATTTAAACCAGCCATAGGCTACATACTTTCAATGCTCTGGTATAGCTGTGGCTAAAGTTCAGGGATGAAACTAAACAGAGACCTCTAGTCCAGACAAGATGGTGTAGATTCATCTCTCCCTATTCCCCCTGTGATACAAAGTATCAAATGAAAGAAGCTATGTTTACTCACTTATGATTGCTAGCATAATTTCACAAAGCCCAACTCTATGATGATGTGCAGCTTTCTGGAAAGATGCTTTGAAGACAAAACAGGGTAGAGCACACAGCGCCCCCATGTCTCTTGCCTGAGTCACTACATTCCTTATAAGATAAGTGCTCCTAGTCCTTACCTCTTCTTATGCATAAGGTAAAGCCTGATGGACTTATTGATTATACTTCTGTGATCTAAAACCAGATGTACTTACACTCAAACCTTGATTTAATGTAACTTCTGAGAAAGTTTGATGTGATTTTGCATGTATTGAACCTTTACCTCCTGTATATAAGCAATGGGCTGAAATACTGTTCAGATCAGTTTTACAGAACTGCTTCTGGGCTATAAGCCACAGTCTAAAATCCTAACAACAAAGCATCAAACTACCAGGGACAAAAACTAATAGAACTTCAAAGAAAAATAGATGAATCCAGTATCATATTTGGAGACTTCAACACCCCTATATGAGAAATGGACAGAACCAGAAGGCAGAAAATCAGGAAGGACATAGTTGAACTCAACAACACCATCAACAACTGGATATAATTAACATCTATAAATTATTTTCTCCAACAGCAAAATACACATTCTTCTCAAACTCACATGACACAAGCACAAAGATAAACCACCTTATGTGCCATAAAATACATCTTAACAAATTTAAAGCAATATAAATCAGGCAATGTTTGCTCAGGGATTACAATGAAATTACATTAGAAGTTGATAACAGAGAGATAAATAGAAAATCATAACATACACAGAGATTAAACAACATACTTCTAAATGACACATAGATCAAATACGAAACCTCAAAAGAAATTTAAAAATATTTTGAACTAAATGACAATGAAAACACAACTTAAAATTCGTAGAATGCAATGAAATCAGTTCTTAGAAAATACAGAATTAAATGCATATATTGGAAAAGAAAGAAAGATCTGAAATCAATCATCTAGGATTCCACCTTAGCAAACTAGAAAAATAAGAGCAACTTAAATCCAAAGTGAGCAATAAGAAGAAAAGAAATAAGAATTAGAGATGAAATTGAAAACATAAGTCAATAGAGAAAATCAACACAACCAAAAATTGATTCATTGAAAAGAACCAATTGTAAAAGTTAAGTTATAAAATCAGAAAGTCTCTTGCCAGGTTAATTAAGAAAAACACACAGTGGACACAAATTACTAATATCAGAGACAAAAGAAGAGGAATCACTACAGATTTCATGGATATTAAAGTGATAGAGAAATATTATAAATACCCATTCATGATGAAACTTTCAGTAAACTAGGAAAAGAGGGGAACTTTCTCAACTTGATAGAGAATATTTAACAAAAACTTACATTTAACATCATACTTAATGGTGACAAACTAGAAGTTCTCCTACTAAGACCAAGAAAAACACAATGATGTCTCTTCTCACCACTCCTTTTCAGCATCATGTTGGATGTCCTAGCTATTTCAATAGGACAAGAATAGGAAATAAAAGATATTTTCAATAGTAAAGTGAAGATGACAGAGTGTAGAATCAGGACAGAGTGTCCTAGTCCAGTTTTGTTGCTATAAAGGAATACCTGAGGCTGAATAATGTATAAAGGAAAAAAAAGTTTATTTGGCTCACAATTCTTCTGGATGGAAGATTGGGTATCTGGTGAAAGCCCCAGGCTGCTTCCATTTATGTCAGAAGGTGAAGGAGAGCAGGCATGTGCAGAGATCACATGGTCAGAGAGGAAGCAAGAAGACGAGGGGGAGGTACCAGACTCTTTTCAACAGCTACAATAGTTTCTCACAGAAACTAAGTGAGAACTCACTTAACCCCCTAGGGAGAGGATTAATCTATTTACGTGGGATCCACCCCCATGATCCTATTAGGACCAACCTCTAACATTTAAAATCAAATTTCAACATGAGATTTAGAAGGATCAAACCATACTCAAACTATAGCACAGGGCAATACAATTTATCCAGCCTGAAAAAGAGAGATAAAATAAAGTGAAAAATAAAATAGATCCTCAGGGACCTGTGGACATTAGGAAAAGAGCCAATATTTATATATTTCCAGTCCCAGAAGAAGAGAAGAGTTTTGGACTGAACAAAATTTAGGATAAATAATAGTCAAAATTTCCAAATTTGGTTAAAGACATAAAATCACAGATTCAAGAGCTAACTTAACCCCAAGTAGGATGCATAAAATTAAATAAGTCCATATCACTATATTTTATAATTAAGCTTCTAAAAACTAAAGACAGGAAAACAGTTGAAAGCATATATTTTTTGTTATATATTCTGATCCATTAAGATATGTGTTTATCTCTCCACAAATACCATGGTCCGGATTACTATAAGTTAAGTCTTGAAAGTGCAGACTGATTCCTTTATTTTGTTCTTTTCTTTTTCAGAATTATTTTAGCTCTTCTAGAGATTGTGCCTTTCCATAAGAAATGCACCCATAATATAGGATTTTTACAGAGATGCAAGAACAATTCAATGGAGGAAGGATACTCTTTTCAACAAATGGTGCTGGAGCAGTTGGACACACTTGGGGGACAAAGGAGAGAGGGAAAAACCGTGGTCACCTAAACCTCACATCTTACACAATAATTTTTAAAGTGTTTATGCTATATTATCCTTATATTTTATAAATTCTATTTTCAATATTTTACCCTTATATTAAGTTTTATAACCATATTTAGAATAACTTTGAAAACATTCTATATCTTATAATTTTCATTTTACATTTTACAATCTTTTAGATAAATATTTTACTTTCCCATTCACAAAATTTTTATTCTTTTTTATCCATTAACCAATTGAAGTATATCTTTGAGCAATTATTTCAAAAGGTAGTTTTTTTCTAAAATACATAGCTGAAAATGACATTAAATAAAAACAGATTATGAATTTAAATATACAAGATAAAGAACAAATATTTAGGAAAACTCATAGTAGGTCTTCTGGCTCTGGAGTTAGGCAAAGAGTTCTTAGCATTGACACCAAAGTGTAATCTATGAAAGGAAAAATTGATAAACTATAATTCATCTACTAAAACTTTTGTTCTGAGAATACTTATGTGAATAGTATGAAAAGATAAGCTATTGACTGAGAGAAAATATTTGCACACCATGTTTTTTACAAAAAGTTAATATCTAGAATATATAAAGAACTCTCAAATTCATCAGTAGAAAACCAACAATTCAATCATAAATGGTTGAGAAAATATTTGAACAGACATTTAATCAAAGAAGATATACAGATAACAAATGAACACACAAAAACTTGTTTAACATAACAATGCCATTTAGCCATTCTAGAAATGTTAATTAAAACCACAAGAAGCTATTACTGCATACCTATCAGAAGCGCTAAAATATAAAATGATGACAATGCCAAATGCTGGAGAGACTATGGAAAACTGGATCAAGCATACATTGTTGTGGGAGTGAATCATAGAGTCTCTATGGAAAACAGTCTGGCAGTTTGTTTTACTAACATATAATGCAGAATTGAACTCTTAGACATTCACCCAGGGAAATAAAAATATATGTTTACAGCAAACCTGCATAAGAATGATCACAGCAGTTTTATTTATAACACTGCCAAATAGAAACAACCCAGTTACCCTTCAATAAGTGAGTGGTTAAACAAGCTGGAGTAGACCCTTAACATGGAATATTGTTCAACAACAACAAAAAAAATAAAATAAACTATTGATACATTCAAAAACTTATGTAAAAATCTCCAAGATATTTTGCTGAGTGAAAAAAGTCAATCCCCAAAGTGAAAAATGTCAATCTCAAATGGATCACTGTATGATCCACTTCTATAACATTGTTATAAGGACAAAGTGATAGAAATGGAGAGCAGATTAGTGGTCATCAGGAATGGGATCATGGATTTGGGCATGGTTGTCAAGGAGGAAAGCTTTGGTGATAGGAATGTTCCATATCCATGATGACTGTATCAATGTCAATATCCTGGTTGTAATAGCATAGTATACTTCTGCATAATGGAGAAAACTGGGTAAAGGGTACAAGGAATCTATCTGCATTAGGCATTATAAATATATATACATATATATTTATCTCAAAATTTAAAATAATAATTTAAACATTTAGATGTTTTATAAGGCTAATTAACACAAACATTTGGTGATTTGAAAATTGTTTCTATTTTAATGCATTTTTTTTTATATTGTCATTAACCATGGCCTGGGGTGGTGAGTATCTTTGAATGAGCTAGCTGAGGCTACATTCTGATTCATTTGGCTTAAATGATAAGGAAAACTAATCATGTAACATAAAAGAAGTCCCTGGAAGAGACAGGTCCAAGGTTTAACTCAATGGCTCATCAGTGTCATCAAAGACCCAGGACATTTTCATCTTTCTTTTCTCTCATCTTCACTGTATTACCTTGGTTCTCTTGATCACAAGATGTTTGTTAAAGTACTAGGGCATCACAGATACAGTAACTTCTCTCAATGGAAGAAAATTGTTTCTTTCATTGTTTCTCTTTAATGCATGAGGAAACATGCCAAGAGTCTCTTCTAAAAGCCTTTCTGCCACATCACAATAAAAAAAGGGATTGGCGTATTTGCTTGGAGTTCTCAATATTTCCCTGCATTTCATGAGAGAGGTGTGATTCAAACAATATACAGTAGTGTCTGCTACAAGTAAATAAAACTTACAGTAGGAGTTGTGAGTTATAGTCCAAGATCAATTTCAAAATCTCTTCATGACATTGGCTATATCCTGTACATTCTCTGCCCTTCAGTTTATTCTAAGTAAAATAAAGAAACTGGATATATCGCCTCTCTATTCTGTGATAGTGCTGTAGTTATGATGTTATATACCTGGTAACCTTAAACATACCATCCAAGAACCAGTTTGAATTTGTCATATAATGTTATGACCCCAGTGGCCATTGCAGAGAGAATTAACCTCTCCCTCAGTACCAACTTAAGCCCCTGTCGTCAGACTTATCATAGTGAAGTATGGCGTAAATGATGTACATTTGTGTCTTCCTGCATTAGACAGTGAATTAATTTAGGGAAAGGATCACATCTTATTCATTGTTGTATCCCCACTGCCCAGACTTGTGTCTGGTTAAGATTAGACAGCCAATAAACACATCGTAATTTTAGTTAAGTTACCTGGTAGTGCACCGTCATCAGGTTGCTTGCTGTATTGCTCAGTTAACAACTATTACCACTAATAAATAATTCTGAGATTTGGGAATAATCCAGTAGGAAAATAATAAATACTCCATAAAACATTAGATTTTTGTACAGTATTTTCCCTAGATGTAATGGTACATATCACAGAATGTTAACTCTTCATAACCTACTGTTCTCATTAGGTTTTGACTAATGGTTAATGTAGGAAGATCTTTCTATTAAGCACAACCTTTGCACATTTCTGGAAATCATATTACAGCCACTCAGAAATCTAATTAAATGTTGAACTGAATTAAATGTTGCTTATAAACATTAAGGAGGACAATAGTGTATCATAAAAAATCCCAATTTGTCATCTACATCGATTTCTAATTTAACATTATCATTACTAATCATCCAAGTTAATTGCCAAAATCACCAAGAAGACACTGAAAATCATGAATTATTGCTTCTATATAATTCCTTTCTTAAAACAATTACAAAATGTGAGTAATCGTAAAAAATGTAGTAAATATTAATTCTGGTATATTTTTCCATATTTCTAAACTGAATACCTATTATTGTCTCAGCATTTAAGCTCATGTCATTTAATATGTTATTATATTTGCAAACAAGCATTTTTAAAAGCAATTTATCTGGAATAGAGGAGCATCATTATTACAGAAAAAAATACTGACAAAATGTGGTCTGCATTTTTATATTTTTTATTTGGATTCAATAATAGTTCCCCTTGATAGAAAATAAAGTTGCACAATGCCAAACAACTACAGAATTATGGCATATAAATGATCTGTTCATTTTGAAATAAGCTAACCACTGTCTAATAAATAACCCCTTATAATAAACACATTTTCTTTCTAATTTGGTTCACCTTAACAAGTGAATAAACAAATAAATATACAGTAAATAAATCTCAGACCGTGTCTTCCACTAGCTTGAAATAGCATTTGTGATACTCAAGCAAATTACTTCATTCAACAAAAACTTACTGAGCAGCTTATTCTGTGTAAGGAACTGTCTTAGTCCATTTGTGTTACTATAGGAATACCTGAGGCTGGATAATTTATGAAGAAAAAAGGTTTATTTGGCTCAGGGTTCAGCAGGCTGTACAAGAAGCTTGGCACCAGCATTCGCTTCTGGTGAGGGCATCAGGCTGTTTCCACCCACAGCGGAAGGTGAAGGGGAGCTGGCATGTAGAGAACACACGTCAAGAGAAAGCAGGAAGAGAGAGAGCAGAGGGGGTACTAGACTCTTTTCAACAATCAATTCCTGTGGGAGATAAGCGTGAGAACTCACTCCCATGAGAATGGCACAAAGCCATTAATAAGAGATCAAACACCAACACTCAAACACATCCATCAAGCCCCACCCCCAACAATGGAAATCAAATTTCAAATGAGACTTGTGGGGCCAAAAAAACCATATCAAAAGGATATCAAGAACTGTTCTGTGTTCTGGGTCTGCATTTGTTAAAAAGAAGGTCACTGTCCTAATATAACATATTTTAGTAGAGAACATTTTATATTAAATTAATTGTTTAATCTAAAATAGGATAATCTTGAAATCAATTTAAAATGTGTATACAGCACATACTACACACCAGGTACTAGTCCAAGTACTTTGGCTGCATTGCTAACCAAAACCTTAAAAGATTTCTGCTGTCACTAGATGACATTCTAGTAGGGAAAGACAAACTATAAACACATTTGAAGAGAGAGGGAAGTGAATAAAATGATTGTTTTGAAGGTAGTGGAAGAATGAACTTTCTGGACTATCACGTAGAATTATTGGGCAACACTGAGTGTCTATTTGATTAATGGTCACGAAAGTAATGTGAGACCAGTCTGCAAGTTTGGAGATTTTTCTAAAGAAAGTCTCCAAAGAAAAACTTCTCAAGAAAAAAACCCTGTTTAGCTTCACAGTCAACATAGGTATAGAGGGGAAATTAGGTTTAATTAATATAACATTGAATTATTGCTAACATCCCTTCATACTCAGGTTGCAGAATTATAAAACCATGCCCTTAAGTTGCCTCATCTTAGGAAGAACTTATTCACCTCTTGGACTTGGCCATATGAGTTACTTTGAGGAATTGGACCGCAGACGTGATGTGATCAGAGACTTATATTGTACTTTCTTGATCGGTCTTGCTCTTTTGTTCTTCTGCCTTTCCCATGGGAAGAACAGAACTTGGTTAATTGCTGGTTCAAAAAGGGTTAGAGAAGCACACAGTAAATCTGGTAAGAAACTATGATTTAGGGCTAAATACAGATTCAGTCAATCTACACCCACCCATTAAATTTTAACTGATCCACTAAATTCCAGTTCACTGATAAATATGAGTTGGGGGTTAGCTAGGGACAGTGTGACAGAGAAAAAAAATTAAGAAGTAAGAAAATTCAGAATGGCTGCAAAGAGGCAATTAAAAAGATGGACCATGGAATTTATGCTGAGTAAAAAGACATTAGTTAGTCTAAGTTAAACCATTCAACAAATAATTTTTGATATCTGGAATCCCAAAGGACATGTCCAGATAGCTTTAAGAGAAGCCTCATTTTTAATGCATTCTTCCTCTTTTCAAAGGAGTTTCAGGATTGTTGGAAAGAAAAAATGTCTATATGTCATTATTAAGATATCCATAAAAGTTTCTATATGTAAGTATCAAATGAAAAACACAAACCAGAAAAATATTCTAAGCACAAGGAGAAATACATCATTGAGATCCGGAATGACTGGCTGCAGTTTTCCATAGGAAAGAGTCCTGATGTAGGCAGAATTCAGGAGAGAAAAGAGCAAAGTACATACTTTCTCCCCCATTCCTGGTTTTCCCAGGACACTAATCCATGCCTGATGTCTCAAGTGCGAAGCCGTTTCTTCTTCTTTGTCCCCAGGCAGAAAGGAGTAGTATTTGAACCCATTTTGAGGTCCTTGAGGGCACTTACTGTCCTTAATCCCTAACACAGATCTGAGCACATAACTGCAACTCAATTCCTTTTATTAAATCAATCAACTGATAAGTGAGAAAGAATGATGAAAGTTCTGTTTCATTTTTAATTTAATTCTTGTTGCTGAAAGCAATTTTTAAAAATTTACTTAATTTAAAATAACTCAATTTAAACTAACATATATGACTTGATCATCACAGATGTGTTATAAAACTGTTCTTAAACTAAAGCAAAGTTCAAGAAATGAATGAAATTAGACAAATAAACCTATTTTTCCTACTGACAGGGTAAAATAAAAATCAATTTTACTTAGGTACCTATATAAAATGCTTAAATAGTCAGCAAGTGTATTTTCTCTCTGCTTAACCATTCTACATTATAAATAAAATGTTAACTAACTCCTGTGTTACTCAAATAATTGGCAAATGTAACAGTAATAAAATGTTGAAGAGCTTCCAGTCATCTAAATCTATTTAAAACATAAATCTGTCCCTCAACTGTCAATGACAGCCATCCTCTATGTGAAAACTTGAGACAAGGTCACAATAATGAGTTTCTTAAGTTGTGTCAGAATGTGGTTTTAAAACCAAGCTCTTTACAACTTAATGAGAAAGAATTCTTCCAGGCTGACACAAGCAATTTCTTTTTAATGATAGAAAAGCTTGGGAGCTGGGGAGAATGGGACCTAAGAAAGACAAGGAGAAGAGGTCTTTAAAAAGCACTTATTGAAAAAAGCTCTAAAATTGGAAGCTGTACAGTTAATTAACTGAATGATGTTGGGAGAGATCATTTAACTACTTTAATTTTCATTACCCTTATATTAATAGTATAAAATGTAGGGATTAGGGAGATGATTCCCAATGTCCTTTGAAGTTCTAAGATTATACAATTCTCTTGATCCATTTTCAGAATTATAACTAAGTAAAGGCAGTGACAACCTCCTATTGTCAAGGTCAAGTTAGGCAAAGTAGATGGTTCTAATTTAAAGAAACTTCTCTTTTAACACATTAAAGAATTTATGGAATGTCCAGAAGGTTTGATTTTTAATGGTGATCACATGATGATTTGTTATTTGTATATGGGACAGCCATAAAAATTCCTCGTTGTACTGGTGCCTTTTGCACTAAAAAGAAATAATAAGTCTATTGGCAAAACTTACTTATGATCACAAAAGCAAAATGTTTATATCTAAAAAAAATCCCTTTAATAAAAATAATATAATTTAATAAGGACTGAAAGAGGAAAGCATATATAACAGGGCATTAGAAGGTATGGTGCCTTTTGATCTTCCCAAGCTTTGAATGAAGATAATTGGTCAGATTTCAGAGAGAAAACAGACACAAAATGGAATATTGAAATAGGAATATTGCCTGGAGCTGAGGACTGGTGTGAAGGTCCAGATGACTGGGAAAGTGACAAGTTGGGAGGCCTCCACCACAGCTTACCCTGGATTTTAGAAACGATTCCAACTGTGCCAAAGACATAGGCTGGACTGCCCAGGTCCAAGCCCTCAGCCTGCAGGGCACTGTCATGAGTGCTGCTCATCCTGCACCTCCTGGGGTGCAGCCCACTATGGTGCCGCAGTTCCTGCTCTGCTCCAGCTGTCATAGATGAGAATAATTGGAAGGACTTTGTCAATCTCTAGGTCATGCCCACAGCCTTCTAAGGGAGTATCAACAGAGACAAGGAATTGATATGGAACAGTTGCTTTCTTAAACTTTGTCTAATGAAGGTTATTTAAAAAATGGGTGGATTAATAAAATGTGATATATGTACACCATGGAGTACTACTCAGCCATAAAAAATGAATTAATACCTTTTGCAATAATCTGGATGGAACTGGAGACCATCCTCCTAAGTGAAGTATGGCAAGAACGGAAAAACAAACACCATGTGTACTCACTATTAAATTGGAACTAACTGATCAGCACTCACGTGCACAGATGGAAGTAAAGCTCAACAGAAATCATGCAGGAGGGAGGGGGAGGAGGGGATGGGTGAAATCACACCTAATAGGTACAGTGTACACTATCTGGGTGATAGGCACACTTAAAACTTTGACTCAAGCAGTATAAAAGCAATCCAAGTAAACAAAACATTTGTACCCTCGTAATATTCCAAAATTAAAAAAAAGAAAAATAAATAAATATATAAATGCCAAAAAAAAAGTATGAGACCATAATTTAAGGTGATGATGTTTTACAAATTCGTGAAGTGAGTTGCTGCTTGTCAGGAGTAGGTTTTGAGGTATTCCTGGAGTGTAGGGACACTCTTTTTGACCTGCTCTATGTCAGAAATCACTGAGCTCCCAGCCTGCAGCCACTGCAGAAGCAGAAGGACATTTGAATTTCAGCTTATGCCAGCACTGGTCAGCATGCTCACAAGTGCTGATTTAAGCCTTTCTATGGAATTTAAAACAATTCTAGTTTACACAGGTGAGAAGAGTTGCTGACCTCAAAATCATCCAATTCCCATGGAAGAATCTAGTATCACGAAATAAGACTAGGATACTTTATTAAGTAGAGCATTTTCTTTCATTTATGTAAATTCCAACAAATTCTAATGTTTAAATTTTTTTGAGTATTTTGAGTGTATTTCCAATTCTATTTTAATGCGATACTAAAATCATCAATGGTGTTTTTCAACAGCAACATTTAGGAATAACTAAATAAAAGAAAGGGAATATCTGCTAATTAAGTGCCACTGTGTTGCAGGTGATTCACGGATCATTTAATTTTTTACAAAGTCTTCCCAAGATATTATTATTATTTTACAAAGAGAAATCTGAAATTCAGAGAAATGAAATGACTTTCCCAAACTTATCCAGCAGTAAATTTAGAATCCTGAACTCAAACCCTAGACTTTCTAATTCAAAATAGATTGTGCATCACAGAGTAAGAAGATTGCACACTAAGTGTGAAACAAAACACAAAGTGAGATGGGTTCTTCATGTCCTTGGCATAGACAAGACATATGGAAAAGTTTATGAAACATTTAACATTTATTGAAGTTTATTGTTTTAGGCCCTCTACTATAGGTTTCTTAAATTATTTCAATTAGTATTTGTTCCAGTCTTATAAGGTTTGTGCTATTAACACGTCCATTTTACATATGAGGAAATTGTGACATAGAAAACTGAAATGACCACACCAAGATCATAGAGCAAGTCAGTTGCAAAAATAGGATTCACATCTAGTTAGTCTCATTTTAGAGTGAAAGTGTAAATACTATGCTATACTGCATCTCTAGACTTAAAGAAGAAAAACAAGTGAACTTTCTGCTTTGTTGATAATTGTAGGAAATTATTTCAATAGACACAGTTCAACTTCGTTGTTAAAAATCATGCTCTTTAAAAAGACATGCTCCAAGAATTTATCAGAAAATTGCCTTTCTTATCTGTTCAATTAGTTATATTAATATCATCAACATTCAGCTCACTAAGTGCAAGATGCAAAAAGTGCTAGCTTAGTATATAAAGATTTTAAAGCCTCATGGCTTTTCTTCTTTGTTCCTTTCCCTTATAGGAAAATCCTGATTATATCTTGCTGTACATGTCACAAAGTCACTGCTGAGTAATGTATTTAAAATGATGTCATTGCAACTTTTCCTCTTATACTAAAGAATTCAGAACAGGAAAATAGAATCAATAATGTCAGATTTGAATTAAATTATTTATTTAGATTTTTTTTAAATTAATGAAACACATAGATTCTTTTAAACCAATGCTTCTCAAACTCCTAATTTTTTGCTTCAAAAGTTTCTCTGAGCAAGTTATTCATATTTTTTATTTTTATCTTTCTCATCTGTAAAATGATATTATAACATAAAACACGATTTTTCAAATTTATGCATATCCCCACCTCAGAATTCCTCCCATTTTGCCATATTTTCTTTTATCTCCCACCCCTGTACTTGAAAATCCCTGCCATAACACCTGGGCAATTGTTTTAACTGCTTCACTGCCCCTGACTCTTCTCCCACGTCATATTGTAGCTTCTCTGTTTTTTCTCTGCTATGCCCACCACACCTATTCATTATAAGAATAAGGATATTTTAGATTCTGCCAGCATTTGAGCACATGTTGCCACAATTTCATTCTGTCCTTCAATGGATGAAATGGTTAATTTACTTGCTAAAGGAGAAATTATAATTAAAACAAGAACACCAAAGGTCAAATATTCAAACCCCATCTTCTTTGCTATTCTTTTGCAAACGAAATTGGCAACATCCTTTCTGAGGCTTATTAATTCTAAAAGACTCTAGTGTACCTCAATAGGCTGCAAGAAAAAAAAAATTTCTGCCAAGGAAACTCAATGCCCTTGTTTGCCTTTGCAGAAAATAGCTCCTCAGTTTTTCATGCATAGTGTTCATCCAAATAACAAACAAGCTCATGAGATATCTGTTTATGGGTGCTGGGATGAACATCTAGAATAGAGGCCATGGGATCCTAGTAGCCAATTTCATGGCTAAGATTTATGGGATGGATATAAAATGGGGTGAAGTCACATATTTCTATGGAAGAAAAGGGAAGAACAATAAGAAGGTCACCTGTGGGGTGTGTAGTTGGCATTATGGGAATTTCTGCCATAGCAAAAGTAGTGAGACAGATGGAGAGAAAAGGTCTCAGTAAAGATCTGGAAGTGATAGCCCTTCTGCATGGGGGAATATTTCCTGGAATGAACGTGTTGGAAATGGGGACAAGTCAGATAGACTAAATTCTTCTGCTTCACCTAAGAAAATTAGGTCTGCTCACATTGCTATGTGAACCCTGGGATTTCAGAATAAACTGGGAGCTGGTCACAGCATTTTGGAAGCACATTCCATGTGATAGGGGTGCTCGGCTTAGATACATTTCAACATACCATGAGACGTAGATTCTATAATTATT
The DNA here is from genome assembly GCA_028533085.1 of Varecia variegata. NCBI lineage: Eukaryota > Metazoa > Chordata > Mammalia > Primates > Lemuridae > Varecia > Varecia variegata. The sequence continues at coordinate 153,019,453 of CM052438.1, read as the reverse complement.
TTGACTTTACTTAAACTTTAGAAGAACAATCTGAGATTTAAATTCCAATGGCTTCATTTACTAGCTGCATACCTGTAGGTTATTTATGGAACATCTCCAAGCCCTAGCTTTCTTATAAAGTAGAAATGATTATATCACTTGGCCCTGTCACAGAAGAAATCAAAAGCCCCCAAATTCACTCATAACTTTTCAGAAACCACTTAGAAGACAGAGATGAAAATATAATTTGTTTGCTAACTACATATTTTAGAGCCTTTGCTATGTTCTAAACATGGTCTAATTACTTGAATTACCTCATTGAATAAAATAAAGATCCCACTTTATAAAAGGTAAATCATATCATACATTGAAATGTGAAGGATATGATGGCAAAAAAAAAAAAAAAAAAAAACCGTGAAGAGGGTAAAGGAGATTGGAGTTGCTATGATGGGATATTGCTTATGATGATAAATATAGTAGTTACCATGAATATCATTTGAATGAGATATAGGAGGTAGCATAGATATTTGGGGGTAGTACATTCAGGGTGGTAGAATAGCTAGAGCCAAAGCCTTAAAGTGAAGTATTAACAACAGAATTTTCAGCCATCATATTTCAGGCTAAAGTGATGATACTTGCCTTCAGACATTTTGTGAACATAAGCTGAAAATTTTATGGGACAAAAACTTGCCAGAATGTAGTTTATGACAGACCTGCTAATAATAAATGTCATTCAGGTCAACTGGGTTTACATATCTATTTAAATCTATTATTTTCCAACAATTAAGTACAACACATTTTCCTGTTTTAGTGACAGAGTTACCAAAGGTGAAAATAAGGATTTGCATTTAAATAGCTTCAGAACATGGAAGTAGAATTTCCTAAATCTTCTTGAGACTGGTATGTAAATAGAGATTGCAATTTGGCTAGGTGGGAAATTGTGAACTGTCTTTGTATAACTTAGAACAAAGAACAATAAATATCACAAGTTTCATATATAAAGGGCCCATATCCTGGTTATGCAGTAAAAGAAAATCTGTGTTAGATTTATTCCTTCATGGTGTTGGTTCAGGAATGGAGTGAGAAATAGAAGTTGGGAGCAATTGTGTGGGCACTGAGAAGTAGGAGCACCAGGTTTCTGTAAGTCTACAGAGGGTAGCCAATGTCCTTATGTATCACTTACAATATGACAAAGTTCGATGGGACGTTATGTTGATAATAAACTCTTCATCCCATTAGGGAGGGAGGGATTCTCACCCTACAGTACTGGTGGTGACCAAATATAGGACCTTGACCATGGACGGATGAGATTGACAGCACTTTATTAGCTACATATATGCACAGCCTGGGGGGCGGGTAGGAAGGATACCACATACCATGCAGTGCCGCAGGGTAGTTGCTGTTGAGAATAGAGTAACAAACAGGGACTGTGGGAGGCAGGCTTTGTATAATATTAATAGTATCAAGAGGGTAAGGTCGTCTCTGGTTCCCACATGAGGATGTGACTGACTTTTTTGCATAATTCTGTGGTTGGTAGAGAATGAAACACATTATTCAGGGATAAGCATAAACTGCTCCTAGTTCCCTTGTTTGAGAGGGTTGTTTTGCTAGGTGACTTTATCTGTGAGAGCAGAGTGCGGAGGGTAACTTGTGGTTAGGCCATTCAAAGCGCTCCTTGTTTTACCAGATATCAAGGTAGCACATAATATTGGGCCTTAACTTTAGACCTTACACCACTGAGTTTAGCAACTTAAAGCCCAGAGACAGTGAGTAATAAAATAATATCACATAGCAAATAAATGTCAAGGCTGTGATATGAGGTCTTTGATTCCCAGTCCTACCTATTTTTGTATTAATTAATAATTTATAAAGCACTTACTTTCTGAAAGGATTTGCAGTGACATACATAGCATGAGCAATAAGATTATCGAAACAAATAGAGTGCTGACATTTGAGAAATTACATGGCATAGATTTTTCCCATGCATTATTCATTGGCCAAGATTTTACCAATATATTCTACTTTGGGATTTCTCAGGCTACTAGAATGAATCTTCAGAGCTCATCTTCCAAAGAGTTAGGTAGCTTGGAGGAAATAGGGAATGATTAAGATGTATATGCAGAATATACTCCTCCTTTGCCTACCTTAAGTTTTTTTCTGTAGAGTTATAACTGGCTTAGGCAAACTAGTAAAATCAATTTTCTATACATGAAATGTCTCTTAAAAATCACACATATACTTTTTTTCTACTTGTTTTTAGTTAGACCAAGTTCAAGCTAAATTTGAATTCAAAGATAGTACAATGCAAAGACATAGAATTTGAGCCATGAGAGTCTGAGTCCTTGTAAATTACATCAAGAGACTAGGGTAAATGATGACCCAGGATTTCTTCCATTCATTTGTGATAGTCCTATGAGTGTGAATTCCTCAGGCACTGTGCATACGAAGTATACTGCAGCTGTGCTTTCCACAGACCTTGGACCTCGCCTGTCTGATTGCTAATGCTTGTGTGATCTATATTTTATCTACATCCTTCTTTCACTTTTTGGGAATGTCTCCTTTGCTCTGGCTTCTCCTCATCCCATTTGATTTCTTAAATAATTTAAAAATAAAAAAGATTAATTTTTTTAGCATTATAAGGATGATAAGTGAATAAGTTGCATTTGTTACCCTCTTAATTGCTTGTAAAGACTAGTGACTGCTTCCAACCTATTCTAGAGCTCCTTGCATTAGTCCCTTTTGCTTTCCTTTATCTCTTAACTTTCTGTAAATCACTTAGCTTTCCTTTGAAGTAGCTACAGTCCCCTTTCTCCTTATTTGACTTGCAGCCTTCTCTTATTATCTTCCAGATTGTCTCTCAAAGTGAAATGTCACATGTATCTCAACCCAAAAGTTAAAAGGTACATAAGGTATAAATAAGAGTGACCACGATTAACTATCAAATTCATCTTCCCAAAAATTACTGTTTGGGCCCTTTCCAAGCAAGGAGGTATTCTTCTACAAAGGAAGGAGTAAAGGGCATAAGCAATCCAATTTTTAAGGAGTCTACGTGAAGGAGACATTTACAGTATGATGGAAGATGTAAAATAATTTATGAACATTCTACCTGCAATTTTTATTTATACAGGAGAAATCAGCATGGGTTTTGGAACCAGATAGTCCTCAATTCAATCCCAGCTTCAGCATTTATCCATAGAGGTCTCGAGCAATTTATTTAAATTTTTTAAACCTTAATGTTCTTCACTGCTAAATGCGGTAGCCTTACCTATTTCATAGTTTGTCAGAGGCCTTAAGAAATATAGTTGAATAATTTCTAAGATATATCAGGTAACCCAGAAAAGAGAAAGAAAGGTAACCTAATTTGATTATTTTTAAGCACATTTTCCCTCTTTCTCATAGCCCTAACACTCTGGTATTATTCTTCCTTAAAATAATTCATAAATCAACTCTTTATTTTTTCTATTTTTAATTTAAGGGGTACTCTTTAGCAGGAAACTGAATTTTACTTCACAGTTTCTTCATGGGAGTAGTGATAATGGTCAGGAATGCAAAAGAATATCTTTAGGTTTACTCCTGTTTACTAAAATCATTTAGCTAGACATATTATTTTAGACAAGTTTAACTTTTTTGATGAATAAATGAATTACCTGAATTAGATCACCGGGAATTCATTGAATTAAAATGAAGATAGATGTAGTTTATTTACTCATTCAATCATGCAAAAGTCTCTTTGGAGGGCATATTCTACACTACACATGAAATAAATACCTGAGATATAGCAACAAGCATGAGTCCCTGGTCTCATAAAGCTACTGCTTAAAGCACAGCTTTAATATATGTGGTTTCGTATATGTGGCACAGCCAGTGTAGGTTAGGAGGAGGTATCATATGCAGAAGCAGTTTTATCATGAAACTAATGAAGCAAAGTTCCAGAGACCTTCACTTGCACAGCCCTTTCCTAAAACCCCAAAAGATGCTCAAAAGAAAATGTGTTTATATGGCCATAGGTTTTTTTTTTTCCTCAAATTTACAAAAAATAAAATACTTTAACCATAATCAATTATGACTGCTTTCTATTTCTACTCCAACTTCCCTTATGCCACACTACTTGTAATCATTAGGGGAAATATTGAGATCCAGCTAAAGGAAGGTTCGATTTAGAGATACTTTTTTTTTTTTTGGATTTAGTAAGATATTCTACACCTACAGTCACATCCATGTATAATTACATTAGCAATCCCGATATAAAAATGGCTCCTAGGACTTGCCATGCTGATAAACTTAGCAAAGTGACATCAAAGTGAAACATCAATGAGATATCACTTATCTCCAATGAACATGGCCTTCATCAAAAAGTCCCAAAACAATAAATGTTGGCGTGGGTGCGGAGAGATAGGAACACTCATACACTGCTGGTGGGACTGCAAACTAGTACAGCCTCTGGGGAAAGTAATATGGAAATACTTCAAAGAGCTACAAGTAGAACTACCATTTGATCCAGTAATCCCATTACTGGGCATCTATCCAAAGGAAAAAAAGACATTCTATAAAAGAGACATCTTCACTAGAATGTTTATAGTAGCACAATTCACAGTTGCAAAGATGTGGCAAGTACCCATCAATATAGGAGTGGATTAATAAAATGTGGTATATGTATACCATGGAGTTCTGCTCAGCCACAAAAAACAATGGTGATCTAGCACCTCTTGTATTATCCTGGATAGAGCTGGAGACCATTCTACTAAGTGAAGTATCCCAAGAATGGAAAATCATGTACTCACCATCAAATTGGTATTATTTGATCAATACTTAAGTGCACATCTAGTAGTAACATTTATCTGGTGTCAGGCAGGTGAGTATGGGTATATGCACACCTAATGGGTATGTTGTGCACTATTTGGGGGATGGACACTCTTGAAGCTCTGACTCGGGTGGGGCAAAGGTAATATATGTAACCTAAACCATTGTACCCTGATAGTACGCTGAAATAAATAAATAAATAAATAAATAGGTGAAGTGTCAAGAGTTGCATTGCAATATTGATATGGTCTACAATGTGTGGCTTGTAGAAACAGAATTTGAAATATAGAAAAAGCCAGAACTTTGGAAAAGGAAACAACAAACATCTGAATCAGTCTTTCACAATCCCCACTTGTTGAATTATAATTTTTCTGTCAGTAAGATACCCAGAAAAGAGTTTTTAACAAGAAAACTCTGGGATATAATATAAGGTAAAATACGTACAATTCCCTATGACTTAAAGGTCTTCCATGACTCCCAAATGGCCACTAAATTAATTATAAATATCTTATTTTGATAGAGAAATCTCTGAACAATCTGTCCCTAACCTACCTCCCAAGCCTTACTCCTCACCTCTATCTTCTGTGCATACTCTATGTCAGCCAACATGTTTCTAACTACATCTGAAGTGTTCCACATTTATGCATTTGTTTTTATTGGCCCTTCTTCCTGGAATTAACATCTATTTTTCCTTAAGTCTTTTCCTACCACAAATTTGTTTAGGTTGAAAATCAGTCCATCTTTTAAAAAACTAACTCAAAACTACCTCCTTTCTGAAATTGCCCTTAATCTGAATATGGCCACACCCTCCTTTATATTAATAGTTTGTTGATATTATTCCATTTTATTCACAAAAGAAATATTACTAATAATATGCACTTAAATATTAAATATAATTATACCCAAAACACAAATATTTTGGCTTTAACACATATAAAAATACATTTATTTTATCCCAATATCTCCAAAAGTTTTAAATTGTTCCAGCATCAACTCAAAAGTTTAAAGTCCAGAGTCTCATCTAAATAAGATATGGTTGACACTCAAGGTACAATTCATCCTGAAGCAAATTACTTTCCAGTTATGATCCTGTGAAATCAGTTATGTGCTTCCAAAATACAATGGTACAACAGGCATAAGATAGACATTTCCATTCTAAAAGGAATAAATAGAAAAGTAACAAGGGGTAATAGGTCTCAAGCCCAAAACCCAACAAGGCAAATGATATTAAATTTTAACATTGAGAATAATCTTGTTTGACTCCATGTCCCATGTTTGGGACACATTAGAGCAAGGGTTTTAACCCCAAGGCCCCAGGCAGCCCTATCCTCCTGGCTTTGCTGGGCGCAGCCCATACTTTAGCTCTAATGGGTTGGTATCTTGTGCCTGTGCCTCTCTTGGGCTGGCGTTGCACGCTGGTGGCTCTGCAGGTCTGAGGTACCTTGGGTGGCCCTGACTCCATGCTTCAATAGTCTTTGCCCTGGTGAGGACTTTCTGTAGTGGCCCCTACTCCACAACTCTACTGGTAATTGCACTACTGAGGGCTCTCTTTGACGGTCCTGCCCCTATGGCTCCACTAAGTATTGTCCTAGTGGGGACTCTGCAGTGGCCCCAACCTCGTGGCTTCACCAGACATAGCCCTGCTGAGGACTATTTGTGGTGGTTCTGCTCTTCAGGTGGTTTTCTGCCTGGGCCCTAAAACTCTCCAAGAAATGCTTTGAAATCTAGGTGTAGGTAGCCATGCCTCCACAGCTTATGTACTCTTTGCACATACAGAGTGCAAACCTACAAAGTGTGGATGCTGCCAAGGTTTACAGCTTGTGTCCTCCAAAGCAGCAAGCAGCCTGAGCTATAGTTTGGCCTGCCTGAACTGCAGCTGGGAAAGCTAAGGAGAGCTGCACTGGAATTAAGGGAGCAGAGACTTAAGGCAGTTCTGTGTAGTAATCCCTGAGGTCCCATGGGTGTCGTGGGCCCCTCCTTTGAAATTATTCTGCCCTCAAGGCTTGGGTACTCTGAGCCAGTAATGGGAATGGCAGCACCAATAATTTCTGAAATGCCTTCATTCTTCCATTGTCTTGATAAATAGTATCTGGCTCTTTGTGTTCATACTAATTTCTTTATTAAAAAGTCGCTTGGCCACACTGTTACTATTCTCTCACAGACACACTTTTTGTTCTTCATAATCTGGCCAGACTGAGAATTTTCTAAATCTTTAAGTTCTGTTTCCTTTTTAATTATAAATTCTGTCTTTAATTCAATCTTTCTTTTCACATTTTACTATAAGCCATCAAGAGAAGCCATGCAGCACCCTGAACACTTTGCTTATAGTTATGCTCCACAAAATACACTAGCTTATTGCTCTTAAATTCTTCCTTCCACGAAGCAGTAGGACATGAGAACACAATCCAGCCAAGTTCTTTGCTGCTTTGTAACCAGGATAGTAGTTCTTCCAGTTCCAATGGCATGTTCCTCATTTCCATCTAAGACCTCATCAGAATGGTCCTTACTGTCCCTATTTATACCAGCATTCTGATATGACCACTTAAGTCATCTCTAAGAAGATTTAGATTCTCCCTACAGTGCTCCTCATCTTCTGAAGCCTCATTAGAATAGCTCTTTACTTTCCAGCTTCTACCCATTACCCAGTTTTAAAGCATCTCCCACATTTTCTGGTATTTGTTACAAGAATATCCCACTTCTCCATAGCAACTTCTGTCTTAGTTTCATTTGTGTTGCTATAGAAAATACCTAGACTCTGTAATTTATAAAGAACAAAAATATATTTCTTATAACTCTGGATGCTAGGAAGTTCAAGATCAAGGCCCCCACAGTAGGTTTGGTGTCTGGTGAGGGCTTCTCTCTGCTTCCAAGACAGTGCCTTTTTGCTGAAAGCTCTGGAGAGGATGAACTCTGGATCTTCATGAGACGAAAGAAGTAGAAGGAGAAAATGTGCCCCTTCAAGTTCTTTTATAAGGCACTGATCCATTTATGAGGGCAGAGCTTTCATGGCCTAATCAACTCCTAAAGGCCCACCTCTTTATACTGTTGCCTTGGTGATTAAATTCAACATGAATTTTTTTGGGGGGACACAAATAGTCAAACCATAACATAGAACCTCCAGAAAAAAAATACTTATTCCTGCTGGAACCTTAATTTTAGCCCTGTGAGTCTCATGCCAGATTTCTGAACTCCAGAACTAGAAGGTAATACATTTTTATTAAGTCTTGAAGTTTAGGGTAATTTGTTACAACAGCAATAGGAAACTATGAGAAGCATAAATAGTGACTTAGTTGCAGGAAAATGTACAGTAAAAGGCAAAACTATATCTAAATATAAGGTTTCTACCTCAATCAGATTTCTTTCCATTTTGCCAGTGTAAATTATTTCTTAATGTATATTTGTATTGTTCTTACTATTGCAATCTTTTAAAGAAGATACTGGTTGAATTGAAACTCTATTTAGTGGCATGATGGTATCATTATTGTTGTTTTTAAGGAAATTTGGTGAATCCCAAGATTTCTGAGGAAACTTCTTTGAGTTCTATCAGGTTTAGTATTTGAAGTGGTCATTGATGAGAATAACACGAGCTCTTATTTATTTACTACCTCCCATTCTCTATCTTCCAATTACCCTAATAGCCATCCTACATTTATGGCTTTCATTTGTTTGTACTTCCAGATAAGGGTTCTTTTAAATAATAAATTATATACATAAATATGAGTTGGAAAAGTATCAAATTATTGAACTAAGCTACAGTTCTGTTTCTTTTCAACATTGCTATGGATCATCTGCTGTCACATCTTATTTGTTGTCAGAGGCCTGCCTCCGGCAGATGTCTCCTAGTCATACTCTTTCTATCTTCAATTTTTGGGACTGCTATAAGCCAGGAAACTACAAAACCATTTTCATTGCCTAAGAGTTAAAGTTCTGATTAGCAGCCTACAGAGAGAAGGCCTATGTTTACAAGATTTTAAATATGTTCAGAGAGTTTTCCACAAATATATTAAATAAACTCAATGATCATTTTTGTAATATTTTTTAATATGTCTGCACTCTGGAAGCAGGGAAGGTGTTGATTGGTTGTAGATCCTGTGCCTGGGACACGCAGAATAAATAAACATCTCTGTTCACCTGGATTTTCTAGAGGGTTGGTATAGCTAAAACAGCAATTGTTAAATGTGTTCTTGATGTGCTTGTATGAGTTTCTGTGTGTATCAATATATACTCCACATGAGTAATATGACTTCCACAAGCTCTGTTCTTATTCCAGTGATGTTGTTATTGCTCACATTTTCCAAGTGTTTCCTTTAGGTCTGGTTTTGAAGTTGAAGCATATTCTTAAGATTTTCACCAGCTATGACTTATCTTTATTTTTTGAGTGTACATATCATATTAGGATTGGGTAATTTACATGGGCAATGCATTAAAAATGAGTGCAAAATATAGTGAGAAAAATGTTTTTTTGATTTTTTTTTTAGGTTTCTATAACTTAGTGCTCAAGCCAATCCCAGAGAGTCCTGTAATGAAAAGTAAGTGTATGACCTTCCAAAAGGGATTACTGAATGTAGGCAATATTCATGTGGATGCTGTTAGTTACATAATCTTGATTGAGCAATCTAATTTAGAGGTTTCCACACATAATATGAATTTATTTGACATCCATAGATTTGCAGTCCCTAGTAGTCAGTGTTGAATATTTATTTATTTGTTTATTTATTTTTGAGGCAGGGTCTTTCTCTGTCTCCTGGTGTAGAGTGAAGTGGCATCATCGTAGCTCACTACAACCTCAAACTCCTGGCCTCAAACGATCCTTCCACCTCAGCCTCTCAAAGTGCTAGGATTATAGGCATGAGCCACCACGCCCAGCCCCAGTGTTGAATATTTTAGATTATATCTCTTCTCCTTCAACAGTGTATCAAGCATGTAGCCAAGAGGGATTTGAATATTTCTTTATTTTGACATGATAATATACTTTAGGGAAAACTGAATTACTTATATATTTTAAATAGATATTACTGACTCAGTAACAGCAAGGTAATGCTTAGCATGTGCTAAGTTATGCAACTTAGCAACTTGGCATTTTCATTATGCTCTTTGTAAACACTGTAAAAGTATCATTTTATGTGAAACTTTCTTGGAGTTCTCTAGGTAGACTTTGAATAGAACACTAGATAAACACTCTCTAGGCCCAACCTGTCTTTTCTCAAAGTCAAGGATTTGTCTTTCAGGGTTTACTAAATGTATGTAGGCATGGTTGAAATGCACGGTAAGCACTAAAACATAAGGAGAAAATGAATATCGTCTGAAGAGGATGAGAAATGCCTCCTTATAATGTCAGTCTCTCGTATCTGATTGAATTTCCAATATTAGATGAATTTATTATCGTCCTCAAAACCCCACAGTTAATATGTAACTCAACCCAGATATTTATAGAGTACCTACCCTGTACCAAAGTGCTATCTCAGCCAGATTCCATACCAGAGACTTGAGATAAGTGTGCGTGTGTATGTATCCAGAGTTCTTTAATTCGTAACTAGCATATATAAAAAAGGATTTATTGCCTAATTTCATAGGAAGTTCTAAAACAGACATCTAAGCTATGATGATAGATATTAGGACAGATCTCGCCTGAGAGGGGTGTTGGGGCTCTGGGAAGGGGCTCAAGACAACTTTCTGGAGTAAAGAAAATGTCATGTAACTATAGGAATGTGAGTAGCATAGGTATATGAATTTCTCAAAACTCATTGAACTGTACAGTTAAAATGTGACCATCTCTCTGTAGGTAAATTACATTTCAACAAAAAAATTTTATTTACTGAAGGTATAAAACAAAACCAAAATGCAACTGAAGCATCATGAAGAGAGTCATTTTCACTAGATAACTGGAGATGGCTTCATAATAGAACTAAATTTTTCAGTTGCTTACTAAAGGGAAAGAATTAGATCGATATGGACGATAAAGGACACAGTAAGAACAAATATGACTTCTGTAAAATGCAGGGAGTCCTTAGGGTATAGAAAGTTTGTTTTTGTTTGGCAGTAGGGTAAATATTTCAGTACAAGAATGATTTGGAAAGATTTCACTGAACACTGTAAACACCAGGCTAAGCAGTGTGAAGAACCATGCAACATTTGCACTCAGCAAGACTTTACCTGATAAGCTTTTGGCATGCGTTAGTATATCTAACATATCAAATTAATGACTAATATAAGAATAGGAGTTTGTGGGTTTTTTACGAAAGGAACTGAGAAGCTGCATATTCACGTTCATGGTAATGACTGCGTGAGTCTGTGTTTGTGTGAGCCTGTGCAGTGACCAGCTGAAAGCAAATATTTTCATAGCAGTTATTCTGAGCTGGGTCTGGTTCAAAGGGTTTTTTATTAATTTAATTATTTAGGCAAAAACAAATTACTTGGCAAAGAGTGAAAAATAAAAAGGGAAAATTAGAACAATTTTATTTGGCGACTCTGCTAAAATCAGTGCATAAACACACAGACTCGAAGGCTCCCTTAAGAGGTGTTCTATTCTGAACCTGCATGCATCAGCACACACTGCAAACAGGTCATGTATCACTATTTATTCTGAAAAGTGGTATACAGAGGGAAGTAAGGAAATAATTTACTACCAAGATATGCTCTTTTCTGAGTGTTCCAAAAGGGTGGAAATGCATATATGGAGATATTTTTAGCCGTGTGGCAATTTGCTCACTTCTCCTAGACCTAGGAGAAGCAAGTTAAATTGAGGGGCTCTGGGAGAAGCGTACAACTGTGTATCATTACAAAGAGCTTAGCACTGTGTTTTGTGCAGCTTTAGAAGTAGATGGAAAGCTATTGAGTGCGGTCGCAGCTGGTAAACCTTTTTAAGTTCCTCTTCACTTTATCTCAAGGTCGCTGCTTTGAAATAGAAGGTAAGAAACTCTAACTGCTTTTGAATGAATCCTTAAGTGTTCTGAGAATGACATAAATTTTTCGAAAACATCAGCCAAGCATACTATTCACATATTTATTTTTGTTAAGTGAAGTAGAGAGTCATGTAGCAATCTCAAATGTATTGCATTATAATAGAAATAGATAAATGTCATTCTATATGGATTCATATATATATAATCTGTGGCCACACAGAAGACAGTAAACTTAATATTGACATCTGAAATCTCTCCTTGAATTAGGAGCCATAATTATCATAAAGGTGAAACACTTCTGAGAAATTTGGAGGGACAATAGAAGGTATTAGAAAGTCAGAAAATCTATCTATTTTTATTTGCCGCTATGAAATGCACATTAATTTTAATGGAGATTCAATAGTATCCTAGGATTTGGGGGAATTATAAAAATAAACCATAAACTGAAATGATCTGGGAGATGTGTCTGACAAGTGTTTAGCGAGAAGCTTTCTTTAAAATCCTCCAAAATATCTGCATTAGAGACTCCTGAGCTGTTGCACTTTCTAACTTGAACAGCTTTAATGCATCTGGGGCATTACAATAGGTCGTTTACCTACATTGCCTATATTATACTTAGCCATAAAAGTGTTAATCTCCTTTTAAAGATTAATGACTCTAAATTGTTTACACATCCCTTTGCATATCAAATCAGTTTTTTGAAATACTGAATTTAATTTAACTTGGGTTTAAAATAAATCTTTAGAAGTATCCAGATAGGAAGCAGCAAAAGCAAATAGATTGTGGTACTTATTAGCTCTATTCTTTAAGTAAATCAAGAGGCCTTACTAAATTTTATTCCTCATAATCATCTGTACCATGCCTGTTCTGCAGAATTGTTTCATACTATAAATATATTTTGAGTGCTGAATATGCTCCAGTTATAATTCTAGGTGCTGGGTATACAGTGGTGATTAGGACAAACAAAATTTTCTGCCCTCATGGAGTGTACATTTCAGTAGATAATGATACTCATGTAGGACTTCTAACCTAGAAACTAAAAAAATAAATTTGTGTTGTTTTAAGCCACTAAGTTTGAGGTAGCTTGTAATAGCAGCAATACAAAACTAATACAGTAATAAATTTTAAAGCAAAAGGTCCAAATACATTTTAAAATCTTTAAAAAGTATTGTACTTCAGATGGGAGGGAGGAGGAGGGTATGGGTATATATATACATAATAAGTGAGATGTGTCTGGGGAATGGACACGCTTGAAGCTCTGACTCGGGGGGAGGGGGAGGGGGAGGTGGGGGGGGGGCGCGGGAGGGCAGGGGCAATGTACGTAACCTAAACATTTGTAACCCCATAATATGCTGCAATAAAAAATATTGTATTTCATAAAAGAAAAAGGAAATAAGTATAAAGCTTGATTAATTTTAATAAACTGAATACCACTCTGCAACTGGCTCCTAGACCAATAGAATATTACCAGAAAAATAGCCCTATTTTTAGCCCATTGAGACTTCTGACATCCAGAACTGTAAGGTAAAGGATTGGTATTATTTTTAAGCCACTACTAAATTTTTGTTAATTTGTTATTACCGCTACAGAAAACTAAAACTATGACATTTATAATGCTCCTCATATGTATACCCAGAGCATAACCTTAACAGTGCATTATAACTCTGTATTGAAATTGTGGTTTTTTAAATTTTTTTTATTTCAGAATATTACAGGGATACAAACATTTTGTTTACATAAATTGCTTTTGTACCATTTGAGTCAAAGTTATAGGTGTGCCCATTCCCCAAATAGTATGAAACTGTGTTTTAAATTCTCTTCCACTATATTTTAAGCTTTGGGTAAGCCATAATTACTGCTTGACTACTATTATAATCCAGTGTCAATCATATTGCCTAGTACATAGTAGGTGTGCAATAAGTGTAACAAAATAAATAAAGGTATTAATTATTGATTGACTCAATAAATCCATATGTAGGGCATTAATGGGGAGAGAATAACTAATTTTCTAGGGCTTCATCTTACTTGGTTTAGCTCTTGAGTTTTCTGAAAGATAGGAAGGTGTCCCCATGTCAATTCCTAAGGCCATGTTATGTCCAGGGGGCTAGATTTGTCCTTGCCATCACCATGAGTTCAAGACTCAAGGCAATCATACTTAAGTTTATTGTACTTCTCACCAACTACTGCGTAGAGCTGGTGCACAAACTCTTCATGTGTTGAAAAAAATCATAGAATTATAAAAGTTAGAGTAAGCAGACATGGGGAGAACTACCTGGAGTGGCCACCACTGAAGTGAGGATTACATTACTTTGAAGGGACAAAAATAGTGGTACTGCCTCATCCAGTGTGGATGTGTGGTATCAAGTGTGTGCAGGAGCACAGGATTGTTTTTATAACACTCCTCATACTTGGCCTGCCACAGAGCACAATAGAAGTTCTTTGTGATAGCTTAAAGCTTACCCCAAACCAAACAGTAACAACAAAACTTGCATTTAAATTTGTTTAAAATGTTTTCTTTATTTCTCTTCTCTCTGCTTTTACTATTACATCATCTTAGTATTGATATTAATATCTTAACCCAACCAAGTTAGAGGGTCCTGCAAATGCTACGGTGGAGATGTGAGTAGTAAAATTATAATGGTCAAGAAAATTAGAAAAGGTGAAGAATTTCTTAATTAATCATGCATTAATAATTAGAGTGAAAGTCTGTGTACTTATTAGGATTTTCAAATCTCTGTTGAGTCTTTATTGTGCTTTATCTTCTGAAAAATCTCAAGGTGAAAATAACATTGGGAAAAGTAAATAGTCTAATTGAAAATAGTCTGCATTATTTAATGTAATCGATAACTTGAATACATTTGTTAATATTTTAAAATAGTTTCTCTTAATACAGACAGTCCCTGACTTACAATGGTTTGACTCAAGATTTTTTAACTTTATGATGGTGAGAAAGCACTAGGCATTCAGTACATTTCTCGACTTACCATAGGGTTATGTCTGCATAAATCTATCATAAGTTGAAAATATTGTAAATCAAAACTGCACTTTTGACTTATATTTATTTTATGATGGGTGTATTGGGACAGATGTCTTGGGACATTTTTTCATTTGCTTATTTATATATTGTAGGATTCAATTAGCTCCCAAGCATATTTTATTATATTTGGAAAGGAAGAGTGAGCAATATAGCGTCACTACATGTAGTTCTCATTTAGGGGATAATTCAATAGCAAGTATTGTAATCCCCTGAGGGAATAGTATGATTTCTCCCAACTGATAAAGGGAGGCAGGTTAGGAATCTCAGAAACAAATTTTATGCTTGAGTCACAGAAACTGTGGCATTGCTGTGCTTCTTTCTTTTCAGCTCTTTTTCAAAATATCGTATTGTGTTAAACTTAAAATTTTAAATTTTCTAAAAGTAGAATAAATATTTTTAACAATTATGGACTGAATATTGAACGTTCTCAATATTAATCTGTTCAGACATATTTCTGGAATAGTCTTTAATGGTCTATGCAGACATAAACTCAGAGATCAAACAGGGATTGAACTCTTCTGCTTTCAATATGAGGTCATAAAAACTCAATCACAAAGAAACTAATGATTTGCCATCCTTAATGGATTATACTAAGAGAACATAGAAAATGCTAGGTCATTTCTGTCTTTAGGCTTCAGGTGGTTGTTAATCTTTACTAAATCTCTACATTTACCATTAAAGCGGTATAATTTAAGTTGAGGACTTTAAGAGCTACTTGACTTTTTGCAGGTAGTCAGTTGAGAAGAGATGTAATTGATACAACCTTAAAGTATGATTTTTTAAAGAACTATTTTTAAAAGAATAAGGCATTTGATTTTATTAAGCCAATTCTGTTAACACCTGTCTGAGAGCTTAAAATTCAGCTTAATTATTGCAAAAATGAAAATAGATATTTCAGATGTCATCTCAAAACCAAAGAGTGGATTAAAAAAAGGATCAATAATTACATTCTGTTCTTTAGTCATGCTCATGAGGGATCTCTTCCTAAGGAAGATACACTTTAGCTCATTCTCAAATAAGGAGAAAACTTTAATTATTAAAGTAACATTCCAGGTACATTAGACACCAGAAGAAAGGTGTCCTTATTCAGCAAACATTTCACTGTACTATAGAAACGAGCACTGAGGTTATTTTGAAATGGACTCATTTTGGAACAAATGCTCACATCTTTTCACATCTAACGCTATGAAGCCAAATTTAAGAGTAATGATAATCTTTGAAAAGTAAGAGTGGCAGAAAAAAGAAAATTCTAACAATAGTTAAAAGAACAATTTACATAAGAAGAAGAGATATTAATTTCTGTGATATTTGACAGAAATTATTTCCTCTTATGGAAAGATAGATGGTAGACAGACTGATAAAACAGGGAACCTTACTGAATGCTGCAATAAATAACAAAGACAAAGTTTTAAAAAGTACTCGAGTGGAATAAATTTAAAATTGAATAAAAAGAAATTTGGTCTATATCTTAAAGTTTATTCCCACTGAATTTTGTATTTAAATTTCATCTCCAAGGGTCCTGTCAAATTGTAATTTAGCCTATGTTTGAATGCCATTAATTTTGGACACCATATCTCCTTCCAGTTCCAGGTTGGGCACTCTGAACCTTTAGGACAATATGTCTAGTTTCTTCCACTCTTTCCCATGTGTTCTGGTATCTCTAGTTGTTGAGAAGCTCAGCGGCGGCTGTCCTCTGCAGGAGGATCACGAAGTTTTCCTGGAGCTCTCCTTTCTAATATCAAGTAGGTCACAGTCAAAGGGAAAATAGGGAGAAGGGGAGCACAATGGTAGAGCTTTGATTTGCTCTGCAGGAACCTGTTGGACTGGTCATTTAATTGTCTTCTTTGCTTCTGTTTTCTATGTCTTGGTCTTTCTGTTGTATTTTCTGAAAGATGTTTACAATGTAATTTCACAACACTTCTATTGAACATTCCAATTTATGTGAAAGATATATATATATAATTTGTGTGTGTGTATATATGTATATAATTTCCACAGGTTTTTTGTGTTATAGAAATATAATTTTAAAGCAATCTTACTCATTTTCATGAATGTGGTATACTTTCTCAATTCTTTCAGAACAATTATTTTATAGTTGTGCTCTAATTTATATTTATGAACTTGGGTTATAGTCAAATTAATCTTAGTTGGAATTTCAGATCCACAGTCCCCAGCTATATGATAGAGCTTGCAAAAGTCATCTAATCTCCCTGGGCCCCACTTTCTTCACATAAAAATTTAATAACAATAATGATCCAATGTTTATTAAATTCATCTAAACAAAAAGCATGGCGCCTTGAACATCTACCTAACATGTTCAGAGTGTATGCATATATGTGTGTATGTGTGTATGTTTGAAGACTAAGGGGCTGGAGAGAATGGGGGGTGAGGATAGGCAATAAACAAACATTAATAAGAATAGCAAATAAATAAAATATTGGTAAGTGAAATAGGATTTCATTGTGTTGATCTTCTTGTCGTTCTTGATGAGGAGGTTTGTCTAAACCAGCTCTCTACTTTATGGCAAGAATGGAATATAAGGTATATAAGGTCCACTTTTTGCTGGCATTTTTCATTTAATAAAAAGGAAGGGGGTCATCTGCAAAATCCCTTTTGCCATATAACATGAAATAGTCATGATACTCATCATATTCATAGGTTTCACCCACACTCATGGGGACAGTATTATACAAGAGTGTGCCTCTTTGGGAGGCATTTTTAAATGGCACCTACCACAATTATTTCACGTATAGTTCAAATCCACAGGACAATTCTTATACATGAAGGACTCTCTGTAAACAAATCACAGGATTTCAGAATGAAAATGTAAAGACTTGCCACATTTTTGTTATTTTAGGATCTCTATGAATGCACATTTTGGTTTTGGCTGCTAATTACTATAACATCCATATGAAGATTCCAATTATATATTACTTGTTTCAAATTAATCACTTACCACTTACCATTTTGAATTCATCATTCCTAATAGTGTGGGCGAAACCTATGAATATGATGAGTATCATGACTATTTCATGTTATATAGCAAAAGGAATTTTGCAGATGTAATTAAAGGTCCAAATTCATTGACTTTAGAATAAGGGGATAATCTGGTATGGACCAGACCTCATCGCACAAACCTTTTTAATCTAGGTCTGGACGTTAGAGACAGGGAAGTAAGAGATTTAAGATGCAAGAGAAGGATTTGATTTGTCATTGCTTGCTTGACAATGGAGAGGGCCATATGGCAAGGGATGAAGAAAACCTCTAAGCACTGAGAGTGGCCCCCATCTGACAGTCAGCAAGGAACTAGGGACCTCAACCTTATAACTTAAAACAAATAATTTCTGCCAACAACAAAAATGAGCCCCAAAGTGAATTTTTCTTTGGAGTCTCCAGATAAAAACTCAGCTTAGATGACACCTTGATTTGAGCCTTGTGATACTTTGAGCAGAGAACCCAACATGCAGTGTGGCATACTTCCCTAATTTATTCTATTGAAATAATTTTCACTGCATTAATTGGATGTATGCAAAATACGTACAAGTAAACTGAAACATTTCATGAATTATACATTGAAAAGTCAGACTGTAAGTTGGAGCTTCACCTCGGGCAATTTTATTTTGAATTGTACCATAAAATGAACAAATCACATATCTTTCAAAATTATATTCCTATGTTTATTATTCATGCTTTATGCTTTTAGATTCATTGAAGATAAAAAGTGGCAACCATGAAAAGATTTACACTTTCCTTCCTCCTGACACAGCCACTCGGTTGGCAATAATTTGAGATATTATCACTCTCCACATGATTTAAATGTGCTACCGATAACATATGTCTTTCAAGAAGTATTCAACCTCAGTTTAAAAGTCAAGCCAAATGTGTTTATTTATGTTTATAATTCTGAACTCACAATTTTCAAAACTCATATTCCATATAATTTGTATACTATATTTTATCTCAGCCCCAAATCTAAATATAAAAATAATTCCAAGGGAAGCTGGAAATAAACTTGGGAAGGTGGGGGTACTATACAGAAAACAATAAGTAGCAAGAAATTAGAGCAAGCAAATGGAAAAAGGACGGTGAGGGTGCAGAGCAAGATGCCCAAATAGAAGCGATTGTTCCTCTGCCCAAACACCAAATTCAATAACTATACACACAAGGAAGCACCTTCATAAGAACCAAAAATCAGGTGAGTTGTCACTGTACCTGGTTTTAACATTATGTCAAAGAAAGAGGCACTGAAGAAGGCAGAAAAGACAGTCTTGCTGGGTGCAGTGGCTCACATCTGTAATCCTAGCACTCTGGGAGGCCAAGGTAGGAGGATCGCTTGAGGTCAGGAGTTTGAGACCAGCCTGAGCAAGAGTGAGACCCTGTCTCTACAAAAAATAGAAAAATTAGCCAGGTGTGGTGGTATATGCCTGTAGTCCCAACGACTTGGGAGGCTAAGGCAGAAGAATCACTTGAGCCCAGGAGTCGGAGGTTGAAGTGAGCTATGATGATGCCACTGCACTTTAGTCAAGGCAACAAAGTGAGACTCTGTCTCAAAAAAAAAAAAAAAAAAAGACCATCTTGCATTGCCTGCACCACCCCTCCCCCACCCCCAACAATGCCAGGGCAACCTGTCTAACAGAGAGCATCTGTGTGCCCAAGAGAGGGAGAATGAAGTGATTATGGGACTTTGCATTGGAACTCAGGGCTGTCCTGTCAAAGGGAAACACAGCCCCGAGAAGAATTCTGCCAGCCCCCATGGAGGGAGCATTTAGACCAGCCCAGCCATAGGAAAATCCTTCACCCTGAAACCCGAGTTCTGCTAGCCCCACCACCGGCAGACAAAAAGCAGCCTAGTGCCTGGAATAAATTGATAAGGCTGTCAGTTCACAGAGGCTGCAGTCCTCAGGCAATTCCTGTGGATGTGATGGCCCAGAATCAGTTGACTTGGTGTTCATGGGACCCAGTGAGAGACTAGCAGTGTTGGCCAACCCAGTGCCCCTGTCATATCTCCCCTAACTATAGACAGTGAAGCTCTAGGAGAGTCTTCTTCCACCTGGGGAAAGGAAAAGGAAGAGTTCAGAGGATTTTGTTTTGCAACATGGGTACCAGCTCAGCCACAATAAAATAAAATACCAAGCAGACTCCTGAGGCCCCTGATTCCAGGCCTTAGTTCCTAGACAGCATTCCTCGATCCACCATAGGCCAGGAGGAAACACACTGCCTTGAAGGGAAGGACTCAGTTCTGGCAAGGTTCACTACCTGCTAAGGAGCCCTTGGGCTCTGAAAAATATCAGAAGTAGCCAGACAACAGTAACCACTGGCTTTAGGTTAGATTGGGCTGGCTTCAGATGTGACCTTGCATAGACCCAGCTGTCATATTCACAAGGGAGTGCCCATGTCACTCTTCCCCCAACTCCAGCAGCCAAGCACAAAGAGTGAGGGAAAACAGTGAGACACTTTGCCTGGTAATCCATGGAATTCTGCCACACCTTACTCAAGTCCACCAAGGTGGTACCGCTAGGATTCTGTAGGTGTCACAGTGCTACTGGGCTTGGGGCAGCCCCAGTGCTGATATGGCTGCAATGACCAAAGACTTAGATCACAATAATCAATTCCCTTTGACTATCTGGAAAGCCTTCTCAAGAAGGATGGGTTCAAATAAGGCCGGGCTGTGAAGATTAGAATAAATACCTAACTCTTCAATGCTCAGATATCAAAGAACATCCACAAGCATCAAGAACACCTAGGAAAACATGACCTCACCAAATGAACTAAATAAGGTACCAGTGACCAATCCTGGAGTAATGGAAATATGTGACCTTTCAGACAAAGAATTTAAAATAGCTGTCCTAAAGAAGTTCGATGAACTTTAAGACAACACAGAGAAGGAATTCAGAATCAAAACCTATGGGATATAGACTGGGCATGGTGTCTCACACCTGTAATCTGAATACTTTGGGAGGTTAAGATGGGAGGATTGCTTGAGGCCAGGAGTTCAAGCCCAGCCTGGGCAAGAGTAAAACCCTTTCTCTACAAAAAATAGAAAAATTAGCCAGGCATGGTGGTGCATGCCTGTAGTCCCAGCTACTGAGGAGGCTGAGGCAGGAGGATCACTTGAGCCTAGGAGTCTCAGGTTGCAGTGAGCTATGATGATGCCACTGAATGCTAGCCTGGGTGGCAGGATGAGATTCTGTCCCTCACCCCGGCCCACTAAAAACTATGAGATACAACAAAAGCAGTACCAACAGGAAAATTTATAACAATAAGTACCTACATTAAAAAAATATGGGACTATGAATGAGGTACAAAGAAAAGAGGCCCATGAGATTGCTAATTAGAGATGTGTCCTGGAATTGGTATGCCATGTGTAGAGAAAACAACATCAATGGATTATCACAAAGTAGATGCCTAGAATTAAGAGTAATTGCAAAGATCCGTTTGCAATTAAATGCTGAAATGAGTCAGGTAAAGATGGTGAAAGAACCTACCCAGGAATGCCAAAAAAGCCACCCACCTGGTCCAGAAAGCTCCATTAGAGGGTAGGCTGCTTTCCATGAAATATCAGTACATGAACTCTTCTGGAAATCTTGATAATGAAATATTTGAAATCCAGCAGACCCTGCTTTATGTCATATTTATTTCACTTTCAAAATGTATTTAGTGTCTTGAGATATGAATAAAATAAAATATTAAATTAATTTTACTTTTTTCTTTTTTAATGTAATTAATTTTTTTAAATTACATATATAGCTTGCATATTTTTGACAAACAATACTGCTTTTTCAACACAACATAGTTTATTTTTTGTATTAGGAAATCTGAATTTTTACTCACATTTAAGTGCTTATAATTTACTATTCTAATAATTGTACATATGTATAAGTATGGATTTGTGTGTGTTTTCATAGTAGCTTATCAAGAAGTATCCTGTTCACTTAACTTCTTAAGTACAGATAGAATTCATGACAATGCTATATCCAAAGTCATCTTTAAGCTACTTGGTTACTGCTTTCTTAATTATATTTTCACATAGAAATGATTTTTTGCCATGACTCAAGTCCAAGTCACTCTCAAGGATATTGAATCTCATCCAGGGAAGAACCAAATAAATATATATATATATACATATATATATATATATACACACATTTTTTTTTTTTGAGACAGAGTCTCACTCTGTTGCCCAGGCTAGAATGCTATGGTGTCAGCCTAGCTTCAGGGAATTGTGATGGGACATAAGGTTGGAAAGGAATGTTGGTAGGTAACCATTGTCAACTACTTCTCATTTGCCTTGGTGTGTAGACACATTTCCTGAATAGATTAGTCTGCAAAGGAAAACAGATATTCAGGAATATTCTTAGGGGATTTATGTTGGCAATTCCTTTCTAAAGTCCATATAACCAGTTATCTATAAGCAAAGGGTCTGAATTTTAATGAGATTTATAAATACCAATACAACAAAACTAATTCAGAAGTGAGTTTACCTGTGAGTGAAAATGAATGAGAAGCCAATAAAATATATACTCTATATTTGCATAATTATCCCTTCCAAATGTCACTGAACAAAGACCTGGAAGATAAATTTTGGTACTATTTTTCATTTTTCTGCTATTGTCATGTTTGCTTATTCGTCAACTCTTTGGGATCCAGGAAACAAACTAACCAACATAATTGCTCCAATAGCATCCTCATGGCCCTTGAGTGCAGACTACATTTAATAAATTACTTCATATTTCAATATTTCTGAGCCAACATTCCCCTCATGTGTTGAGATGACATCAGAGGAATAGGAAATGCACAATGGCAGAAAATTGTGCTCTTCTATTCCCTAGTGGAAATATTGATCTGATTTATAAGCTTGAAGCAGAGATTTAGCCACTAATCAAGTATAAACATCTACTCTCCGAATCAGCCAAATCTAATTGCAAATTTTCAGCCTGCTTCTTTTCCCTGTTCCTGGATCATAGTCAATATTAATCTAATAGTCATAAAATTGAATCATCTAACACTAGAACCTCCCCATAATATTCTTCAATATTTATTATGCAGTCATTGCTTCAGAAATAATTATCTTACAAGAACATTTTGCTCCAAAGAAAATAACTCTAATTTTTAAATAGATCATTCTTAGTTAATTATCCAAATGCGATTATAAAAAATGGAAAGATAGAAGAACTTAGAAAGAAAAGAACTATATGTGTTATTTTATCAGCCCATATTTTAAGATTGTAATAGAACACTGATAGGATACTTAAAATATATCTGTGGCAGGCAGAATTTTAAGGTGATCTCTAATGACCAACATCTTTGTATAAGCCTCTTTCCTTGAGTGTGAGTGGGACCTGTGAATAGGAAGAGATATCACTCTTGTGATTATGCTACATTATATGGTAAAAATGAAGGGATTTTTCAAATGTAATTAAAGTCCCAAATCATTTGAATTTAATTACTCAGAAGGGAGATTATTGGTTGACTAATGGGTACAAAAATAGATAGAAGGAATAAGTTCTAGTGTTTGACAGCACAGTAGGGTAGCTATAGCTAACAATAATTTATTGTAATTTCAAAATATTAGAAGATTTGAAATGTTCCCAACACAAAGAAATGATAAATATTTGAGGTGATGGATATCCTAATTAGCCTGATTTGATCATTGGAAATTGTATGTATGCATCAAAATATCACATGTATCCCATAAATATATACAATTATGATGTATCAATAAAAAACAGGAAGATTATCCCATATGGGCCTGGCCTAACTAAGTCTTTGAAAGAGGGCTTTGGCCTTTCCTGAGCTTAGAGATTGGAAGCTCAAGAAACTCTTCTCTTTTTCTATTGCTGGGTTTGAAGTAGAAAACCACCATGAGTGCATAGCTGCAAGGAAATGAATTCTGCCAACAAGCACAAGAACTTTGAAGAGGACCCTGAACCTTACATGAAACCACAGCCCCAGCAGACACCTTGATTACAGCCTTGGGAGATCCCAAAGCAGAGACCCAGCTAGGCCATACCTGGGCTTCTATACCCACAGAAAGTGTGAGATATAATATTTTTCTTTAAATCACTAAGTTTGTCCTGATTTGTTATGTAGAAACAGAAAACCAGCACAGTATCAAAGGACTTTTTTTTTTAAAAGCAATCACCTAAAACCTTCGAATAAAGCACAAATATTTTACAAAATTTTTATTTGTCTAATAATCCTTTTTAAACATCTCATACCTTTGTTCCAAATCTGTGTGTTCTCTGAGGCTTAAAGACCCAAGAGTTAGAAATAGCTTTTCCAGGGGATTCTCCACAAACGAGGCTCTCAGGTAAAGATCCCAACAACCCATTTGATACAGTTGAGGTTGCCTAGCAACAGTCTCACTTCACCACGCTGGAGCTGATCAGTGCATCAGTTTCAAGGGCAACTAACTCACAGATCAATAATTAAGGCACAAAATGAAGATAAAAGCAGAAAATATTAGTGGAGTTCTCCATGGGATAAATAGAATCCAGATATTAAAAGGAAAAAAATACTGCATAAGGCTTCTCATTTACTTTTCTTTGCTAAAACACATGTACACAGAGAACTTAAAAGAGAAAACTTCATTATCACCAACCTCACAATATTGTTAAGCTAAGGATAAGGAATGGTGACCCAGGAGAATCCATGCATGCATACAGGACTGAATGTAGCTTAAAAGTTATCTGACCCACCGAACTCCCATTTTGAATGTAGGAAAATAAGAAAAAAATAATAAAATAAAGGCAAGAAAAAAATTTTAAAAGTTCAGAAAACAGAAAAGCAGAGACAATACATGACTTATCCAAGATGCAACAGAGAGTTAGGATCATAGCTGTTACTAGAACCCACGATTGTAGATAAGAGCTTTGCACTCAAACAAGTATGATACAATTGAAAGAACACAGGATTGGAGGAAGATAAACTGAGTGGGCATCTCAGCTCTGTTACTTTCTGATTATGCCATGCTGGGTAAGTTTCTTGTTGAAACTTTGTGGTTTTATTTACTCTTCAATAAAATGTGGATAATCCTTAAGCAATTTTAGTTAGCATTAACCAATTTATGCAAATAAAATTAACTCCTCTTGCACACATTAAATATCTGCTATTTTTTTCTTTCTTAACTTTGAGAATTGAAATCTCCTTTATACAATTTTTTGGGTTTCTTTGGTTTGGATTTTTTTTTTTTTTTTTTTGCAGCTGTTAAAATCCCTTGACCAGAGTGGATCTAGGTAAGTACTCCCTAGTGCAATATAAATAGTCTGTGAAACAATGATCATGTGTTGAGTACCAGTGACCATTTTGGGAATTCCGACTTCATCTATAAAAGAATTTAAGCATGATAGAAGATAATATTCAATAAAAAGTCAAATTGAGTGAGGTTGAATGTAATTTCTCTTGGAAATTATGTAAAAAAATTTGTTACAAATAGTATCACAGGCTCCATTGACTACATGATTAAAATGCACAGCAAATATACTTAAATAATAAATTTTACCTAGTAATGACAAATCAGAAAGAAATCTTCAGAGGCATAATTAACAATACTATTTTAATGAGAAACGTCATATAACATCTTACAAATTTACTTTATCAAGTAAACCAAAACCCTTCATTTGCATATGGTATGTAAACATACTTTAAATCTTAGATCAAATTTGCATACTGTTTGCAAAAGAAATAATTTAGACAGATTCATAACGAAAATCAATTTAAAACTCAACCATTCACATTTCTTTCTCTTTAAGAGATGGAAACTCCTCATAAAATAAGTACACTTTATTTTCCCAGAGGACTAAAATTGAAAATAGCATAAGCATAATTATAAATATCTCAATAAATTAATGAAATTAAATGGACAACATTCATGTAATAGAAAATGGAAGAGGTTTTGATATATGGGCATGGTAAATTCAATGTTGATTCAATTAATTAATTTCTAACTTGAATCATTAAAATTATTTTAAAATGTTTACAATTCAATCCATTATTGTCTTATCTTAAATCCTATTTTAATAATTTTCTATTTTTCTTTTTCTTTCACTGGATCTTTCCCATCAATATTACAAATACTTGTCTCTCCACCATATTAACCACACACATGTGCTCTCTCACACACACATGTGCAGACCACTCCTTTCTCTTGACCCTACGTTCTCTAGCTACAACTTTATCTCTTCTTCATTTCAGAGTTGGAAAAAGTCTACAGTTGCTCATTTCCATTTCCTAAGCCCTTATTGGTACCTCAACCTGTTTTAATCTGCTCTCTGTAAGTCAATCCAACACATATTTCCAAGCAGTTTTCATTACCACATAGTATTACTGATATTTTAAAAATTCTTTTTGAAACACACTCTTATATGGGACTCTTTATTTAGCCCAATATACTGTTGTATTTTCTCTGACTACTCTAACTGTCCTTGTCTTTTCATCTTTATCTTTCTCTGCTGTGGTAAGATGTTACTCAAAGCTCATTCACAGACTTTTTTCTCTCCTCCTTACATTATCTCATCCTGGTCCATAGCTTTGATTACCATGCATACGTAGATCACGTATTCTCTTATATTTCGAGGCTTGAACTCTGAGTTTTAGACCCAACTATTCAACTTTCTTCTTGATATCTCCACTAGGGTGCTGCAAAGTAGCACAGATAAATCAAGTAGCAAAATCCCTACCTGCCAAACCTGGCTCTCTTATTATTTCCTGTTGTACTGAGTGGCACTATAGAAGCCAGAAATTTAGCAATCCACTTTGAAACCTCCCATATGTAATCATCAAGTCTTACTGATTTTAACTCATCTAAGTTTACATCACTTTTCACCTGGACCACTGTAACAGCCTAGTAAGTTATACACTATAACCTACTCAAATGTTTTCTACACTTTTGCCAGAGGGATTATTTTTTTCTCTAAATATTTTTTTTAATTCTTTATTTAATAAACATGTTTAATTTTACTTAAATACATAAATGTGATTTTATGTTTTGTTTATTGATTGGCTTATCTTCTCCTTCTTCCCAATCTCATTTCCTCACATGCCTCATGTTTGCCTCTACTCCAAGTAACCCATATATTTTTCTATGATCCATGTATACATATATATGCATATATACATACACATATATGTCAGTTTAGTTATTGTTTTATAAAAACACATTTTTAATGTTTTTATTTATGTCACTTTCTCACTAAAGAAGAAATTGTAGATATTCCTACAAATCAATTTTTTAAAGTTCTTTATTTTTAATGGTTGCATAATATTGTATCACTTGAATAAACAATAATATATTCAGTTCCTCCATTTATGGACCCTTTTTCCTCTTATTTTTCCAACAGGGTGATCTTATGTTTTATCATGTCTACACATACACCACAGGACGAGAAAAAGTTTAAAGTTCTTAAGGGCTTGTATTTTGGCCCTTACGTATTTTTAACCTCATCAACTACCACTTCCTTTCATTCTCTAAATTCCAGCCACAGTCTTTCTTCAGTTTCTTGAAAGTACACTCTCCTTACAATTACAGGTCCTTGTACATGCTGAATTCAATGCCTAGAATGCTTCATGCATTGCACACACATGCACACCACCAAGTATTGTATCACACACATGCATACTCATATGCACACACATAAACTCATACATGTACATTCATATTAATATACATACAGACATACACCCACAAACACACAAACACACACACACACACTCATGCCTCTCTGTTTAAAATTAAGGTTAGCTACTTTTAAGGTATCCCTTCCTTAATATCTCTAAGGAGATATTCCCAGAGCAAGAAGCATGTATTTTTGGCATTTATTATTATAGTCAGAGGTTCCCAGGACCATCCTCAGGTTCAATTGATTAATAAAAGAACTCACAGAATCCAGAAAAGCTGTTATATTCATGGCTATTATTTATTACAGTGAAAGGACACAGATGAAAATCTGCAATAGAAAAAGGTGCATAGCACAGAGTCCAGGAGAAGTTCTGTCTTTTCCCACTAGAGTCATATGGATGTGCTGCATTCTTCTAGTAGTGTTGTGTGACAACTACCACAAAGTATTGCAAGTCAGAGAAAATTACTTGAGCCTTGGTGACAGGATCTTTATTATGAGTCAATCACAGAGGCATGGCTGGTAGACTGTGTTGCTGACCTTAGTTACTCAGTCTGTAGCCCCTTTAGAGGTCAAGCTGATACTGCACGTACCAAGGACCCCACCAAGAATTACGTTGTTAGTGTAAACTACGTGGCACGGCTCAAGGCCTTAGGTGAACAAAGATACTCTTAATATGCAGGATACTCCAAAGGCCTGGAAGGTATTTTCCAGGAGTTACACAAGGGCCAAACCTTTTTTGGAATGTGCAGGATTTGGACAACCTGGACCTAATGAGTTAATGCCTTATTGCACAGACATTTTTTTTTAATTTTTAATTTTTTTTTTGAGAGAGAAAGTCTCTCTGTCACCCCTGCTAGAGTGCAGGGTGTCATCATACCTCACTGCAACCTCAACTTCTTGGGCTCAAGTGATCCTCCTGCCTCAGCCTCCTGAGCATCTAGGACTATAGGCACACACCACCACGCCCAGCTAATTTTTCTATTTTTTTTTGTAGAGATGGGGTCTCACTCTTGCTCAGGCTGGTCTCAAACTCCTTACCTCAAGCTATCCTCCTGCCTTGGCCTCCCAGAGTGCTAGGATTACAGCTTTGAGCCACTGTGCCTGGCCTGCACAGACGTATTTTACATTAATTTTTGTGATTAGCAATGCCAGTCTTCTCA
The DNA here is from genome assembly GCA_028533085.1 of Varecia variegata. Taxonomy (NCBI): domain Eukaryota; kingdom Metazoa; phylum Chordata; class Mammalia; order Primates; family Lemuridae; genus Varecia; species Varecia variegata. The sequence continues at coordinate 152,990,958 of CM052438.1, read as the reverse complement.
AGTAGACCATAATTTCCATTAATGCATGAATCTTGTTGGGGTTTTCCGCTAATTTTAGTATTATGTTTCTCATATCACCATTGAATTTCTCGCATAGCATAAGGTATATATTAATAGTAACACTCAACACATTTTCTCAGTGAATGCATTAATTTATAATATAATAAATATATTAAAAACTCTAAACTGTAAATTAGAATTAAAATAATGGGACTTATAAAATTATATTTGGATTAAAGGTGAGTAGAGAAATAGAACAAAGACAAATAGTCCTTAAGATCCTGCACATTTGCTACAGCTGAATATGAATTTGATTATAAAACTACTTAATGGCAAATTAAAATTTTTTAAAATGGAAGAAACCATATAGGGCCTTCAGAGAAGGCAAACAAAGTTATTTTCCAAAACTTAGATAAAAAAGAAAAGCATAATGTCAAGCTGAACCTAATAATTTTCTAAAAATCTCTTTCTATCAAGAATCTGAGATTTGCTTATCCTTTGAGAATAGTAATAATAATCATAATTGCAAACACAATAGAACATTCTTACATCCAGACACTGTGTTCATAATGTTATCAACATGGTTATTTAATCCTCATAAAAGATCTATGAGTTAGACAATGTTATTTTCATTTTAATGATAATCATAGAAGTAAAGTAAATAGATCAAAGTCATATAGCTTAAGGAGTAGTAATAATGGGATTTTCAACCTACCAATTAAAGAATTTGAAAAATGATTAGTAATAGTAAAAAATGATATTTAAAAAAATTCACAGGTAATGCCTAAATTGTTTGCTTGCTACTACCAATCTTCTCAGTGAAAATTTTTTTTAAATATAAATCATTAGAGACTGTTTCAGTTACCTGCATGGAATAACACACTACTTCCGAATGTAGTGGCTTTAAACAATTACACTTTCTTATTTTTCAGGATTTTGTGGGTTTCTTGGGCTTCACCAAGAGGTTATTTTGCTTCATATGTCATTGTCTGAAGTTACTTATCTGCCCTTAGCTGATGTCCAGAATATCCTGGAAATTCTGAGAAAGCTTCACTGCCTGTGCTCATCCTGGTGGCCTCTCCACATTACTGGTGTGGCTCCTTCACAACATCGTCCTGTCAATAGTCCAGTTTCTGACCTGATGGCTTCAGGAGGAAGGAAGCAAAAGCTGCCACTACTCTTCAGGCTGGAATGCAGAAGTCCCAGCTTGCCACTCCCACCGTATTCTATCAGTCAAAGCAACTCACAAATCGAGTACAGATTTCAGGATACAAAAACCAGACTCCATTTCTTGATGGGTGGAGTGGCAAGTGCGTACAGGGAGGAAAAGCATGATTGGTAAGCATTTTCTGAGATTCTTTACCACATACACTGGTCTATATTTTATTTCTGCCATCTCCCTTTATCTGACTACTGTCTTTAAAGTAATGATCCAATTAATTAAATGTGAAAAATGAACATAACAGAAACGAATAGAGAAATATAGGAATAAAATAGTCTAAATAACTATAAGACTAATACCTTAAAAAGGAATTTGAATGGGATTTGTAAAATCCATTTTTAAGGTTTTTTAGGTTTATATGGGGCCAAGGGAATAATCTAGGTAGAGGAACTTGCAAAGTCCCACAGGAAAGAAACAAAAAGAGAGGTTTAGGAAGACTGCCTACGAGTCAATAAAATAGAAAAACAAGATGCAAGAGAGACCATATTCATAATAACAAGAGAAAACTACAGACGGGACAAGATGTGGAGGGCATTGAATGACAGGCTGAAGATTTAAATTTGATATGTTTGCCCAAAGCCAGTCCTGGGCTTACTTTTGTAAACACAATAGAACAACATAACTAAGGATGAATTGGGAAGAAGTTACTTTTGACTCAGTCAGAGATATCCAGTTCTTGTCAAATGTTTGATCTGTTTTTGAACATAGATTCCATGGTTTTGAAATATGATGACAAGAATTTTGGATAAGCATGTTTGTGATACTGCCAAACTTAAATTCTTCCATATGAATGATTAATGGCCTATTTCTTTACTGAAATATAGAATTATATAGAATTATATTTCAATTGAGAAATATAGAAAAAGAATTATATTGACATCTTCCCAGGATATTCTTATGAAGATCAAGACAAATGCATACTTAAAACAGTACCTGACATGTAAAAAGGCCAAATTAAAGATTATAATAGAAATGGCTTGAAAACATACCTAGTTGTCATAAAAAAGACAACATTCATTCAGATCATTCTGGAGATGTTTATAGTTATTTATGTTTCTCCTTGACATCCATAATACCATGTTTATGAATTCACTTTTGGACTATCTTGCCTTCTCAAGAGTACTGTCCATATTCTTCAACTGTATTCTTCCACTGGACTTTCCCTTAATCTTTTCATTACTAGAACTATTACTAAAACTATTAATTTCCAACATCAAATTAATTCTGAAATCATAGTGGTTTAACAGGTAAGAGTTTCTTTCTCATTTATGCATAGTACAATGTGGTTGGGTGGCCCTCCTCTGTCTTATAGCAATGTTATCTAGAAAATGTGAGCTCTAGGATTGCTGCATGCTGCAGAGAAAGAGAACCAGGGGTTTGTGTGGTGTGCTGAAGGGCCAAGCCTGGAAGTGGTTTCTTGCACTTTTGTACACATTTAACTTGCCAGAATCTCATCACATGGCCCAACTGCCAAGTGACGGTGGAAATGTATCAGAACACTAACAGATTCTGCAACTGTCACAAACAGAGAACTGTAGTGTGTGTGTGTATGTGTGTGTGTGTGTGTGTGTGTGTGTGTGTGAATGCACAGTAATGCATTGCTTAATGACAGGGATACGGTCTAAGAAATGCTATGTTAGGAAATTGCACCATTGTGCGAGCATCATAGTGTACTTACACAAACCTGGTTGGTATAACCTACCTCACACCTAGGCATTATGATGTAGCCTACTGCTCCTAGGTTACAAATCTGTATAGCATGTTATTGTATTGAATACTGCAGGCAATCATAACACAATGGTATTTGTGTATCTAGACATAGAAAAGATACAGTGAAAATAGAGTATAAAAGATAAAATTGGTACACCTGTGTAGGACACTTACCATGAGCGGAACTTGTAGGACTGGAAGTTGCTCTGGTTGACTCAGTGAGTGAGTGGTGAATGAATGTGAAGGCCTGCAACATTACTGTACACTACTGTAGAGTTTGTAAATACTGTACACTTAAGCTACACTAAATTTGTTGAAAAATATTTGTCTTTCTTTATTAGTAAATTAACCTTAGGTTACTGTAACTTTTTTATATTATAAACTTTTCAATTTGCTTTAAATTTTTGACCCTTTTGTAAAAGGATTTAGCTTAAAAATACATACACATTGTACAGCTGCACAAAAATATTTTCCCTTCTTTACATCCCTATTCTATAAACTTTTTTCTATTTTAAAATTTTATTTATTTACCTTTTTACACTTTTTTCTTAAAAACTAAGACACGAACACACACACCGGCCTAGGCCTACACAGGGTCAGAATCATCACTATTACTGTTTTTTACCTCCACATCTTGTCCAACTGAAAGGTCCTCAGGGGCAATAACATACATAGAGCTGTCATCTCCTGATGACAATAACGCCTTCTTTTGGATTACCTCCTGAATACAGTTAACAATATTTTTAATAAGTAGATGGAGTACATTTTAAAATAATGATAAAAAGTTTAGTATGGTAAAAATAATGGTCATTGATTATCAATATAACTATTATGTGCTATACATAATTGTATGAGCAATACTTTTATATGACTGCCAGTGCAGCAGGTTTGTTTGCACCAGCATCACCACAAACATGTGAGTAATATTGGGACAGCTACAACACCACTAGAGGATAGGAACATTTCAGCTCCACTATAAGCTTACAATCATCATTGACCAAAATGTTATGGGGCACATGACTGCATATATATATATCCTTATTGGCAATGCCTTAAGGACCATTTTACTTTTTTAAAAAAGTAAATGTTTCTCGTTTTTCTACTATTCAAAAAAATGTAATCTCCTCAAAGTTAAAATAGATGATGTCATTAATCTATTGGGTTTTACTTTTTCTCAGTCTTACAACCCATTTGTTTTATGGCTTTTGAAATATAACACTAAAATCTTAATATTTTGTAACACAGCTCTCAGCTATGTTTTGCTAAGTTTTTCCAGAGCAAAGGATACAAGATATGCTACTGCAAGATTTAAAAAAATCTTTGAGAGTCAGATATACTTTTTTCATGAACAGAACTATTCCAAAATTCAACTACTCTAAATATAAAACAAGTAATATATTCATCAACTAATCTAATCAAGAATATGTTTAAAATAGCATAATTCCAGATGCGTGCAAATGAAGTAATTAAAATGCAAAATAAAAATGAAGAAGCAATTCTGAAATTATGTTAATGTACATATGTTTATAAGTTGGTTTCTAAAAATCTACATATATTTTTGCTTCCCCTTCCCTACCCATGCATTTTTCAAACCACTTCCAAAATGTAGGCAAAAGCTTCCAAAAGCTAACCAGTGAACATAAAAAAATATACTAGAAAAGAAACAGAGCATAACTTCCTCTTTCAATAAAGACTTGGTTCCCTGCACCTGATAACTCCCTGCAGTTATATTGTTGAAATTCACACAAGAGGCAGTTGAGATTGAAATGGTGACCAGAAGCCTAACTGACAATGGCAGAAAGTTGCTGCCACCACTAGGGCCAGAGAAGAGAAGAGAGATTATGTTCCTGAGCTCTGGATACTGAGCCATGATGACCTGCCACCCACGAGGTACAACAGTGGGAAAGGGGCTGTCTGAGGGATGGGAATACAGAGGAGACACACCACTGGCAGCAACACTACCAGGAGTGAAGAGGGACAGGGAGACACACCCTGGCCTTTCCCGTCTACCCACCCTCCACTCTCCCACCAGGATCCACTAATTAGCTAAATCTTGCCAGTTGGCAAGAGAAACTCAGAAGTAAAATTTGCAGGGTTGAGCCCTTTGCTATTAACAAAAGAACATGGAGGAGGAGAGGAGGAGGAGGACAAGAAAGAGAGAAGAGGAAGGGAAGAATGGGGAATGGATATCAGTAAAAACCAGACAAATAGTGTCAGCTATTATGGGACACAAAGACAAATACTTCTGAAATTAATATGCTTTAATTAGCACTCTTCCAGATTTCTCTTTCCTCCACATTCTGCTGCTCTGTTTCATACTCTTATTCTTTAGCTCTCTCACTGTTGCTCATACATACTTTTATATTTGTGTAAAATTAGTTCATTGAATCATCTGGACATTGTAGGCCATAAGCAGAAAGCAACTCCATGCCTGTTCTGCGTGGCATGCTCAATGTCCCTTTCCATCATTTCATGCTCCCTTGGACGGGTCCCACTGACTTTCTAGTCATTTTCTGTTATTTAATAAATAAATTGTAGATAAAAAACTGTCTAGTGCAATCTAATAACAAAACTGTGATTTTACATAACGTAAACCTTCTCTTTCTTCTTATTTGTGTCTACCTTGGTAACCTGGAAAAAATGGGGCAGAACTGGTTTATTTTTTGTGTGTTCTACCTCTCTCCCCCCTCGCTAGCTACTAATCTTAGATTTCCAAGTTTATTACAGAGCAGTGATGATAGTGGGGATTGCAGACAAAGGACAAGGTATTACTTGGCTATTATAGCTAAAATACGTATAGGGTTCTCTGTCTGAAAGAAACACAAATGACTTGCTTTTACAGAGAG
>CM052438.1:152946587-152984680 GCA_028533085.1 Varecia variegata | reverse complement strand
GGAAGGATGTAGTGACAGGAAAAACCAATGACATCAGCAGAGATTGCTTTTTTCCCTTTTGTAAATGTTCTATCAGAGATCAGTTCAGGGTCAAATTATTCCTTGCTGGTTGGTCGGTGTTAAAGACAAGTTGAAGGCATTAGCCTGTCATGTGTGCTATTTAAAATGAGATTTCTTTTTTCATTTTTAGGGACAGAGATAACAAGCAAAATATGTTTAAAATTTTTATATTTGATCAAAATTATTCCTTCCTTCACCATTATTCTTATATTTATTTTAGTATGTTGGACAGAGTGTGAGTAAATAATTTTTCAGAGAAAAATTTCTTGAGCCTTAGTTCATAATGTCATCCTGCAGCGACTGGATGGTGATGTAAACCAGGCTACCCAGGTTCCACTTCCTCCTCCTGCCTCTTTATGCCAAAGTGAACAGAGAATGACAGGAGCAGAAGTATGAGGCTTAGCATAGAAATATTCCAGTTTCTTTTGAAGTAAATCTATTACTCTCATTGTTGTGGTATTTCAGTAGAAGGGTTAAATCCAAAGCTTGAAAGCATTATTTGGGGTACTTGAAAGACAGGGAACATTACACATGACAAATGGTCCTAGGCACGATTTTTTGTAGCTTGCCAATTCTAATTATATCTATCATGCAACACTTTAATAAATGAGGCCTTTTGAAGAGGTTTGACAATACACAATATTGCTTTTCCTTGAAAAGAAAAGAACCCCTATCTTCCCTAATTTATAGCTATGTGAAAAAGTAAACCTGCATATAAAACAGCTACTGTTTAAAAGTCATTGATAGCTCTCTTTAGTCTCCAGGAAATTGTCCAAACTCATAACTGACATAAAAGGGCCTACTTACTACACATTAGAAGGTTTTGTCCAACTCTACTCTGGCTACACCCTTGCCCAGGGCGTGAGCACACTATGAGGTCAAGGGCAGGAGCCAGCCTGGCACCCTTCTAGATCACCAGTCTGAGTGCATTTCTAATAGTGGTAACTTTACCCTTTGAGGAATCCCTGTTCCTCTTTTATCAACTCATAGCATCTGGTGGCTTTGCTACTAAATTTGTCCCAGTTATTGATATTGCAGTGGGTATCCTCTACTCTAAATATAAAAATAAATTATATTGCAGAAAACATTTGCCTCCCTATGATGAAACTAAAAGCTAGCAGTCAATAACAATTTTTAAGCAAATCCATGCTATCATGTTTCTCATTTATCTCAATTTAATTAATTTTTAAATTGTCACATCTGCATCGTGCATATACCTTTCATCATCAATTCTTAAAATTATTCACTTGTTTATACTCAGGAAAACTATTCAGCCATATAAGAATAGCTTGTAAAATAAAGAATTGATTTCATATAATAGAAGTTTGTGACTTTAAAATCATCTTATAATTCCCCTGTAATGTGTCTGTTTTGGTATCTGTATAATTAAATGCATTTCTTCTTCCTTCTGATAATACAACTACATTTCTTACCATCTCTTGCACTTAGTAAATGGAATGAGGGAAAGGAGGTGAACCATTTTCAGACAAAGCCTATAAAAATATTCCATTAATCATTCTTGATGCTCCCTCAGCTTTCAATGTTTGCAAACCTAAACTTGAGTGGTCAAGAGCAGCTTGGCAGGAATGTAAACTGAATGTTCATGTGCAGGTTGAAACAGTCATTCGGGCCTCTCTTAGTGGAGGAAAGAGAAGGGACTTAGGAAATAAGAGAGGGGACTACAGCCTGGGGCCAAGATCTAAGGTTGAGTGACCAAAATGTCTCTGTAGTGCCATACTTCAATACAGAACTCTATGATGATCAAACATTTTAAATAAGAACCTGAGTTTCTAGGTCATTATGACATTATGAAGGTATATTTGTCAAGATAGAAGCAAAGACAATATCTTTAATAGTTTATGACTCATAAGAGTTTCATAATTTATCATTTTCAAATATTAACACATATGTTATTTGTATCTCCATTGGTCCCACTTCCATAGGACTTCAAAAATGTTGGGTGGGGGTAGACCTGTCATTCTAATTCCAAAAAAATACTTATATTGTGCTACCTTTTCGTAGAAAATGTGTGGATCAAAATCGCAGAGCACTTGATTCTAATATTCCTGAAGTAAAAGGAAGAAATATCTTCCCTCAACCATATTACATTTGTTTTTTATTTGGCAAGCCTTTATAAATAGTAACTGCACAATAGATGTTTATGGAATTGATGACATGCAGGGGAATACTTGAGGTTAAGTGTGGAGATCCAAGAATTATATATAAAGAAATATTAGGCACTGATGATATGAATTAACTGGTAATGCATCAAAAAGTGATACTTTAGGAATTCACTTTAGCATGTCTGCCTTTCTTCTGCTACTGTCACTTGTTTAAACCTTCATTAAGGGTAAAGAAACTTCTAAAGACATAATGGGCACAGAATTTCCAGTTACTTCTCTGTTTTTAAAGTGTTGATTTTGACAGCTAAATTTCCCTCCCTACACATTTTTCTGTTACAACAGTGTACGTATTATGTTTTCTTAGATATTCCATTATGTTAACAATTCATCTTATTCAATATATTATAGTTAAAAATTGTTATATCATTTATCTGAAAAATGCTTCCAATTTCCAAGAAAATATAACTTCAGAAAATAATCAATATTACATTAATTTTGAGGTTAACAGGAGCATATAAAGAATAGAAGGAAAGTGTATCAACAATAGCCAGAAAGAAAAAGAAAGAAAAAGCAATCTTACAAGGTAAAAATTTTTTGCCAAATTAGAACCCAAAGTAGAAAAGTTAATCTTTTTTTAAATGTTAATGTAATGCTGTTTTGAAAAATGAGCTCTGAAAGGCCTATTCACACATGACTAAAAATGATGAACTATTGTATGTGGCCAAACTAGTAAATGAGAGTCATAATATTTGGGACAGAAAAAAGCCAATATAGAAAAAGTTAAGGAACTTTTCATATTCATTAAAAAGTTTTCTATTTGATCATTTTAATAGCTTTTCTGGTAGATTATCATTATTTTATGAAGTTGTAATGTAAATCTGATCAGATCTCACTTTCATAAAAACATTCTCAATTCTATATAGGTAGAGGCCAATTAGAATGCTTAATCAGATTCCAGCTTTTTCTGCCTTTAAATAGTGCCTTATCAGCATACCAATATTACATGTACAGTTCAACTGTCTAATTGGAGACCTCTGCATGTGTAGGAAGAATACCTGTTCTCCTAAATATGAGTTTTTTTGTGAATCATCCTTTTATAATAAGTCAAAATGTATTCGTTTAACAATAACAAACAATGAATATTTATTGCTCTTCAGCACAGAAACCTAATGAAAGAAGAAAATCCACAAAGCTGCCTACATACACAACAATAACAAAAAACCCTCCTCCATCTGGGGAAAGAGAAAATGCAATCCATCATTTGGACAACTTGCCATGGTGTCTCCATGTATGATCTGAATTCATCCCCCAAAATTCATGTGTTGGACAGTTTTTTTTTTTTCTTTTTTTTTTTTTTGGTCTATCATTATTTCTTTATTTTCTGGTTTTCCTTTCTGATTTTTTTTTCTGTCTCTTATTTTCTTTCCAAAATATTACAGGGGTACAGATGTTTTTAGTTACATGTATAGATTTTGTTATGCTTGAATCAGGGTTATAAGTGTGCCCATCAAGACCAAGGGGTTGGCTTTTACTAAGAATTTAGGTAGTAATTCCTAGAATTGGGTCCCCTCTGCCATTTTCATACTTTATATCTCCAGTCCCCAACCCCTGGCTCATGGCCCAGTAGGAACCAGTCCATGGCCTGTTAGGAAATGGGCCTCCCATCACCACCTGAGCTCCACACCACCCTCCCCCAACCTACACCACCCTACACCACCCCACCCCAGTCAGTGAAAACATTGTCTTCCATGAAACTGGTCCCTGATGCCAGAAAGGTTGGGAACCACTGCTTTATGTGGTTGTCTCAGCACTGTCATGGTGATTTCAAGGGTGGAGAAATTTTAAAACCACAATGTAAATGATATTGTAATTATCCAAAGTTTATATAAGGTGACAAGAGATAGTTGACAAGCCAGGTGAAGCTGGTTCTTGCCTGTGGTTATCAGCCCCTCTAGTGAGCTTCTGCTTGAGGGCTATTTACTTTAACACCTGCACCCAATCTGCAAGCCCCTGCATCTGGTCTCAGCCCTGCCTCCTAGTCTCCTACTCTAACATAATTACTGCAAGTATGTAAAATGTATATGTATGTGGATAGTGAACAGAGGTTCACATATGACAATAAAAATAATTTTATTTGGATGGAAAAAAGAACTTTACTTTTTGTCTCTAAACATCTCTAATTTTCTATGGTATCTTTAATAATAAAAGAAAATACTCCATTGAACAAATGTTAAAAATTAGCCTGTTAGTTAAAAGCACACGTACACCCCCAATAGTACGTACACTATTGACAAAGTGGTTCACTTGAGGTTATTTCTATATTAGTGTAATTATAATTATTATCTTGGTAAGTGTATATTTTTAAATAAATCTTCAAGAGTGCATTAATAGAAAACCAATATGCAAAGAATAATCTTATTAAAAAATAAATAGGTTGGAATGATAAGATTTAGACAAATTTAACTTGAAGAATGATTTGCCCACAATGGCATGCAGCCAATAATATGACAGCAAAACAAAATATGCCAAGAAATCTCAGCTAGCTAGAGATATGAAAAGCAATCTTATCTACTTTTATCCAAAGTCTGTCACAGCATTCTATAAACTGAGAAGAATATTAAACAATATCTTTTCAAAGAATTTTGTGAAGCAGCTCTTATGTATGCAGAAGTGCAATACGATGTTTATTAATCACTCAAGCGTTCTGAAATAAAAAGATTAAAATTCAGAGAAGGGGAAAAATGCAATTAAATACTTGTACAACTGCATGAAGAAAGGATCTGAGAACTGAATAAAAGCTCGAAATCCTCTCTAAATATCTAGTTATGCTCAATTATTTCCTCCCCTCTTGCCATTTCTGCAGTTGCTGAAGAAACAGCTTATCACCACGGTTCTGGTGACTGTGTCTTAATCATTTATAGCCCCTGAGGTTACCCCAGTCATACAAATAAGAAAATTCTGGAGTTTTAAAAGAAATTAGGGCACAAATCGAAGCAGATCTATAATCTAGATCTTCTAGCCTTATGCCCCCAATTAAATGAGAAAGCTGAAGACAAAGGTAGATAAATATTGTGCTCTACATTTTCCATTTATGTGAGGTTTAACTCCATCACAAAAGAGAGAATGGAAATAATTTTTAAGCATTCACCAGAGTCCTGAATTTCTACTTCATTGTTTTTCCATTTCAGAGGCAGAGAACGGAGCTCAATTATTTTACTTATCAAAGCTTCTTTGGAGATTGACAGGGTAGATAGAATTGTCTACCTCTTTCCTAATTATGTCTCTTTCCTTTCTTCTTTTTCATCTTTGTCTGAATATACAAGGATGAGAATACATAAAATCAATAAAATTAATATAATAAGAGTACTGATTAAGTCTTAAATTACCATAAGGCATTTGTGAGCAGAGTGCTAATGAATGAATTTCCTGTATACCTGAGGTTTTAGTGGAAAGAGCCAAAATGGTAGCATCTTTTCTAATACTTTGATAGCAAGCTATGGGTACAAATGGCATGAGGCATAACATGTGTGTTACAACATGTGGTAAAAGCATATTCTATCTATGCAATGTAGTCACGTGTGTAGGTAGAAAGCAAATTAAAAGACAAAATATTCTTAAAATTATAGACGATCATTTCTTTTCGCATAAGTCTGGTTATTCCTAGCGGATGAATATAGCAACTGAGTCCACAATGTATACCAGCTGCATACATTTGATAAATCCTTGGCAGGTGCAGCATAAATAAATATGGCTTTATTTAATCACTAATAAGTTAATATTGGGGATATATGGGTTTTTCTTATTATTGTAGGAATTTAGGAAATGATACAATTAATTATGCACATTCACATCTGATCAATTAAAAGAATAATACTGGAATGACTCTACAGGTCAAGTAGTTAAACCCTTTTTCTATAAATAGAAAATCAGAAGTTCAAAATATTTTGGCCACTATCTAGTCACCAAGGATTAAATACCTACATTAACTATTCTTTAAGGGTGAGACACTGAAAAGAGTTGCTCTAAAGCAAACATATTCTAGAATGCATGATGTATGTCCATTAATATCTTAGCATAAATTAATCAAATGAGCTACAGTTAAGCAGAAAAACTGTACTTGGAAAGAACATGGGATGTAAGCATTCTGATGAGAAAAGCAAAATAAACAAACATCTGAAGTATGTGTCACTGACAAGAGGGTTCTCCTAATAAGGCTATAGCCATGCATGTTGCTTGCTATAGCAGAGAGACTCCAAGCACAAAAAAAGGAACATCATCCAGAAGAAAGAATGAGGGGCACCTAATAAATTTGTATGCATTTTCTGATATTAATCTGCCTTTAATGAGTTGATTCTTCAGTGAACCTTCAGAGGGTGAAGGATGTGTTTTCCCTTTGCCCCTTAGCTGCATAGCTATAAAGTCAGGATTTGAATTCAGGCAGACACGACTCAGAGCTCACAACATGTAGACAACACTCTACATTTCCATCCTTCAATTGGTCCAGATATTTTTTTCCCCTCCCCCTGGTGTTGTGAGTAAATAATTCCATCATTCAGTTCAGCATTATCTAGACAAGTATATGGCCTGTGAGTCAAAGAACTGAAAGCTAGGTGTCCAGGAGGAAATGGGGAGAAATTCAAAGAGCCCACATACTTATAGAGCATTCCAGTATGTAGACACAAGCACAGCCTGTGGAGCCAGAAAAATCTGGGTTCAAATATTATCTTGACTCTCAGAGCTGTATAAATCTGCATTAGTCAGGACTATTTGTGTGACAATATTTAGAAACTCAAGTTTTCAATAAGGGGAATTCACTGGAAAGGTACTGATGCTTCAGAGAAACTAGGAGGCAAAGAAACTAGGCCTGACTCAGAGACTTCAGGGGACTAGAATAGGGGATTTGATGCCATTAGGATGCTCTTCTCTCTCCATGTTTTGTTTTTTTTAATCTCTTTCTTTTCATTCCACTGTGTGGGATGGACAGAGCACCCAGTAGTTCTGAGGCTTAGAATTCATAGCTAAAAAGAAAACAGAAGCCTTCCTTGTTACCTTCAACAAAAATATACAGTGAAATGATTTCAAATTCTCCATCCTTTTCCTTCTAGTCAATCAATTATTATGAGAAAGGGGGTCTACCCCTATTTCTTGAAAGGGAAAATATATCATTTGAAGGATGGGAATAATGGGAATTTTCCAAGTAGAGAAACACAATAGCTACCAAGAGGTCTATTTCTTTAAAAATTTGAAGTCATTTCATTCTATCTACCTCATAAATTGAATTATATATAAATCAACTAGCACAATGAAATGTTGAAAAAATATTAGATCTTCATGCCCCTTCTTCCTTCACAGAAGTCCAGGGCGGCTGTTGATAAAGGATGAAAAAATCTCTAGGTGAGAAAGAGTAGAGAGGTGGAACTGTGTGCTTATTTTTCTGTTCTTCCAGGGCTTCAACCAAGTATCTTGTACCAAGTGTAGAAGTGGGAGGAGACCAAGAAGCCACTGTTTTCTGAAGCTTTTTTTTTTTTTTTAAGCCTTCTGTCTGAGTTTTTATAGCATTTTTATGTGGACAATTGGAGTTCCATTATACTAGTTATAGTTAATGATTTGCATGTCTTTCTCCCTCTATAGAAAGTGAACATCCCTAAGATAGAAAGCATGGTTTATTTATCCTTGCACCCTTAGTAGCGTGGCTGGCACATGAGAAGTGCCCTATAAAACAAATGAATGAATGAGTTCAGGTGTCATGAGTTTATGACTGTGGTTCGATTTTTATTGAATTGAATACACACTGAAATAATATTGAGACGTTACCATTTGCCAAGTGTGGGCCTAAATGCTTTGTATCTATCATCTCAAAGGAACTTTACAACAATGTTTTAGGATATTTTTTATTCCTCCCCTCATCCTGCTTCTGTGCTTTGAGGAAACAGAATTGAGCATTAAAAGGTCAAATGACATTTTCCCCAAACCACCTAATTAGAGTGAGGATTCTGGTCTTTTTATATATTACTTGTCTGCATGCCATCCACTTCACAGAGAGAAAAATATACATTTCTTATATATACACACACACACATACATTTATATATGTTATATATATATATGTAAATGGCAGTGCATGTGGCTATGGACTTTGTTGTTGAACCCCATCTGTGCTTCATTGATCCAAGAACAGTTGTCAGGATTAGGTGACTTTCTTTCTGCCTGGCAGGGGCTGCTAGATATTTGAGGGCTTCATGGTGGTTTTTGTGCTATTGCTATGCCTCTTACTTATTATCCTGTGACTTTCTTACTGAAATACATGTCTGTAATAAAGCATTTTTTTTCCGATCCTGTTATCTTCTTCCTAAGAAGCATGTCTTAACTTGTATGTAGGCTGCCTTGTAGCATTTAGCTCAGGATCCTTGCAACTCAACAGTCAATTACCTCAGCTGTGGAGGAAGAAATGCCAACCTTAATAGCAAATCTGCTGGTCACTGAGACATAGGAGCTGAAAGAGTCTCTCCTGCCCAAAAGCTGGATGTTCTCCTTTCTCGAGAGACTTTCTTTCTCCTGGTAACAGACCTTCACAAACTAATTGCAGGAGAGCAGGATAGATAAACCTAGACTCTATGTGTTTATATTTGTGTTGTGAAATATGCCTGTTTAATCTTGGGGATGTCTGAATCCCTCGTCCAGGACACACCTTCCCAGATAATAGATATCTGGACGGGCAAATTGTTCATCAGAAGATTACTTGTTAAGCATAGACTCAGAATGGATTAAGGGTAATATTTAACTAAGGTCAAAGAGCACCAGTCGACTCCTCCTAGACTGTCAGAGAATATCACTCTAAAGAATGTTGACAGATTTCATTTTCGTGTTTTTTTCCCAGTGTATTCTTTACTTTGCAGTGCTGAATTTATTGACAAAATTTATTCTCCACATTATTTTTGTAAGAAGCCCAGTCCCTTTCTTTTCACTTGTTCCTTCTCAAAGCAGGCAATGTCATGATAACACTACATGCTATTCTAGAGTGGACTTCAGGATAGTTTTTGAATGACCCGGTGACTTTTTGACCATTGTGCATAGTAAGATATCATTTTATAGCATGACACAGTTTCACATATACATGTACGTGTGTGTCTGTGTGTATGTATTTTTATACTAACATGTCTTACATAAGTGTGTGTAAATTGATTTCTTGATCCATGATAGATCATGATCCTCAGTGTCAAAACAACTCTTTAGAGGAAAAACCTAGGATTACTTCCCACTAAGTGTTAATTTTATTAGATTCTCTGTGGCAAACCAACTAAGAATCTATCAGTCCAATGTTGTCAAATTCCAAAATACCACTGAATGATAAAAGCAGTATTAGTAGAAACACTAGTCAACTTTAAGACATAGTTCCCATGACTTACAAGAAGAACAGTGGGTAGCAGTTAGACCCGAGATCAAATCCCTCCCTTTAACATGCAGTCGGTCCTCTCTATTGGTGGGTTCTGCATCTACAGATTCAACCAAGTGCAGATAGAAAATATTAAAAAAAAAAAAAAATGTATGGCTGCAACTGTACTGAACATACACATACTTTATTTTCTTATTGTTATTCCCTAAATAATACAATATAACAACAATTTACATAGCATTTACATTATATTTAGTATTATAAGTAATCTAGAGATGATTTAAAATATACAGGAGGAAGTACATAATTTATATGCTAATATTACACTTTGTTATATAAAGGACTTGAGCATACTGGATTTTGGTATCCACAGTGGAGTGAGGAGAGTCCTGGAACCAATCTCCCCAAGGAAGCTGAGGGACAAATGTATAGAATTTCTGATTCAAACTATTATAATCTAACACAGTATAATAATAGTACTTTATGTTTCTAGGATGGGGTTTGTCAAACTCGGAACTGTTGACATTTTGGACTGGATAAAAAAAATTCTTTGCTATGGAGGACAGTCCTGTTCATTGTAGGATGTTTAGCAGCCTCCCTGCCCTTCATCCCTTAGATGCTAGTAACTCGCCCTGACCACTATCACGAAGTTTTGTAACAAAAATGTCTCCAGACATTGCCAAATATCTCCTAAAAGGAAAACTTGACAAACATATGTCTTTTGCAACATTGCAAGTCCACAGATTGCTGGAATATCTCTATTCCTTTTATTTCTGCTTGCCAGCACATTAATTCTTTCCTGAGCTCATCAGTTTCTTGTAATACTTTGCCATATGCAATTAACATCTCCCCCCCATGTTCTTTATTTCAATCTATTCACTGGAGCTCTAAATTCATCAGGCACGCAGTTTTATTCCTAAGTTTTACAAAACGTGAGACTCATTCTCATTATAGCTCTGGGTTATATTAATAATAAATCCTTAACAATGCAATACTCATAGCATTTATGCAATGAAACTATTTAACTATAAAATCAGCAGAGCCTTTCTTAACCCTTCCCTGCTGAAAACTATTGAAGTCTGCTGCATAGCATAGGCAGAATTTGAGCTTTTAAGTTAATCAGACCTGAATTCGGACTCTATATCTGCTAAATGTTAATTGTGGAACTGGTTATTTAGACTTTCTAATTTTCAGATATTTTTAGGTAAAACTGCTATAATAATTTTTACTTTTCAGTACTGTAGGGAACAAGGCTCTTGGCCCCCTAAGGTTCACTGAAAAATCTCTGACATGAGGCAGATTGATCAATTGGAGAAAAATACATACATATTTATTTAACATATACACAGGGGCCCCATAGGAATTGCCCTCAATGCACTCTGTAAACTTAGGTGTAATTAAGCTCAATTGTTAGAAATTTACGTTTGCCAGGTTCATTTGCATTTCATGATGTATCAAAATCTTAATCAATGATCCTTAGTGAGGCAAAATTCACTCTCCCAGGAAGTTCAGAATATAAGCATTTTTGGACCTGAAAAATTTAAAAACTATAAATTATTCGGATTACCCTGAATATATCACTTCTTGATTCACTCAGTTACCTCAATCCTTGCCTGATTGGATGTAACCACAGCTAAATAGCTGAAAGGAAATGCCTAATACAGATAGGAAACTTAAGCAAAAAGAAAGAAAGAGAGAGAATGAGGGGGGGGGGAGGAAGGAAAGAAAAAAAGAAAGGAAGGAAGGAAGGAAGGGAAGGAAGGGAAGGAAGGGAAGGAAGGAGAGAAGTAAAGAGCGGGAGTGTGGCATAGGAATCACATACCGGGAATGCAATAGCATATATTGAAGGTCAACCCCAAAAATATAATGACAGGTGTGGAGCTGAGGACCCCCAGAAATTACTTAGCATAGCACAATCTCCAATTGGCATATTCATCTTGGAATGTGAATATACAGTAATATATAATATATACATTACATATAATATGCATATATTATATATTTTTATATATAGTGAATATATATATATAAAACAGTTTCTTAAGCTATGCAGTCAGCCTCTGTATCCATGGGTTTTGCATCCATGGATTCAACCAATCACAGATGAAAAATATTTGAAAAAAGAAATTCCAAATTTCCAAAAATCAAAACTTGAATTTTCCCTGCACCAAGTACTATGTCAAATCCACGTGAATAATGTGATGTGTAGACACTGTGTTAGGTATTATAAATAATCTAGTGATGATTTAAAGTAGGTGAGAATACATGCATAGGTTATAAGCAAATATTATGCTATTTTATATAAGGAACTTGAGCATCTGCAGAATTTTGGTATTTGTGGGGGAGTCCTGGAACAAATCCCCCACGAATGCTGAGAAGCCACCTCTTTATCTTCTTTATCTTCTTCTGCTTGCCCTAAATCTTAAATTCAGATGAACCTTTCATTTACTCTTCTATGTATCACTAGGTTTGACATCTCTTTATTAACTTGATTCTTAAAAGTCACAATCCCAATTCTTCCTAATACTTTGAATCTGCTATGATGAGTCTGATATTTTGTCGTTGGTGTATCCCCCTTCCCCCTCTCACATTCCCCTCTCTGCACTGGTGTTGATGTCTTCAGGAGAAAGCACACTGTCATTCTCTGCCTTTACCTTGGTTTCCTTTAACCTGATTGTAAGGTGAATTATGGATTCAACTGTCTATTTTACTTGATCATTTTGTCCAGTTTGGCAAGGCTCTTTTATGGTTTTTCTTCTAAATAGAAGCAAGTATGCATTTGAACAGCCTCAATCAATCAATCACTTTGTTGTTAATACCAAAAACCGACCTGAGCTTTGGGTGGTAATTTTAACTATCTGGAGGGTGTTGCTTTCAGCTAGGCTTAGTGAGAGTGATTGGCAGCAAGTCGAGCCCTTGCATATTTCTCTCCTTAATAGGGGAGAACGAGCATCTGAGAATTTTGCCACTGTCTCCAACACCTAATTTTTTTTTTAAAAAGCTGCTACTTATCAATTCCTGTACTACAAAGAATCAAAATTAAACATCAATAAAAGGTGCAAAGTCAATTAAACATCAATTACCTCATCTTCATACAATGTCAACTCTGTGATTGTGAATTAGTGCTCTAAGATACCTTTGAATTGGATAGTTCCATAGAACAATGCAATTGTTCTAAACAAGATTAACTATCATTTTCTAAGATGAGCTATAATAACATACCATTGTCAGCTGGAAGTAACAGAATATCTAATAAAAATTGGCAAAACCACAGATAGGGTGAATTTTCAGAATCAGATTCAACACCTCAATTATGTCAACATGGATCAAGTTTGTTTCTTTCTCTTTGTTCTGCCTTCACCAGTGTCAAATTATATTAAGGGTTGCTGTTCTCTTTGTGTACCATTATGGGTGACTTTAGTGTCTGAAGCAACATAATTCATTCTCCATATCCCAAGGGACTGCAAGATTCCCTTCTACATCCATTTAACAGAAATCTCTTGACTTCACCATGATTGACTGGCCTAGGTGGCCACTCCTGAGCCTGTCAATGTGGCTAGAGATTGCCACAATGATTTACACAGGCCTGGATTGCTAACCTTCCCTGAAAACAATAACAATAGCAAGGTAGAAGGGATTTTGCTGACGGGATAGGCCAATGAGACCCCAATCTCTTGATATGCAGATAGAATCAGTCCCATCTACTATTACGTGTGCTACAAAATGATCAAGGGTAGATGGGTAGGCAACTAACTGCTGATAACACATAAATGCATAGAGAAGGTACTTACCAACATTTTTATGTGATGAATAAATGGATGTATTAAATTGAAAGTGGTATCAGTTCTGCCACTTTGTAGCATTATAAGTAATCACTTCACAATTCAACTTCTATTTTCTCACCTCCAAAGTGAAACATTTCTTTCCTTGTAGCATTGCTGTAAGCATTGTAGGAGATAATATATCCAAAAGGCCTTTGTCAATGGAATAAAAGTTACTTTTAAAAGCATACTTTTTAAAAGTATGGAGGCACCATTTTGTAAAATTAGTTTTTAGTGTATTGTATCTTTATATTTTATTAGAATTGAAATATTCTGATGACAATCTCATTTTAATGACAAACCTTAAGATCTGAATAATTGGAAGATAATGCAATAAAACAGAACATATTATCTAAATGAGATTTGAAAAGAAATTTTATTCCTTAGTGCTGAGTGCCGCAAAATTTTAAGAAATAGTGTCTTTCTGGCAAACACTGCAATTTGATTTACAATTAGGAATGGCTAATTCTGGAAAAGCACATAACATCCAAATATATGAATGCTTTAGAAAAAACTCAGAAAAGCTTATACAGTATATTAATAGCTTCCACTTATATTTTTGCAAGTGTCTTTTTGTAACTCTCTTAGCTTTGTAACTTACTCTTACTGAATTTTCCCATTTCCAGATGTTGATTAAAATAAAATTTTAATACATATTGATCAAGATTGGTCATAACAGTCAGACACTTTATTCAGATGCTTATCTAGAAAAAAATTAAACAGATTACTTTTATTGTAATAAAAATATATGCCATATATTGAATATAAAATTGATAAATGCATGCATGCTTCCATTTTTTCATGTTAAATTTCTACTTCTTATCTTAAAATAACTCTGGGAATTAGTAGAAACAGGCAATTCTAGAGAACACTAAAGGGCTTGAGGAACTTGAGAACATAAAGTAGATTGTCATGGACTGAATATTTGTGTCTTTCCAAAATTTATATGTTGAAATCCTAACCTTTAATATGATGGTATTAGGATATGGGGCCTTTGGGAGAAAACCAGGTAATAAGGATAGAGGCGTCATGAATGAGATTAGTGCCCTGATGAAAGGTATTTCTTAGAGCTCTCGCCCTTTCTTTTCACCATGCGAGCATACAAGGAGAGGTTGGTAGTCTGCAATCTGGAAGTGGACCCTCACCAGAACCTGACCATGCTGCACGATCTAGGAATTTCAGCTTCCAGAACTATGTCAAATGAATTTCTTTTTATAAGCCACCCAGTTTATGGTACATTGTTATAGCAGCTAAAACTGAGATAGGATTTTATCTTTTGACTAAGATTGATATGAAAACCTCTGGATTTAACAACAAAATATTCTCTGAAAGTATAGAAAACAGCAACTCATTAAACTTACTGTAGTTAAATGGCAAATTTACAGTGGCTCATAACCTGGGAAGCTAATACTTGCCTTATTAAAAATAAAAATATTTTTAAATGATGGAGATAAATAAATATAACTACATTGCATCGACCTCTTTTTTAGGCATATTGGCTAAATCTTTGAATCATAAAGAATTGGGTTGAATTCCAGTATTAACCCTTATTAACTCCATCAATTTGAAAAATATACTTAATCTTCCTGACATTCTAGTTCCTTTACTACACACTGAAAATAATAAGATACATCTGATAGCATTGTCATGAGGATTAAATGACAATGCATACTGATCCCTCAGTAAAGGCCATGGAAAATCATAAGTGCTCAAATAAATGGTACTTTCTCTTTTGATTTATTCAATTAACACATACTAGAGAAGGCTTTTGTTATACAGTCAGAAATTAAGAGCCTGGAATATCTATACCCTATACTACTTTCCTTTTGAATATTAAAAATAAATTCAATTACAGATGCACATACACACACACATACAGATATACACACATACACACAATTTTTACTTTACCATTCTACTATGGGATTCCATGCTCAAGAAAGGCCACAGGAATCTATGGGAGATTTGAAAAGTGCTAAGAAAAAGCCCCTCTCGTCAAGTGGCTCACACTCTGATTAGGAAGATACACTTTTCTATAAAAGCACAATTACAAGCCAGCACTAAAATACAGGTATAGAATTCAGAGAGATTAATTTTAACAGAACAATTTAGTACATTTTTTTTTTTTACCAACACAAAGCCAGGTGGTTGAAAGCTTTCTGTGATTGATCCACTTATGTGCTGAAGATTGTCTGGTTTATTTACAGAGAGAATCAATATAGGAGGACAAGTGTGTTTTTCTAAGTAAGAGCTTCAGTGAGTCTTACTCTTGAAGGAGGATTATTTGTGATACATTTGACTACAATTTCGGTTCAAAACTGAAAATAAAAACTTGACAAATAAAAGATTTTAGAATCAAAAGAAAAGAACACAGGCAAAAGATTTATGCTTCAATGAACCTAGCCTCAATCTTAGCCTCAAAAATAGCATAAAAAATTGTTGACACTAATTGTATTAGTTATTTAATTAACCCTAATTGTGCTTGGAAGATTTTCTACACTGGAGTTGAAGTTTGCTTGTTTTTTCTTTTTCCTTTTTTTTTGCTTCTTCTTTTTAAATCAGCTTGAAACATTGATGAGGCTTGGTTTCCTCATCTCTACAATAAGTGGTAATATTAATTCCTAACTCATTGGGCTGATTGTTGTGAGGAAAAAATGAAGTGATGTGTCAGAAACTGTTTTATGAACATTAATTTAATCTGAATATTAATATTTTGCCCAAATCCCCCCAAATATGCCACATCTTAAAGATTCCTGGGTTATACATTTCAGTAGGTGAAAGTGGTTCTGTTTTCAAGGATTGTTATGTAAAATATTATTGTTTTGAAGAAATTTGCCATGTCATTTGTATAAATGATTTTCCAAGTTACAGATGATTGAGTTCTTCATTCTCAAGGAAAATTTAAAAAACATGACAAATAAAATCCTTCCCCTTCCAGTCCCACCACTCCCAGTTAATTATTGTTACTCTGTTGAGTGATTTCCTTTTATTTAGGTCCCCCAGCTGAGTCTCACCTGAGGAAGAGAATCCCAGCGGGTGAAAAAACTGTGCTCACTAGCTTCAACCCCCTGCAGGCTGCTGGCGGGAGCAGAGAGGCTGAAGCCAGAGGAAGATCAGAAATGTTCAAAACGGCAGATGTTTTTATCATGTGGAACCCTCTCTACAGTCCGCATTGACATGTTGAGAAGCTTGCAGTGGCATTATAGGCTCAAGGTTTATTTCTGGATGCTGCTACTCCTGCTACGCCTCCACCAGCATCAGGGGATCATTATGCATTTCTAATTAGAACAGTGTTTTAAGGCTCTCTCCAGAACACCATTCTTTCAAACACTGTTTAATCAGGTGAGGGACACCTGCCTGAGGCTCTAAGCATCTTTCCCAGTGAATCAGGTCTTACCTCCCACCGAGTATGAGCGTTCAATTACCCTCAGATTTCTTCTCTCCCCTTTCTGCCTCTCCGCTTACTTGGAAGAAGCGGGAGTAAAACATCAGCCCCGGTGACAAGGCGGCTCTGGGCGATCGCTGGGCAGCTGTTAGTCCCCGCGCCGCCTCCAGCGCAAATGGCAACATGCCCTGGGGTCTCGGGAAGGCGGCTCAGAAAAACCCCAGCAGGGCTCGCATCGCAGGAGTTACTACTTCCCAATATCCTTCCTGCTCCGGCCTTGGTGAGGCGACTGTGCGTTAGTCCATCTCTATCTGCCTTAGGAGAGGACGCTCTCAACCGGTCAGTGACAGAGCCAGGCACGGAGAAGGGACAGGACCCGGAGGAGGGAGCGCAGGCCGCAGCATGAAACTCAGCCGCGCGCACCGCGTTCTTGCTGCCCCTGCAGCCCGCGCTCGTCCTCCCCACCTGGGCAGTCCAGGTGCGCGACCCATGTCAAGGGCCGCTGCCACTGCCGGGTGGGTCCTACTGCGGGTCACCACCAGTGGGGGCCAAGGACAGGCATTTTAAACGCGTGCATGTCCTAAGATCCAGGCCCTTGGGGGAACAGAACCGGTTTTATTGGTCCTTGTGGGTAATGTCTTTACTCCACTCAGAGAACAGATCTTTCTTTTTCAAAGATATGTTGCCCTCCAGCCCTAGTAGTAGATAGAGAATAACAGAGTTTAGAAAGGGAATTAACACTAGGCATTGTCCTCACAATAGAGCTGTCTGTCACAGTGACTTTTCACCCTCAGCGCCACCCCCGCTCCTCCTCCCCAAGTGTAGGATTTTAGGATACTTGCAGCCAGAGAAAGCCAATTGGCCTGAGTGATGCTAACGCCCAATCAGGATGTCCTTGGACTCCAGTAATGACGATTTTAAGGTCTCTGATTTGTGAGGGAAAGTAAGCATTTCCATTTCAGGGTCTTCTGAGTTGGGGTCATTAAATAGCACACGAGGTGATTAGAAGTTTGACTTTGATTTTACAGTATTGATGTAGATGCTCACAGTTAGAAAAATTAAAATACTGATTTTTCTTGTTGGATGAGACTTTATTAAGGATTAATTTACATACGATTAAATGTACACATTTTGTGTGTACAGTTGGTTGAGATTTGACTAGTAAATACATCATGGAAACATCAACCCGGTCAAGATTTAGAGCATTTTGAAGCGCATATTCGAGCATACTTCCAATTGTGCTAAATTGTTTCTTTTTATTATGAATAATGAGAATTCTTTATATATTGTGAATATAAGTCATTTATCAGATTTATGATTTTTTAGTATCTTCTACCACTTAATAATGCCTTCTGAAGAGCAGAAGGTTTTAATTATGTATAAATCCAGTGTATCATTTTTCTCTTTTTATAGTTAATGCTATTTGTTCCATTTTCAAAAAGTAATTGGTATCTACTACAAGTCACAAAGATATCCTTTAACATTTTCTTCTGGAAACTTCCGATATTTAGCCTTTATTTTTACGTGTACAATTCATCTCACATTATTTTCTGTACATGGTTTTATGTACGGGTTCATGTTTTTTTTTTTCCCATGAGGATATCAAGTTGTTCCATCCCCATTTGCTGAAGGAAAAGTAACATTCCACCATTGATTTAATTTTACTACTTCATTGAAGATTAATTAGCATAGTTGTGAGCATATTTCTGGAGTATTCTATATTCCATATTCTGTTCTATTGATCTACTTGTCTATTTTCATGGCAAAGCCATGGATTATCTTGCTTAATCAAAATGTAGAATGTCTTTAGAACTGAAAATGTAAATCCTCCCATTTCGTTTTTTCTTTTAAAGATTGTTTTGGCTAGTCTAGGTTTTTATATTTCCATATAAATCTTAGAATTGGCTTCTTAATTTCTATAAAATATCATTCTTAGATTTTTATTTGGATGGTGTAAAATATATACATAACTATGGGGAGGGGAGAATTGACAACTTAACAACTGTGAATCCTGCACTCAATCAATCGTTACCTGGCCAATTCTTGTAGAAGGCGTTCATGTGCCAAAGTGCCTGAAAGGTGCTGTGCACTTGATATTCTCAAATAAGAAAAGCTAGTTTAATATTATTATTACAGTTTGTTTTCTACTTGTTCATTGATCTCATGATTAGTTGAAAACTACTACAACACACTGAAAGTTCAGAAAAATTAAGAAAAAAACTAAAAATCAAATTTCAAAAATTAACTATAGAACAAACTTTCAGAGTACTGATATAATAGAGACTGACTCTATGAGTCTGGGAAAGACTTTAACCTCTGTAATTGCTAAGCCCTCCCCCTTCTCTTGCATTTATGATCCCTAAAATTTCTTGATTCTGGAATGTTTTTTCCTTTAAGATTCTCCCATTTAGTATTCTAAAGTCTGCTACTCAGCTTAGAAAGGTCTCAACTTAGGAAAAATATGACAAACGAAAGAAAGCAAGACCATATATGAAAGATGAAGATTCTGGTGAGGCTTAGTAGGTAATAAAAGTGCACTGCTCTGGGAAATAAGTGACAAAGACACATGTCATCTACTTCATCATTTTCTTAACTATCACATTTGCCTTTATATGTTTAACAACACAGATATACATCTAGATATGCATATACATCTGGATATGCATGTATATGTGTATATTTTTCTGAATACATGGAGTTTGGAATATATATAGTAATTATGAACAGATGGCCCTCAAAATTTAGTCCTACTGACATCGTATTTAGTAACCCTCAGATTCCTCATGAGCATATTGTCAAGCAGATGCCATCTATAGTCAATTATTCAACCATATTCAACAAATTCTGAAATGAATGAAAAAGTAAAACTTCCATGTACCAAATGAATATCGTGCTCATTGTGAATACGTTCATAGACACCGGGAGATATCATCATACTATAAATACTGATTACAATGTGATTATGTCTGACTTTAATGTGGTTTATTAGTGCTTTATTGTCAAATATGTGCCTTAAACATCTGTTTTTGGAAAGCATGTTGTGAATACAAATTGTCCTTCTAGTCTTATAGGTCATAAAAATCTGAGGTCCAGAGTATTTGAGATTTGTACAAGACATAGACGTAAACCAAAACTAAAACCCAGAACTTTCTACAATGCTCCTTCGGTTCTCCCATGTGACTACTCTCTATGATACATCTCTTATGTAATTAATCAATATGTGTGTAGTTGGTACCTATAATGTATCCAGAAATATTCTAATTATTGTGGTATACAACATAATTTAGAAACAAATTCTCTGACTCTGTAGAGTAACTGGATAAAACAAAGTTAGAAGTTAACTTTCATTGGTTGGCATCAACTCAGTTGATCCATGAAATGTCAACTGGCCTAAAAATGATTCCAGGTCATTTCTGAAACCTAAATCAGAGGTATTAATAAATTCTCACCATTAAAACTGTTTTCTTCCCTACAGTGCAGGTATAACGGCTCTTTTTGACCTTTTAGTTAGAGCATAAAATGATATTTTCAGTACATTTATGAGCTATTTTCTGAAATTATTTCCTGCAACATAGTTCACAGATAGATGCTTATATTCCTGACCTGTAAAATGCATGTTGTTGTGGTGTGGGATTGTTTAACAGGCAGCCTACTACCTGGTAAAGATGACAGTCACAAATATATTCATTTTCCATTTTAATACAAAAGGTTTATTGAGCTTATTTAGTTTATATATATATATTTATTTCTCTTTAGGCAAACAGATGGTGCTGTAAAAAAAAAAAAAAGGGAGAGGTGAAAGTATTGGATCGCTCAACAATTTGACAAGGCTGAAGGACAAGGCTGAAGATGGTTGTGGACCTTTTGGGTTTTGTCCCTCCCTTCATGATCTTTATTCACTTCCGGTGTTAAGCTTGTGAATATGGTACCTTACATGGCAAAAAGGACTTTATAGATGAAATTAATTTTCACCTTCAACTTTAAGAGAGAGAAACTTTCCTGGATTAGCCAAAGGGACCCAGTGTAATCACATGGCTCTTTTGAAGTTCTGACTTGGGGGGATGGGGGTGGGGGAGGGGATGGGTGTATACCTACAAGAAGAGTGCGATGTGCACTGTCTGGGGAATGGACACGCTTGAAGCTCAGACTCGGGGGGATGGGAGGGACATGGACAATATATCTAACCAGAACTTTTGTACCCCCATAATAAGCTGAAATGAAAACAAAAAACAAAAAAAAAAAAAAAAGAAAGAAAAAGTCAGAGCAATGAAAAAGAAGAGATGTGAAAGGAGAGGTGCTTCAGAGGGTCAAATTTAAAGTGTGAGAGGGATTTGATCTGCTGTTGCTAGCTTTGAAAGGTTCCATGTGCCTGGGAATGTGCTAATCTCTAGAAGTTGGGAGAGGCTCGGGCTGATAACCAGAAAGGTAACAGCGACCTCAATTCTACAACCATGTGGGACTGAATTCTGCCAAGAACTTGAAATAAGCCTGGAAACAGACTCTCCTCTAGAGCCTCCAGAAGGAAATGCAGCCCTGCTGAACCCGATTTCAGCCCAGTGAAAAACCCAGAGCAGAGAACCAAGTGAGCCATACTGTGCCCAGACTAGTGACCTACAGAACTGAGAAATGATACATTTGTGTTACTTTAAACTACTCAATTTATGGTCATTTGTAATACCAATAAGATAAAATTAATACAGACCTCATAAATTTCTTTTTAGAATCTGAACATTTCAAAAGTCAGGGAAACTTTATCTTCTACACTAGGAGTCAGCAAACTACAGCCCATGGGCTACTCCCAGCCCGCTGACTATTTTTGTACAACCTGAGAGTTAACAGTGATTTTATATTTTTAAATGGTTTAAAAAAACAAAAGAAAATTAATATTTTGTGAAACATGGAAATTACATGAAATTCAAATGTGAGTATCCATAAATAAAGTTTTATTAGAAAGCAATCACATCCATTTATGTGTAGTCTATAACTACTTTTTAGATACAATGGAAGGGTTAAATAGTTGTGGCAGAGGCCATATGTCCCACAGAGACTAAAATACCACCAGGGAAGCTTCGTCAAGATTCTCTCCATTCTTCCCCATGAGTGCTTGGAGATTCATGAAGGGAAGTCTCTAACAGAGTGCAAATCCATCTGTACCTGCAGCTTTCAAAGGCTTCACATCTCACTACAGCCCATACTCACAACTTAGAAATTTGGTTAAAAGTTCTTAGCTGAATTATTCTTACCACTTTATATATCAGTGACAGCATCTATCTCATGTCAGCAAATGTTCAGGTTACATTTCTTTTGTAGACTATTGCTTCTCAGATTTGGGGTGAGGTGGTTGCCCTTTGTCTTCAGCTTTGTGTTATATTCAAGAAAACCATTCATTTATAATGGAAGTGATACTCTTTCTAGCTCTCTAGGTATAGAACTGACACCAGATCTATCTTTTAATTTGTGCATATTGTCAAAGACATTTTCAGTTCAACCAAACTTTAGGAAGTAGCACAGACATGAGAAATATTTTTGTTCATATTATTTTTAATTGAAAAATCTTAATGGTATACATTAATGGGATAACATGATGTTTTGATATATGTATTAACACAATGAAATACTATTCAGCCTTAAAAAAGAAGGGAATTCTGTCATTTGTGACAATGTGGATGAACCTAGAAGACACTACGCTCAGTGAAATAAGCTAGGCACAGAAAAACATGATGTGATCTCACTTACATGCGGAGAGGCATTTTTTGGTCTCTCTCCAGACTCTATTAATGATGACGATAATAATATCAATTACAATATGTATTGAGTTCATAATTAATTTAATTAGAAAATAAGTAACCTTGTGGCTTTAAAATAGAATCCTCAAATTCTAGAATCTTTAATTTGAAGAATTTGGATGGGAGGATTTGAGGTTTTAATGTACATTATCAGAAGGTGAACTGTGAAGTACAGCTGTCAAAATTCAATGAATTATTATGAAGAGTTACACCTTAAACAACAGTTATCTAATTTTAAACTAACTAGTAAAATATATTTTGAAATGGTATTATCAACTAGAAGGGGGGACAGAATTGAGAATGAGTGAAAACAATATTCATGACTATGATTGCATCTGATTATCACTCTGAAGCACTCCTTGCCAAAGCATTTGGGTGAGAATTCTGTGTTTTCCTGTCCAGGGTAAACACAAAGATATGAGGTTTCTTGCAGAAAACAATTTACATGTAATGATAAATTTCCATAAGCTCATGAATAATATCACCTAGGATTAATGTTACCATAGGAAAAGGATAAAGGATATGTAGTCTGGTCCTCACATAAGGTTTCCTGTTAGTGTTGTCAATCATCCCTTCTTTGGAGTGGGAACATGGTGAAGAATGGACTTTATCGATTAATGAGAACTATGTCAGACTGTGTTTGAAGAAAGAAAATATTTCAGAGAGAGAGAGAGATCTAATGGATCTATTAGTTAGGAAAAAAAGATAATCTGCTCAAGAGAGAGAACTCAAGGCCACATTATTTTGGTATGAATCACACTCAGTTTGGTGTGGACTTCAAATGTATAGGTCCAGAATCTTGATATTTGTTAAAGTTCCCTGAGGAGAATAAAGGTTAGCAGAGAGAAGGACAAGAGTTCATATAACGAAACTCATCAAAATTCACAACATAAATTAGAAGTGAGTTTAATCACTGATAATGAGAGGTAAAAATACAGTATAGCTTGGTAAGTGTATTGCCTCCCAGTATGAAAAACTTCATTGTTACTTATAGTCACAACATCATCATCATCATCATCATCATTAACATTCCCTCTAATTTATTGAAACTGTTTTGTTGTGTCTAAAGTCTATGCTATTTACAAGTGTTATTTTTATTTTATTCTCAGAAAAACCTGAGATAGGTTTTGTGATATTTATTTTACAGAAGTGGAAATTACTGCTTAGAGAATTAAGAATTTTCAGGAAGTAACACACCTGTTCAGTGCACAGTCGGGATCATATTGACAATCAATTCTGAGGTGAGTGTTAAATATAAGAAAGAAGAGTGGAAGGAATCTCAGGAATTGTTTTTCCTGTACATAGTGATATTTAATGATCTATTCTCTTAAATGGAGAACATCTGTGTAGTTCTTGAACAATTTGTATTGCATCTCTGCTGTGGCAGGAAGAAATTACTGTTCATCCAGGTTGTATTTGAACTGGGCATTCCAAACCATTTTGTTTCTGAAATGAATTGAAAGTATCACTGAATATATTCTTCTTATGAACTGTAGGTTGTCTAGGCCCTTCAAAAACTAACAAAGTTGGTAGCTATGGCAACCTATTGCAAATGTTTTATAGTCCTTTTGATAAGAGCTGCAATAAAATTGGGAGGATGCAGATGCCAGCCCAGCCTATACCATAGATGCTGAGAAAGCAAGGAGTTCTTCATAGTGACAACCAGATACAATCATAGTCATGAATATTCTTTTCACTCATTCTCAACCCTGCTCCCCTTCTAGTTGATAATAGTACCATTTCAAAGAATTTTTTCTGGGGGGGGACAGAGTCTCCCTCTGTCACCCCAGGTAGTGTGCAGTGGTGTCATCATAGCTCACTGCAACCTCACACTCCTGGGCTCAAGTAATCCTCCTGCCTCAACCTCCAGAGTAGCTGGGACTACAGGTGTTCGCCATGATGCCCAGCTAATTTTTCTATTTTCAGTAAGGACAGGGTCTCACTCTTGCTCAAGCTGGTCTGAACTCCTGAGTTCAAACAATCCTCCCGCTTCAGCCTCCCAGACAATTCTCCCACTTCAGCCTCCCAGAGTGCTAGGATTACAGGCATGAGCTGCCATGACTGCCCATACAAAATTTTCACTACTGAGTTTAAAAGTAGGTAACTGTTGTGTGAGGTGTATCTCTTGGTACTAATTCATTGAATTTTGACAGCTGTACTTCACCTTCTGATAATACACTTGTAAAAAATAGCAAGTATGTATTAATGCCCTAGATATACATCTAAGTTCTCAATTATTTCTAATTATCAATTGATTTTACAATTACATATCATTACCATTTTCTGCAATAATTTAAGAAAACAAATTGTTCTGTAGAAATATAATTAAACTTGACAAAACCAGATGACATATTTTATATATTTTTTAAAGAAAAATGAAAGCAAATTAGAATCCACAAAGAAACCTGATTTGAATACATAACCTCTCAGCAATAACAAATCAAGATTTTTCTAACAGGTGAAAATAGAACTAGCCAACATTATTTTAATAGAGTAATAAAAGCAGGACGTTTATAAAATTTCACTGAAAATCAAAGACATTTAAGAAAATGCTATGGAAGGAAACCATTGAACTATTTTGATATCCCTGATGTCTCACAGAGACATCAACTTCACTATACATGTCCTTAAATTAATAACAAATTTTATTTCATTATATTTAACTTATGTCGAAACTTAAAATTTTAACTTAGATAGTCATATGACTTTATGAGCTTAACTCCAAAAACTGGCCTTTTATCAGGCTTTGGTCTCAGATTGCTGAATGTTTTACTTTCCTAAAAGAAAGAAATGCTGATTCATTAATTATATAACATGAAGTTATAAATATAGCTCCAGGGCATTTTGTTTGGGATAAGTTCTGGATATATCAAACAGATGGAAGTTCCTCAATTAGGCTTAAAATTCTTTCAGGCCAGAGTCTGAGTCTTAGACTTCTAAATAGTCTGTCCAGTTTATCTATAACCTGGAACTTGTGTTAATTATATACATCATTGCATAAATATGCCTGGCTTTCTGCATTCCAAGTGACCTCTAAACTCATTATAATTTATAAGAGTTTCTCTTTTGCTTTTATATAGTAAACTGAGGAAGCGTGGGACCTATGTATACAGGGCTCCATAATCATGCTTTGGGGTTTTTTTCATAGTATTTACAGACTTGAAGCCACTTTGAATAATCATAATAATGTTTAAACAAGATTTATATGGTTGAACCATCTTAGATTCATGACTTGGAAGAGTAAATGAAGTCATTCAAAGTATGACCTCTGCCTAATCCCAATTATTCAAAGAATTGAGTAACTCACTTCTCAAAAAATCACCCAGAGAATGACTCAGAATGACAAAGAGATGACCCAAAATTCACTTTAATGACACCCTCCATTATTTATTTTCTCTCTCTCTCCACACACACACACATACACACACTTTCTTACTTTCTTGTTTCCCTCAATCGTACAGTAATATTATTCTGAAGAGTCAATCCCTCCAAATCCTATAATTCATACTCCTTCCTTCAATAGAAAGTTTATCCCATTGTCTCTAAGAAGTTTTCTTTGACAGTTATTCCATGTAAATTTCCATTAATCTAAATGTCAATCAGTGTTTTATAGACAGTGAGAATCCCTCTGGCATACACTCACTTATATTTAACCTGCTAATCTCTTTTTAGCTGAAGAAATATAAAGTTTTCAATACTTTATTTCCTTATGGACTAAATCATACAGTGTCCTATTATCTGAAAATCAGGACATTAGAAAATGTCTTTCTTTTTAAAGTAACATATTGTGTTCACAGAATATAAAATTTTATATATATATATATATATATTCATTTGGTTGATTTAGAAAATAGAGAAATAGTAAAAAACAGAAAACCTTTTTGCAATCTTACCACTCAGAAACCCTATTAGCAATTATTTTAAACTCTTCCTCCAAATGGGATCATTTTAAATAACTTTCAATAATGCCTTTTGAATAAATGAATAATATTAATTCACTTATGTGGTTGTAAAAGATATCAACATAAATCAAGCTCTGAAGTTAGGGTAAATAAGGAACCATTGGATTGAGAAATTTATAATTCACATTTAACAGTCCATTGTACTGCAGAGGTTGGTAATAGGGCTCAGTCTGTCAGGTTAGCACCTTTGAATTGACAATTTGGTTCCAAATCAGAATCCTGATTACCAGTAATCTGGGGCAAATGAGCCTTAGAGGAAACAACATTATCTTAATTGAGGTTTTACCTAATCTCTCTGGGCACATTTTCAATGAACTTTGTTTTCAGTATATAACCCCTTCATAACTTTATAATGTACCAACACTGACATTATTAACATGTCTTAATCATGGACCTTTGAATCAGTAGGGGACAGGGCCCTAGATCTACATGAAAATGTTAGTTATACGTGTTTTTGTTTAAAACATTTTTTGATGTATTCCCATTGTGTGAAACTTTCTTTTGGAAAGCTCCAGGTCATATGAGTCATACAGTAAAGAACTGAGCTGATGTTCCCCATCATTTATTTCATGAATCAGGCAGAAATTAATTTACACAAAACAAAGATGTTCGACAGATGCTAATATGTGATAAGAGTCTGCTTCTCAAATTAATTACCATGAACACTGAAAGTGCTTCAAGAATATAGCTGGCCAGTTCTATAATTTTCTGCCTGCCAATAAAAATGTTCAATGCATTTTATTAGGAAAAATGACATATTAATGCATTTTAAAAGTAAAATACAAATCTATACATTAAAATTCAAGTTATAATTGGCGATGTCTTGTGTTAGTCACCCAAGGTAATATAATGTGATTAATGGAATCAGGATGGTTTGGATATAAGGATGGCATGTCCTCCTGAGAATTTAAACTTTGGTAAAATATAACAGCAGCGTGCGCTTGCCTTATAGATAAAACCTTTTCTTTGGAAACATTCTACTCTATAATTTCTAATTGAAAAAGTGACTAGTTAAAAAGTTTGTCTAGTTAGACAGTTATTTTTTCTTTCCGACTTCAGGCTTAAATATATTATGTAAAGTTTAAATATAATAATTATAGATCAAATAATAAATCTTTTCCTAAGTTCCACTGCAAACTAAAGATGTGGCATTTTTACTGAGGAAAGAGCCGTGTCCTCAAAAAGTATGCATTCTAAGTCTATTCTGTTAATTTGTAAGACTAAATTTGCAACATGTGAATAATCTATAGTTTATAATGCTTGGGGAATAAATTGCATGTCATGGTGCAGGCAGAATTAATGAGTCCTTAAAAATATTAGATTTTCCCAAAGGTGTTCTCTGGAAAATCCTGTATTTGATTTTGTGACACAAGTTAGTGGAATACCAATGAAGTAAAAATGTGAGTTAAGTAGTATCTAATACACAGGGCCAGACCTATTTTACCCTACAAATTTGCTTTTGTGGTAGTCTATAAATGCCCTTTTTCTTTCTATTCATATTTTAATGAAGCACTATAACCAAAGTAACATGCACATTTCCAAAGCTAAAAGTGCAATTCAATATTTTTAACTTTACACAATTCTTTTTAATCAGAGGATGAACATCACACCAAGGGAATGATCTTTTACTGTGTTCATCTGTTTCTCCTTTTGCTTCCTAAAGCAATCATTCTTCTGTGAGGCACTCTTCTTCCTGCAGGGCTCTAAAACTGAATTAACTGCAGGGCTCTAAATAAATTAACACAATTAATCAGTTATAAAACTCTTGACACAAAGGATGAAAATGTACCCAAGCACATATTACTTTTCATATTAACAAAGCATTTTTAACTGGAACCTGAATAAAGTGATTCATTGCCTAGAATTCTTTGATATTTGCACAGTCTGTTAATACAGAAAAGTTATTATATACGATGAAAGCAAACGAGAGTTTTCAACTTTGTTTTATTAGATGTAATTTCATCCTTTCAAAAGGAAAAATATGCAAAACTGAAATCAAATTTAAGAAATATCCAACTATATCCTTTCCCTAATTATTTTGATATTTATGTATTCCCTCTTTTGACTACGCCCCATTTGAGCTTTATAAACATTTGATGCTAAATGCATTTTTAGTTAAATTCTTTCAACATGGATAATTATTTATAGTATTTAAAATAGTTATAAATAGTAATTTAATGTTTAGAAGCTCATAATTAACTTCACTTTTATCTTATATTTTAGAAATTGCGAAAATTGTTACTAGGACTTATTTTTACTATTTTAATTACACGGAGATGGAACTTTCAGATCGCCAAGAGACAGAGGACAAGCAAGCAAAGCTTTCTCCTGTCTCTGTGTTCTTCATCAAACCCAAGGCCCAGAAATATTCCGCTATTACCCTGCTAATCGCAAACCCATCTGTTCATTGATTGAATTGACTTTCACCCTTCCCCAGTGAGCATTAAGCTCTGTGAAGGCAGAGAGCACATCTGCTTTTAGTACCTCTTTATGCCAAAGTTAATATTAGCTTGTTCAGTATCAGGAATCATTAGGTATAAGGCTTATAAAATTATAATTATATACAAATTCCAATATATATTTGCTGAAAATTCACCACTATGTTTCATTGGGATAGCATAATTTTCCATCCAATACAGCAATGCAAGAATAATATTTATGAAATTGGCCCAGAATAAAAAAACTAGGTGGTCATTTTTTAATATATATAGTTTTTCAAAGACTATTTAAATAAATCCCATATACTATTTGGGCAACCTCAAAGAGGGTTCTGTTGTCAACATATACAATGCCTTGCTTATATTACTAACATGATATTTTAGCAGACTCCTAATGAAATCTCTACTTTATCTTTGTGATTTTAGTAATCTTCCAAATATTCAGGGAAAGAAACTGTTTAATTTTTATCTCTCTGAGTTTAAAATAAAACACTTTTAACAGATTATATTTTCCTTTTGTTGCCGAGGCCTTTGTATAAAATGCTTAACCATACCTGGAATTTTAAAATGTGTAGTAAAAATAACTTTTTTTTCTGTTCTCTGACTGCAAATTATACCTTTGCCAAAGGAAACCTGCAAAGAATTCCCAGTTTAGTTTCAAAGATTTCAACAAATGTATAGTATGCTCTGAAATGGTACAGATGATACTGAACCAAACATGGATTTGAATGACATGGATTGGAAGTTACAAAACTGGATTTCAAAACTAACTCCCTAGGACTGTGTCCCTAACCATTGTTAGAGGAATCTCTTAGCAAAGTTTAGCATTTCAGAGAAGTCAAAGCAGACAGAGAAAAATTCAAACAAAATATCAAAAGAAAATTTATAAATATGCTTCGCTTAGGGGGCAAGGGTTGTCTTTCAATGGGGGATAACAAGATCCATTATAATGGTCTAACATTAGAATACTCAATGAAAAGTTAATTATCTAATCATATATTTATATAACACCTGAAATATGTGGGTACCACTGTAGATTCTGAGGAGAAAACAGTAAAGAAAACAGGTCTTGTCCTGGAACATGCATGCTAATGAACTTAAAGAATCTCTTGCTGAGAAGTTTTAGAGGGGTGGGGCAAGATGGCTGACTAAAGACATTGGTCACCAGATCATCTCAGAAAGAAGGAAATGTTTTAGATGGAAAAAAAAATACATAAGTCAGGTGTAATTCTGAGGGAAAAGTACCAGAATCTACAGGAGATGACTTGGAAGGAGTAAGATTTCAGCAGAGAGCACCCCCCAACCCCTGCTGAAACTTGGAGACTCATGCAAAAGGTAGGTGGGGGTTTTGTTTCTCCTCCCCTCACACCTCCAGCAAACTTCAGGCTCTGGAGCTGCTGGAGAGCTTCTCTGCCCTCAGGAGCCCAAAAACTGCTGCTGCCAGTGAGCTAGGAGCTTCTTGAGAACAAAGCACCAGGCTGCCAGCCCCCTCAGGGTCATTCTCATGTCCACAAACCCAAACAGAGAAGTCAGCAGCCATACTGCTTCACCCATTGTTTGACTTTGTCCTTCGCATCCTTCACTGGGAGCTTCAGCCCTCCGGTTTTCATGTCACTGGTCCTCGCACAAACATTTCCCAACTCCTACTCAGACTACGGTGGCCACTGGGGGCCAGTGGATCTGGGGGTAACTGTGTGATCCCAGAGCTTGGATATTCCAGGTGGGCTGCCTTCAGGGGAGAGGGACAAAGGGGACCAGGATGCCAGCTCTTGTCCATTCAGACTCTTCTCCTCCCACTCCCCTCCCCTGCCCACTGCTTCCAAGTGGCAGTTCTGATGTGAGTCATCACTAGTGCCCCAAGGAACAATTGAGCTAGGGACTCTCAGGAGCTGCTGCTTCCCCTCTGCCGGTGTGCCCACCACACCGAGGCTTCCACAGAGAGGAAAGACCTGCAGCGGACCAACCGGTGCTTGGACTGTGAGCTCCCGGCTCGCCAGCCCTCCCTAGTGCTGCTCACCTGGCTGCCCCATCAGAGTAGGGCATAGCCTGAAGCAAAGGGACATTAAACCTGCCTGAGCACTCGCTCCATGGGCAACTCAAGACCAACACGCTTCTCCCTGGCACCGTCAGGGATTGAACTTGGGGGACCAGGGGACAGTCCCACAGACCAGATCCTATACAAGAATAAATTACTAATGTTTTAAGGCACTGAGTTTTAGAATTTTTGTGTTAACCAAATAGTTGGCAAATTTATCAGCAGGCAATGTTAAATACCTGTCTTCATCAAAATTTACCTAAAGAGTGAAATTTTGCATCAACTGTCTAACAGTGACAATTCTTCTCCACATAAAAATTGTCAGAGTGAGTAATAATGAATTTTTATATTTTTTTCAGTACTGGTATTAAAACTGTGCTCTGTAGAATTTGAGAAGAAAAGACATTTCCAACCTGACAAAAGCAGTTTACTTTTGAGCAGGAAAGTTTAGGACCGTGGAGAAAATCAGGCGTAAAAAATAAGAGAAAGAAATGCTTTTGTTTTAATAGCGTGATTTGGAAAGAGGTTTAAAGTTGGAAAATATTCCAACAATTACCTGGATGACCTCAGTTAAATCACTGAACATCTTTGGTTTCTATTATCCTTGTGTATAATATGAATGCATTAGAATAGACATTCTCCTATACCCTTTGACATTTTAAAATTCTCACGGATTTGCAGAACGGTAAATAAAAAGTAACAAAATGGGCCCCTACTGTCAAGGTGAAGCTATAGGAGGTAGACGATTCTACTAAAAAGATCCATGTCCTTGGTCAGAAACCAAGATTAAGGAAAATCCAGAAACTTTGTTTTTCAGTAAAAGCTATAGGGTGATTTCTGTCTAACATAGACAGAGTGAGGGCATGCTTATAGGCTTGTATGCTTAATCTTTCTATTCACAACACCTAGCATAAGGGAGGTGTTCAATAAATGTTTACTCAACTGAAGTACTGAAAATTCCACCAGAGAAGATGTGTAATCATCAATGACGAAGAAATGAGGGGAGGTAAGCAATAAAATCAAAGTTTGGTGCTGTGATTTTGAGGTGAAAAATTTCCCATAACACCTGCTGAAGGAATTCGTATTGTCATTGTATATTGCTCTGACTATATAATTGAAAATCACGGCCTTTTTTTCACCCTCCTTTGTCATTATAAGCCTCTGCTGCTTTATACTTTGGAGCAATGAGACACAATTACAGGCTTAGCCCTTTTGATAGAATGAGGTCAATGTTCTCTTTCTTTTCACTGTTTCTATGATTTATCCTAAGTTTTCCATCAACTGAATGGGGTGGGAAGGTAATCCCTTTCTTGGAGCTTTACCTCAATATTGGAACCTTTTTGTTCAACTGAGAATTTTTACTGAGTCTTTGTAGCTCAATGTCTTTTTATTTCATATTATTCAGGGTTCAGGACTAATTTTTTTTCCTGAGTCTGTATGTCCCTTCATCTCTGATTTCACTCAATCTCCTTTGAGCTTTGCTTAAAAACGTACAGGTTCTTACACAGTTCTTTTCTTACTAAAGTTGGTCAAAATTAACCAATATATGCAAAACTCTCACTCTTTCCAACAATCTCCCTAGAGCTGTGGCTCTGAGTGCCTATTGCCTACGATCCACGTAAGCAAATGTGTCTGTTTTACCAAATATTTTACCATGGCATAATTGGGCTCTCCCATCTGCCACTTTGCTCCTCATCACACATGTCAAGATTTTAAAAATTCCAAATATTTTTACTTTGTTGTAAAAATAGAATTTCACTC
The DNA here is from genome assembly GCA_028533085.1 of Varecia variegata. Lineage (NCBI taxonomy): Eukaryota > Metazoa > Chordata > Mammalia > Primates > Lemuridae > Varecia > Varecia variegata. The sequence continues at coordinate 152,951,916 of CM052438.1, read as the reverse complement.
CAAAGTACTAAATTTTGTAGTTCTTAGAGTAATGCTAGCTAACTAAAGTAACAAACTACTAAATCTCAGTGGCCTAAGACAATAGATGTTTATTTCTTATTAGTATAAAATCCAAAATGGAAAAAATGGATGTCCCTGATTGGTAGGTGGCTCTATTCTCAGACATGATTCATGAAACTAGGCTTTTTTCTACCTGTGTCTCTGCCAACTTCAACACGTGGGTTTCAGAACTATAGTTTTTACCTGCATCAAGAGTGATGTGGAAAGAATGTGGAGAATTACATGTAAAAAATATTCATAAGCCAAGCTTGGAGGTACCTGCATCATTTCTACTACTCACATTTCATTGGCTAGAATTTGGCCATATAGTTCTGTTTCATTGCAAGGGAAGCTGAATGAAGAGAGAATGGAATTTGGGGCATGAATAATCATATCTGTTGTAGAAGTATACAGTTAAGCTGCCTAATCAAGCTTATATCATGAAAATGATAAATATATACACATAGACACCTAATTTTGGTTGGTTTAATTCACATCTCTCGCTCAGTGCCTAATGCAATAGTTGGGACATGGCAGACACTAAATATTAGTTGAATGAAGGAATAGATGAATAATATTTCACATAGACCAGATTGTGATAAATATTATAATAGTGGTACAAAGAAAGCAAAGAAAAAGGGTAAGAGAGATTAGTTACCATTCAGGACTGTGTATGTGAAAATGTAGAAATGGGTTAGTGGAAAAATAACTCTACAGCCCTAGGAAGATGATGAATTTCTGTTTGTTCTTATTTCATATAAAATCATCTAAGATCTTAATGAAACCTTGTGAATTAGTCAAGTCAGCTCCAATGTACATTTTCACAACATTTTAGACTACAATTAACACCATATTTTACTTGCTTCATTTAACATAAAAACTCTAAGAATAAATTCAGTGGTGTGCTAGGGTCAACTTTGACATTCGTTCCAAAAGATGATTTTAGCATTTTTAATTAAAGATATTCACCTTATAATTCGTAATCTGTCATGGTATTGGCAGTAAGTCTCTCTTCTCCTATCTGGATCTAATACAGAATAATGAATTAAGCATGGGCTCTGGTGTCAAGAGACTTTAGGTCATTTTTCTGTTCCACATTAATTCTATTGCCAAAAGAAAGTCATCTAATAAGGCTGTATCTTCCTTTGCCCATGTGTAAAATGAAGTTTAATTATAATAGTTCCTGTTATCACTACCCCAGAGACATTTCTTAAAATAATTAAATTAAATTTAAAAAATATGAAATAATCATTTAAGTTAAAAAATAGAACATATACTAATTATTAGAAGTACTTCACACTAGCTAGTAGTAATAATAGCATTTCTTATAAATATTTGAACTCTCTTTAGGATTTCTCATTCTAGATTTTGTGAAGTGGGTATGTTTATGTATTCTTCGATATATTGGAATACTAAAGTCTCAAGTGAATCTAGTATCATTAGTATGCTCACCTAATTTGGGCCTTTCTTTGTCAATTTCTAGCATGTATCAATTTCTTACAACTTAGACATTATAAACAAGGATGGATTCAGGTTTTGTGGGGCCTAAAGTTCATACAGTTTGGGAACTATTTTAAGAAAGAGAAAATTATGAAAACAAAATTCAGTATGTAAGTTAATGTACATTTGGAAAGAGACAATAATTTACAACACATTAAAAATTACAGAAAGCTTACTAATAACAAATTCAAAAAAGAAAAATCAACATATTTTTATTAATGGCCTGAATAATATGCCTCTATAATATGTGTATATTGTCTGCATGCTCTTTGATTGCCTCCTGATATAACTTGTTTTGTTTTGTTTCCTATGAAGATAACAAAAGAAAAAATAGTGTTTTATCTAGCATAGTTGGTTGAAATTATTTTTGCACAATTGATACTTATAAAAGCATAATTCACGTTATACAACTGAAATATTTAGACATTTATAAAGTTTAGATATGTTGTCAAATTTGTGAAAACCTTTTATAAAAAGTGTCTTAAGTATATGAGATATATAATCTGGAAGAACTATCCACAAATTAACTCTTTGTTCTCTATATATCAAACCTTATTTCTATTCTACCATGTACATACTTTCGGTGGTTAGAATGTAGTCATATTGAGCACCTTCATTTTAAATCACTAGTTGAATTGATACACAGTAGTAAAAGTATTCCTGGAAGCCATTCATACACCGGAATGGGAATTCCTACATATGTATAGATATGATGTTGATCTACATAATTATATTTCACTAAACTCAATTTATTTTTTTTATTTCAGCATATTATGGGGGTGCAAATGTTTAGGTTAAGTATATTGCCCTTGCCTCCCCAACCCTGAGTCAGAGCTTCAAGTGTGTCCATCCCCCAGATGGTGCTCATCGCACTCATTATGTATGTATACACCCATCCCCTCCTCCCCTCCCAATCTGCCCAATGCCCGATGAATGTTATTCCTACATGTGCACTGAGGTGTTAATCAGTTAAAACCAATTTGATGGTGAGTACTAAACTCAATTTAAAGGTATCTTTCATTGTCTTTCTTTTAGCCAGATCACAAAATTCCCTGCAGTTGCTCCATTGCTCTCCAAGGGGAAAGTGCAATAAAATGTGAGGTGGAGACAGTGGTCTAAACTGCTGTGGTTGAAATATTTTACAAAAATGTATGATACAGCCACTTTGGAAAACAGTTTGGCAGTTTCTTATAAAACTAAAGATGCAATTACCATACCACCTAACAATTATACTCTTGGGCATTTATACGAGAGAAATGAAAACTTATGTTCACCTAAAAATTTGTGTATGAATATATATTGCAGCTTTATTAGTAATAGCTAAAAACTGGAAACAATCCAAATGTCCTTCAATGGGTGAAACAAACTGAAGTGTATTAATAACATGGAATATTATTATAAGTTACAGATAAAATATTTTCGTTTTTGCAGAGTTGGGGCTTTCTGAATAAATTTTGCTAAAGACTTGAGATCCTGGGCAAAAAGCAAGCCTTGAGAACTTAATTTACAACTGTCAACATAGTGCAAAAATCCCAGAGAGATTTGCCTAACTCCAGAGGTAGAGTTAGGTACATTTTGAAATGTTTACATTTCAAAGTAAAATAAGGCTCCAGACCTTGGAGACATCTCTAGATCATAAAGCCAGGGACAAGAGAGAGGTTATGTGACCCTTGGAGAGATGTATTTATATTACAAAGGCTAGAGTGAGAACCCACGAAATTTCCTTAATACTCTATGTACTCTTAACTCTTGGACAAGGAGTGATCAGAAAAGGCCCACCCACAGAAGGTTGACAGCAGTCATACATCTTTAAAGAAGGTTACAAAAATAACATCAATTGGAATTTATTAACATAATTTAAAAAGCTAAAAAATGAAGTTAATCTTCTATTCAAACCACTGGAAAAAGCAGATGGTAGGGGTAGGAAGCAGAGCAAAGCACACACTCCCCAAGAGCAAATGAAAGATGTGATCAAAATAAAGATCACACCAGCATCAGTAATCAAAGAGCCTGGTGAGTCCAGGGAATACCAGGAGGCTGGAGGTGCAGGGGATGGAGCAGCAGCAGGGCTTACACATGCAGTGTCTACTGACTTCATGCTTGCAGGACTTTCAAAACAGGGGAAAAAACGACCTAAGTGATCATCTTCTCTAGTCCTCTATTGTAATTCTAGAGAAACCGAGATCCTACAACAGAAAGTGATTTATCCAAGGTCACATTTTACAGTCACCTCATGAAACCATAACCTTTTATGGCTCCAACATTATCTTTTTCGATTGTCATAATGTTTTCTATTTTTAATTCTGATTTGAAGTGGGAGTAGTTAAAATTATACAGACAGATGCACACACACACGCACACAGAGGAAAGGGAAGAAAGGACATTTCATTTATGGAAAATGGTTCATTCCAGTTTGTCACAGTTAGTTAGCATGACATTATAGGCAAGGATGTGCAAGGATAGGGGTATATCCTTACACTGACCTCAAACACCCTCCACCTTCTCAATGCTATTCAGTCCTTTGGAACATGACCCCTATAACCTTTTGCCAGCAGTCTGAGTTACCCTTAGGAGTATTAAGTTGGTATCATATAGGACATGAAATACGATTGTTAAAACCTTCTATACCATGGAGTTACTCAATGGAATTCCTATATTTCTATTTTAATAATCATTTTGTTCATGGACATTTTATAGAATGTCACTCCATATCCTTTTTGGAAGCAGCACAATATAATTTATGAATAAATACATAAGAATAGCAATAGAGAAGCTATCAGACCCAAAGTCAGAGATTTTACCTGTCATTTGCTGTGTGACATTAAATTACTACTTAAGGTCTATGGGTTCCAAGTTCCTAAAATCAGGACAATGAAATGGGTGATATCTAATGTCCCCTCTGATCTTGACATTCTGTAATCTAGATTTTTAAAATAATACTTGGTAATCTTCTGTAGATTTACAGGAATCTAGTAGCTCCTCTCTTATAACCCAGTACTATGCTCTTCCTTCTACCTTCTCTTCTTTCCTCCAGCCTTCATTTCTAATCCTCTCCCCTAATCCTTCAAGAGTGGGGAGAACAAAGATAGCACTGAATTTCTTTTACTACGTGGCCAGAAATGAGTCCTTTGTGCATGAAACTTGTAATAATTGTTTGTCTATGGTCCTTACTTTAATAGGTTTTTGGGTCAGTAAGGAGATGGATCATGATTGCTACCTGGCCAAATAGCACTCTATGTGTTTATATCAGCCTAAAACTCCTTTGGGGGAATCTATTTCCATTTATTGAAGCTATTTAAATATAGGCCCCGTCTAACCTTTGACAACTCTGTCACAATAACAAGAAAATACATTGTATCTAAACATTGGGAAATAATAGATACAAACATAGGGAACCATGAATGAGATTTATTGTTGGTAGTACCCAGGGCAGTTTTATTTCTCCACAAACATCAGACTAATGTATCAAAAAAAAAGAAGAAGAAAAACGGAAAATTAGTCTTACCCTCATAGCTTGTAAGATGAAGCCGAAAGTTGGATCCTTCCTTTACTGCAGATTTATTAATTCAATAAAAGTTACTGTAATAAGAAAGGTTCAGTTATCATGCTATGTGATAGAGCCTGCCTGGTAAAGAAGCCAATAATGTAGCAGAGCAAAGTTCATGATGAAGAGAAACTGAGTCCTACAGTGTCGCTTGAAGATTTGGATAAGGCTTTTCTTAAAGCCCAACCTATTCCTGGACTTTTCCATTGTATATATCTAATAATGCCCATTTTGGATTTGGCCATT
>CM052438.1:152898246-152946087 GCA_028533085.1 Varecia variegata | reverse complement strand
GACTTTTTGCAGGGAAAACGCTTCCATAACCAACAGGATGGAGAAAATGCTTTATAAGAGTTCTTTGAATCCCGAAGCATGGATTTTTATGCTATAAGATTAAACAAACTTATTTCTCGTTGATAAAACTGTGTTGATTGCAATGTTTTCTATTTTGATTAATAAAGATATTTTTGAGCCTAGTTATAATGACTTAACATTCAGCATCTGAAGCCGCAATTACTTTTGCACCTACCTAATATAATATAATACATAAGGGCAAGTGGTGAAAAACAAATATTTTCTTTTTTTTTTAAAGACAGGGAAGATAGGGTCTCACTCTGTCACCCAGGCTGGAGTGCAGTGATGAAATCATAGTTCACTATAACCTTGAACTCCTGAGCTAAAGTGATCCTTCTGCCTCAGCTTCCAGAGTAACTAGGACTATAGGCATGCTTCATCATGCCTGGCTAATTTTTTATTTATTTTAGAGACAGGATTTTGGTATGTTGCCTAGGCTGGTCTCAAACTCCTGGCCTGAAGCAATCCTCCCACCTTGGCCTCCCAAAGTGCTAGCATTACAGGATGAGCCACCACGTAATAACCATGATTTAAATACAGTAAGTTTGAAGAGCCTATTAATTTTTAGTAAATTAAAATTGAGTTGATGATTTTGAAGAGTATTAGCAGAAGTATTTTAAATGAAATAGTCTTTCTGGACTTATGTCTACAGGGCAACACAATTCTGTAAATACCAACTCTCATGTGCATGCAGTGATTTCAACACTGGAGAGGTTAAGGTTGTGGTTATAAAATTTTAAAAAATAGCGATAGGGGTTGTGATATTCTGGAGTGGGAAGGAGGTCATGCCCACTTACTGGAGGTTCCCTGAACAAAAATGTACCTCTCTTTAGTAAGGTTAATATCATTCTTGGAATATAGTGCTCAGTTTTCAATATCACATTTCAAAATACATAAAAAGATGAAAAGACAATGTCAAAAAAGGTTGGGGTAACTGAAGTTATTTTAAAGAAGGGAAGCTTTAAGAAGATGAAAAGATAAGCTGTAAATTTGTGAAGGTGACTTAAACTCATTCAATGTGGCCTTAGATTAGATACTTAGAGGTTAGAAGGTTAGTGGGAAAACTTCCCAAGATAACGGTTTTTTTGGTAATACAGTATAAATATAATTCTGTAGTCAGAATTTTCTGACAATGTAAAATACAGGTTCAGAACACTAGAATTTACACTGGGAATTCAGTTACTAGGTTGGTAAGTTATTCAGCCTTGAGAATCTGGAATTCATAAAATATGGCACAAGATATTATCCAGGGATAATTAAGGGACAGGTTCATAAAGGAAAGAATGGGAGATCAGAAAAAAATGTAAATAGAGTGTTTTAGAGAGTCTTCAATGAAAAATAAAGGAATCCCTATTTTATATTATTAATATAAACAATAAGTGCTGGGAGAAGGTATGGGGGAGGCTGCTTTAAGAAATTACTCAACTAAAAGAATACTTTAATGAATTTTCAAATGAAACAAAGGACCTATTAAAATAGATGCCATCTCTTCTGTATTTATGAATACTTTTTATACTTGGATTTTATTTGAAACATACAGAGTACCTTTATACTATGAAGATTTGGTGTTGAATAACTCACAGACGGATTTGAAAGAATGATGACAAGGTGAAAACCTTTTAGGAATAAGAAATAAGTATATGGAATGAAAATGCTAAACAGAAAACTAAAATATATGAGCATGATACAGGAAAGTGAACCCCAAAACTGGGGTCTGGCCTGAAGGCCAAGTGGGTTTTTGGCTTCACACAGGAAAGAATTCAAGAGCGAGCCGACAGAGTGAAGCAAAAGCAAATTTATTGAAGTAACAAAAAAGCAGAAAGAAGGTTTGGTCCATAGGTAGAGCAGAGCTCTCTCTCAGAGCAATAGAGCGTAGCTGTAGTATGGTATTCCGGGACCTTATTTTATGCTTTTTATTTAATTTTATGTTAAGTGGAGAGAGGATTATTCATAAGATTTCTGGGAAAGTGGTGGTGGGGGGGGGCGTCCCAGAATTTAGGACCCTCCCCTTTATAAGCCTTATAGGGTAACTTCTGGGAGGTGCCATGGTACTTGTAAACTGTCATGGCACTGGTGGGCATTTCTTTTAGTGTGCTAATCCATTATAAGCAGAGTATAATGAGCAGTGAGGGTAACCTGTGGTCACTTTTCATCATCATCTTGATGCTAGCTGGTTTGGGCTGGCTTCTCCACAGCTTCCCGTTTTATCAGAGACCTTGGTTTGGGTCTTATGAATCCTTTGAGCAGGGTCTGACAGTTCCATGTCTCAAAAACGCGATCAAATGCAACATGAGAAACAGCAGCAGTGGCTCAGTAGAATCTCATTTGCTCGTATCACACATTCTATTGCTATTGCCTTAACACACTAAGGGATTGAGTGTTTATTTTTTCAGTGAAACTATAATTCTCTTCAGGACTCTCTGCAAATATCTAATGTGCTTAGAGTAGTATCCATAAACACACTATGTGTGACAGAATGTGGTGGCAAAGTTTAATGATTTTATCACTAGTGTTTTTATCCCTTAATAAGGCAACTTGTTTGCAAAATGTATAAACATATAGTGTGGACACTAGGGAATATAGAAGAGTAGAAAAATAATTTGCTATGTTTTTTGAAACTGACTTTGGCTGGATTGTGTGCCTTCATTTCTGGCTGGAGGTGTAGAAGAAGCTTATTTTCCATTCTGTCAGAACAAGTTGCTTAGGAGACAGCAATATATAAATTACCTAGTCTATCCTCAAGGAGATCATGTTTGCCCAGATAGTGGAAGACAAGTAGCTACACAAATATAAATAAAAAGAAAGTACAAGAGAACAAAAGTTGTATGGGACAGATCACACTTCCAGAAAGCAATGGGAAGTAATTATCCAACCTTCCTTAAGGAGATTATGTCTGAACTAAGCCTGGACAAGTCTTTAACAGATAATGGGGAGATACAGAGCAGAATATCCCAGGTAGAGAAAAGAGAGTGCATTAAAATACATGGTCAAGAAAGCCCAGATCAGATGAGGATAGGATGAAAAACATTAAGTAATTTAGATTGCCTAGAATTGAGAGTCTGATGATTTTAGAATAAGCAATCAATGCTATTTTTGAAATTTTCTGTTCACAAATTTATTTTTTGTGGTATTGAATATAAACCTTTACAGTGCAAAATCTCTTTATTTTCTCTGCAATAAAATAAATTTTATCATTACCTTTTTATTGTCAATTAATATTGTTTGTTTCAAGCTATGTTTAAATTGAAAATATTACAGTTAGTCTAATTTTCATTAAAAATTCTGGAGTTAAAATATCTCACACACACATATTTTAGCATGCCCTCATACAATAATATTTTGAAAAGGGAGTGTTCAAATATGAAATCTATAAGAAGTTTCTAAGTGAGCCAAATGCTGCTGAAAATGGCATAAATATGAAGTTAATTATTTTTTATATTTTATTAATACAGATAATTTGATTTCCTTCTTACAAAATGTTGAGCGATTTGACCCTACTTTTCAAAGAAGCAATCTACTGATTAATATTTCTCACAAAGCAATGCAAAATAGAAATCTATGCAGACAACTTTTTAAAGAAAACACTGAAAAACCAATTACAGTGAATTAAATTGCTTTGAAAAATTATTAAACTTTAAGAAACCTGTGGAAAGAAGACAGTGAGCTTTGGATATAATTAATGAAGAAAATGATTGCACATTACACTGAACTCACATGCTGCCAATCCTAGTTTATAATTACATTGCATTAAATCTACTAAGCATATGTACCAAAATAAATCATTAGAGTAAAAATTTATCAACTGGTTTCTCCCAAGAATCAAAAGCAACTCAGTGCAAAAAGGTTTGAGTATTTTTTGTTTGTTTCTTTCTTTCTTTTAGGTAAGTTACTAACAAAACACAACAAATTTGGATTCTTGATAAGGAAAACACATTGCAGCACATTTTAAAACTGGGCAAGTCAACAAAGTAAAGGTAATTAACTTGTTCATTAAATTAGAGTTGTATTTTTGTTTAATGTAGATAAATACTAATATAGTATTCTAAAATCATATTAAACCAGTGGAAATGCAAAGATGAAAGACATAGTCTTTGACCAGAGATGTAAGTTATAGAATAATTTTTTCCTATGCATCTGTAGTTACTAAAACAGTATATTTGGAATATTTAACAAACTTCTGTTGACTATCTACTTTGTGCCAAGTACTGTGCTGGGCATGATGAACTTTAAAAAATCAAAAAAGTAGGAGGAGGTAGAGGAAGAAGAAAACTTCTTATCCTCCTAAAGCTCAAAATCTAAGCATTCAGGATTTGATTACCTTAAATATTTCTGGGAGTATCTTAGAAATTATAATATTACAGCTCCCTTCCAGGGCCCAGCCAAGACTTAAGCAGACATATAAATATAAATGAATCACAGCCTTTACATAGTCTTCAGTGAAGTTTTTATGGTAAAGTTAAGCCCTATATTGGCTCTACTTAAAACAACTACAATTTTTTTTAACATTCTAAAATGATTTCATCCATAAAAGGGTTTTCATAGGTATGCTTTCTTGCAAATATTGAAAAGCCAAGGAGCATTTTCAGAGTGTTTTTTTTTTTTTTTTTTTTTTGAGACAGAGTCTCGCTCTGTTGCCCGGGCTAGAGTGAGTGCCGTGGTGTCAGCCTAGCTCACAGCAACCTCAAACTCCTGGGATCAAGTGATCCTCCTGCCTCAGCCTCCCGAGTAGCTGGGGCTACAGGCATGTGCCACCATGCCCGGCTAATTTTTTCTATATATATATTTAGCTGTCCATATAATTTCTTTCTATTTTTAGTAGAGACGGGGTCTCGCTCTTGCTCAGGCTGGTCTCGAACTCCTGAGCTCAAACAATCCACCCACCTCGGCCTCCCAGAGTGCTAGGATTACAAGCGTGAGCCACCTTGCCTGGCCCATTTTCAGGTTCTTTACCCCTCTATACAACTCCACTCTTATGTTGTATTAAAATCGCATATTATGCCAGGCTTTCCTACAAGAATAAAATTTCTAAAAAAACTTTTTTAATGTTCAATTTCTAAAAAAGTGCCTCACATACCATATATGCCTAATAATTGCTTAATGAATATAAGAACAAAAACATGAGTGCATAAATTACTTCATCTAGTATAACAAATGTAAGATTTCATTGTTTTTCTAAATATCCTTATTAAATTGTCTTCTGAAATGAGAAATTATTGTATTAAATGATACTTCGGCCCGCATCTGCATCTCACCAATCAAATGAAATTCTAATAGTAGATGCCAAAAAAGTAGTTTAATAATTACATTTGTTATATGTTTTGAAAGAAAAGTTAGGAAAATTTTATCAAAACTCTCAATGTAGATCACTGCCAATTCACACAAACACACAGACAAAACATAATACTTAGATATATTTCCCCCAGGGCTTCCATGATAACTTATAGCTAATTGTCATTAGGAAAGAATAAAGAAATCAAAATTCATTGTATCATCCCCAAAGTCAACATTTTACACTTTTTTTTTTCTACTGAGATCTAGGGCTTTTGATTCATCATATAAAGCAACTTACTCTACCATCAAGTTATATTTTCTTGCAAATGTGGTGACATGTGATATATGTCATTCATCTATAAAGGTCTCCCAAAATATCCTCCATTTTATCAGGGGTAGGACGTTGTGGATTCAGCTAACCACAGGAACAAAAGTCACAATTTATGATAGTTTTTTAAAAAATGTTTTCTTAAAATTCTTCTTGGTGTTCTGACATATATGAGAAATGTACATGTATCTAATTTAAAACTTTTTATTCTTTTTGATGATGATTTGAATAAAAGATATTAAACATTACCATTTCTCTGAAATTATAATTTCTTTTAGCTAAGAAATCAAGAATTTCTCAGTTAACATTATTTTTGTGTCACTTTTTTTACATGTTAATGTGCATACTTGCGATAATGAATTTCCACACTGTGTACTTAACACGGAGTTGCATAGCATCTCTTCCCAAATGGCATCTGGAACATCAGGTAAACTATGATTTTGAAAGGCCAGGGAATTTTGGCAATACTAATTCTTATACAAGGGCATCTCCAAATCACCCTAATTTTTACTTCCTTCAGTCATTAAATACACAGAAACCAAACAATAACAACAAGAAAACCCTGCTTAATGAATCCTGCTGTTCGCTCTTTGGCGCATGAAATTCTTCCCTTAGAGTTGATACAAGTACTTCTTCACGTCAAAGAATCCAGAGGGGAAGCAGAACCAAGGACTGTAGGGAGAGGGAATGCATGACATTTGTCCAATTCACTAGCTGCAAATTACAGTTTAGGAATGCTGAATATTGAATCTGTGTAGCTCTCACTCCTGATGCACTTCTGTTTTTATGAATGATTTTAAAAGTGAACCTTATATTATGCAAATGAATTTGTAACATCCGCTTTTTTTATTTATTAAAAAAGAAATGGTACTACCTACCCTCTCACATGTGGCACTGGGGGATATTGGTAAGGTCACAGGTCAAGAGTACCCAGCTGTTGCCTCAAGTGGGCTTAAAGTCCTATCTAATAATGGGTCTTTTTATGAAAAAAAAACAAAAACCAGAAACCTTACGTTGGATCACGATATCACTAAATATCGAAAAGACAGTAGTGTTTCTTCACCTGTCATTAGTGTATGTATTCTGTGGCCTATGGCTGAAAAGGAGCTCCACATTGCAGGAGTGATGGAAGGAATGTGCTCTTGGCTTGGTAGTTCCAGGAAATCTCATGCAGAGGTCACAGACTCAGAGGGTGGATGGAGATTGTGATGTCTTTGGACAACTGAGAATATCTCAGGGTCCCACAAACATACAGGAATCCTGGCTCCTGGATCTAAAGGGGCTTGAGTTATGTAGTATAACAAAGAAGGACAGGAAATCAGAGCCATGATAAAAGACAAGCTGTCATTGTTTATGAAATCCCCAGAAGTAAGGATAAATGGGCTGAATGTAAATGAATGCATTAACAGTGATACAAATTTCAGCAAGGAAATTAGCCTAAGTAGACTTACAGTTTAAATTGTATAACTCAAAAAGATATGTTGAAGTCCCAATGCCCCATATACGTGAAAGGGACCTTATTTGGAAATAGGATCTTTGCAGATGCAATCAAGTTAAGATAAGGTCATTGGGATGAGGAGTGTCCTAATGCATATGACTGGTGTCCTTATAAGAAGAGGAAGACACCCTGTGAAGACAGAGACTCACAAGAAGGATGCCATGTGATGACAGAGGCAGAGATTAGACTGATGCTGCTGCGAGCCAAGAAACACCAAGGATTGATGACCACTGCCAGCTAAGAAGAGGCAGGGAAGGATTCTCCTCTACAGGTTTCGGAGGAAGCATGGCCCTACTGACACCTTGATTTTGGACTTCTGGGCCCCAGAACTTTAAGACAATAAATATCTGTTGTTTTAAGCCACCCAGTTTGTGGAACTTTGTACAATAGCCCTAAGCAACTAATGCAAGTAGCAATAACAAGGAAACAAGGTAAAAAAACAATGGCTTAGACTACCTACGTGAACTAGGTCATGGTTTTCAACTACCCTGAGCTCTTGTCAGAATGATGTCATTAGGCTCTAAATGAAATAGTTACTTGTACTTTCTGGCTGATCCAGGCCGCACTGCAACCTGCGGAAACTAGGAAGGTAGCACGGTTGTGGTACGTTCTCGTGTATGTTATTAAATTGTGTTCTTCCATTTATTAACATATATTTTTGAAAGCCTACAAATGATGGGCCCAGAGTTTTAAAGATTAACTTGTGCACTCTCTCTTAGGAGAGAGCATGTGCATGATTATAACAACTTTTATTAATTGATACATGAATACACATTCAGGATAGGTGGTTGAGGCAGATAACACAGTGGGACAGAGTGTTTACTTCAGAATTGAGCAGGCATTGGCTCCAATCCCTGCTCTTCAAATTACTAGTTCTATATTGTGGCATGAACTATTTAATTTTTAAAAATTTCTCTTTTTCCTAACATATAAAAGAATGATAATAATATATACTTTGTAAAATTTGGGGTACAATTTAATGTTTTAAAGCGAAGACTGCCATAGAGTAAATGTTCAATAAATAGAAGCTTTTATTACTGAGAGTCATAATATAAAATAAAATAGAAAACTGTAGGGAAAAAACAATTATACCTGTTTAAAGGTACCTGGGAAATCTTCAGGGAGAAAGCAGGCTTCAAATCTCAGCAAAAGGGCTAATTAAGAACTCCTTAGGAAAGTAAGAAAGCTAGATATTCCAGGAAGAAGAAACTTGATGTGCAAAGATATGGAGACATTTTGGCCCCTGATGCCCAGCCCCACCTGTTTGGTAGACACAGCAGAGAGAGTAAGCATTTGCCTAAAACTGCATGTGCTCTCCCACCTTGCCTTGCAATTAAGTGAGGTAAATTATATGGGGTGCTGATCAATGAATCAAACAGAGGTGATGTAAGCTACCCCCAGTTCTGCTCCTTGGAAATATCCTGTATGAAACCCCAGCTTGCTTTTCTCTTGTCAGGTTGATCTAAGAGTCTGCATGCTTAGATAGATTTACAAGTGGAAGAAGCTTGTATCCTTTTGTCTCAAAATGAAGGAGAACCTTCACTGATGTGCATTAGGCCCTGCATGAACTATAATTTTGTTTGTGTGTGTGTAAACCACTGGGATCTCAGGGTGTGTTGCAGCAGATAACATTAATTATCCTGACAATAAAAAAAGACTATAATAACTCCTCTTTACCCTCCATACTCAACATGTAATTTTCCTTTCCAACAGCTGCAAAGAGTTGAACAAAACTGTCTTCAGTTTAAGTGTGGTTGCAACCCAGCCAGCAAACCACATGGTAAGATGGAACTAATGGATACCTGTGTAAATATCCGCACTCTATCTTCCCACAGGTAGAAAATAATCTAGTCCTTCAATAGCCAACATCAGAGGATTTTTCCAAGCAGTAATTCATTAACTCCTAAGTATTAATTGCAAGTTTTTTAACAACACAGATGGGTCATGAATAGTAAATGTACGAAAAGCAATATATATAGAAAAGAATTAAACTATTATGGCTTTTGAAGGAAGTGAAGCTATTAAAATATAATTTTTAAAAAATGAGAATGGAATGAGAATGTAATTTCACAGGCATAATTCAAAAGTCTAAGTACTTATGCACCATGTGCAATTACTTGTAAATACAAATTAGAGGGAGATGTGGCAGAGCTAAAATATAGTAAAATTAGATTTATGAAAATTCTCATAATGTGAAAACAGAAAATAAGTGTCTAGTCATTTATTTCATTACAATTCTTATAAACCTACGCTAACCAGAAGAATGAGATCCACTGGGAATAACTCGGAATATAGAAACAAATTAAAATAAAAGTTTATGCTAATAATTCTTAACAAGGAGATTAATTACATAAAAGAAGTTCAGCCAGAAAAGCAGAAACTATCATGTATATGGAAATAATTTAATACTAGCACCAGTTTCCAGAGCAGGACATGGGTGGTGATAAATCTGAGAATGAACCAGCTAATGACCAACACAGATTTCACAAATTGTTGGGGGGAATAGGATCCAGTTTTACTGACCACTGCCACTTTGTGGATGTATATATATACATTTTAAACTTTTAGCAATTCTGTAAATTATATATTTTTAACATCTTTCAGATGAAAAAAACTATGAATCAAATAACTAATATGCCTAAGTCACCAGCTAGTAAGTGGCAGAGCTGGAATTTGAATCATCTGACTCCATATACTGTCCTATCTACCATATCATGTGATGTAGTTTAGGGAGAGGGGAGCAGAATTTGGTGATTCTCCCTTACTCTGAGTTTCCATAATGATATGAACAATTACTTTCACAAAATAATTAGTAACACTATCCCACGCTGTAATATTATATCTTTATGAACACAAAGTATATTACCAAAATGAGGTTTAGCTATGTATGCATGATGGAGCACATTTTGCAAGCTGAGAAATCCACTTGCTTAAATAACAAAGGAAAACCCTACATCTTGTTTTTATGGCCACATATGTACTATTAGTCCCAGAAATTACAAAATGCCGTGTTTTCTCAACCAAACTTTTCAGGCTTAATATTCTGCTTAACTTTTATTCCAGCTCAAATTTGCTAATATCTTCTATAATATCTAATGATGAATTATGTTAATTGTCCAAAATTAAATTTCTTGTTAAGAGATATAATTTCTACTAGTTAGATAAAATACATTTAAAAATGCATTCTTCTGTACCATAGAAATGAGATGTCTGGGAAATCAGTGGGATTAGAAGAGATAAAAAGAAAGAAAATGGCGAAAAATAGACCTCCCTTAAAAAAGCATTTAGAAACTAACTCCACGATGAAGGTAAATTCTAAAGTGCATGAGCTTCACAGCTTCAGGGAACTTCAAGGAGACTCAAAAGATGCTTTGTAGACTTGTTCAAGTTATAAAAGTCTTTGCAAAAATTCTCCAGTGGTTGTAAGTATCTGGAGGGAAGATAGACCATAGAGTTTTCAGATGTTCAGTTCTGTCTCGTCTCAAGGGCGTGTGCTTCATTTTATTCCATTCTTAATTAAAAATCAACACTCCAATACTGTGTCAATGTATCTCCAGCACTGACTCCTTCGCCTTTCCTTCAATAATGCATGAACATTGGAATTCCAATAAGTACTGCTTCATTCACTACAGCTCAGCAACATGCAAACTGCCAAACTATCTCAGAAGAATTAAATGGTTAGGTTTCCCTAAACTCTGAGAAGCAAAACTAGGAGATATTGGGGAGATGTTTAAATGTGTTAATAAGGAGTTGGTGAATATAAAAGAAAATGACTTGCTCAGAACACCCAATAAAATAATACTCATCGTCATTAAGTTATGTGCCATGCACTTTCAAAAGAGCTTTATATTTATTACTTAATTTAATACTCACAGTAATCCCACAAGGAAGTACTATTAATATTTCCATTTCACAGTGATAACTTGTCCACAGTCACTAGGCTTGTCTGTGACTGAGTCAAGATTTTGACCAAGGCTCACCTGACTCTGTCAAAGAGTTTAATTGAAACCACTGCTTCATATTACTATCCTCAAAATAAAGAAAAATTCCACTGACAATATTTACCTCAAAGTGCTAGGAAAGTGGAGCTTTAAAAATTATGCAAGAAATTGGATTCTCTTGTGTAATTTCTTGCTTCAATTAGTGGAAGTCTCCAGGTAATCTAAACTGAGGGGCTGATATTCAGCTACTTTGCCCAAAATATTGAAATTTTTAAAATAATCGTTGGTAAATTTTGTATGAATGGGAACTACACGTTACCTACCTAATGACTTTAACTGGCGTGAGCCATGCAGGCAGGTAATGAAGACTGAGAACAGTGCTGGCCTGAGATGAGCTGTGCCTGCAGAGCACAGTAAGTGAGCAGTGATGACTTTGGGGAGGGAAGGAAAAAGTGCAGTAAAATAATTTGCCCTTTTGTTCTCATAGTTTTAAGGTTTATAGGCAAACCCATAATTACAATAGGCATGCTCTAAAAATTATATCTTCCATGGGTGCCACATAAATTTTAGCTATTTTATTTTTTTAATTTTTTAATTTTATTTTTTTTTGTAGGCCCAGCTTGATGTTTATTCATTCATTTGGTCATGCTAGAAACTGGCAACCTGTGGACTGACTCTAGCCCATAGGCTTAAATTTGTTGTTTCTTAGCCTTCACAATATTTAAAAATCAGATTTCACATAAATCTACATTTTCAGCTTCTTTTAACAGAGATGTCCCTTCAAAGGGTATCTGTGTTCCTGTTCCCCCAGCCCCCAGCATTCCTTGTCCCTTAGCCATCTGGGTCTTATAGGTACCTGAGTTCATGATCTCTGGGTTAGAAACTGCAGAGGGGACTGTGCCCACTCCATCAACTAAGGCATGGTGCCAACACTCTCTCTCAGCAGACTGATGTTCCAGAGCTCAGTTTCCTCCTTAGGAGGGACTCCATATTTAGGGGAGCACAGAAGACCTTGCATCAACCCAGGTCTCTGAGGCTTCGACTCCTGAAGGTGAATCAAGTGAGCCCCACCTTGACCAGACCTTCAGTCTCTCTCCCTCTGTTTCTTCTTTTTGGTTCTCTGGTCAGTGCCGACTCCAGCTTTCTTCCTCTGACTGCCGCTTCCTCCTCTTCTTACCTCTGCTGCTTGAGCCAGTGTGTGCTCTGCTGTCTACTTCCCTAGTCCTGCCATCTCCTCATCTCTCTCATCCCTTACATCGACAACTTCCTCCTCCTCTCGATGTTGCCATGTTTCCTTCTTGCTTCTCAGCACCTGAAAGGAATGCAGATGAGAAACACCCAGAACACACTGAACAGAGCATCAGGAAAAGCAAAAAGAAGAAAAGGCAACCTAAAGAAGGAAAGGTCTCAGATGAGAGAGAGGGAACAACTGTAGGGAATGAGGAGGAAGAGGCTGCAGGAACAAGTGGGCTTAGGGAATTGAAGAGCAGAGAGCAAACCGATCATTCCCCTAGGAAAAGAAAGAGAAAGAAGAGGCAGCACCATGAAGAGGAGGAGAAGATGGGGGTCTTGGATGGAGGAGGAAGAGGTAAGGAGGCTACAGGTGCTGTCAGGACAGAGGAGGTAGAGAGCACAGAGTACACTGGCCTGTGCAGCAGAAGCAAGAAGAAGTGGCACCGTGAGAAGGATTTGAACTTAGAGGATGAAGAAGTCGAGGAAACTGTTTTAGACAGTGGGACCAGGGACACAGAGAACAGAGCATGCAGTGACGGAGGAAATTTTAGCTATTTTAAATGTTGATAATTACTGGTACTTGACCAATAAATAGTCTTTGTTTCTTTAAATCTTAGGAATATTGCAAAAAAGATGTGCTCTTTTACTTGCATAATCTTTTTTTCTGAATTGTGGTACAATACACATAACATTTACCATCTTAACCACTTTTAAGTGTACAGTTCAGTGGTATTAAGTATGTTCACATTGTTGTGCAACCATCACCACCATCCATTTACAGAACCCTTTTCATCTTCCTCAACTTTGCACCCATTAGGCAATAGCTTCCCATTCTGTCCTCCTCACAGCCCCTGGTAACCACCATTCTAGTTTCTGCCTCTATGAATTTGACTACTGTGGGTACTTGATATCAGTGTAATCACACAGTATTTGTCCTTTTGTGACTGGCATATTTCACTTAGCATAATGTCCTCAAGTTTCATCCATGTAGCATGTGTCAGAATTCCCTTGTTTTTTAAGGTTAAACAATATTTCATTGTACACATATGGCACATTTTTTATTCATTTATTTATCGATGGACACTTGGTTTGCTTCCACTTCTGGCTATTGTGAATAATGCTGCAATAAACATGGGTGAACAAATACTTCTCACAGTCCCTGCTATCAATTGTTTTCAGTAAATACCTAGAAGTGGAATTGCTGGATTATATGACAATTCTATTTTTAACTTTTTGAGGAGCCATCATACTGTTTACCACAGTGGCTACAATATTTTACGTTTCTTGCTACAGTGCACAAACATCCCAGTTTATCCACATCCCCAACACTTATTTAACACCTTTTTTTGTGGTTTCTATAAAGATAGCCATCTTAATGGATGTGAGGTGTCATCTCTTTGTGGTTGGGATATTTTAATTGATGAGTCAATACTTGCTCCTTTGTGGGAGCAAGACTATAAATACATCCTTCCTAGTTACAATTTATTAACAAAGTATGTAGTCTAAGTCACAAACTCTCCCATTTTTCCCTGCTTAAGTACTCTTCCATTAAAAATATTTTCTACACGGTATACAGTAGGTGTGTATCAGAAGAGACTGGAAAATTTATCACACCAGTGCAATCTCCATAGCCAATTCACAGATATTTGTCTTAACAGGTCTCATTACTTCTTTAATCCTGAGTTAGCATTCCATGTAGGTGCCAAGAAAACAATTGTTTGCAAGATAGGTATAGGTTCTATTTAACAGTGCAACTACTTTCCCCATGTCCAGAAAACCCAGGATAATATCATGTACATCATTTCTGCAATGAACTGAATATGTCCCCCCAAAATTTATATGCTGAAATCATAACTCCCAGTGTGATGGTATTGGGGGGGGCTTTGAGAGAAAACTAGGTCATGATGGTGGGGTCTGTAAAAATGGGATTAGTTCCCTTATAAAAGGGACTCAGAGAGCTCTGCAACCTTGAAGCGGGCTCTCACCAGACATGGAATCTGCTGGCACCTTGGTCTTGGACTTCCAGCCTTCAGAATTGTGAGAAATAAATGTTTATTATTTAAAGCTACCCAGCATGGTATCCTGTTATAACAGAAACTGCCTACTATAATTGTACAGTCCATGAGAAGAGAGAGAGAAGAAAAAAGAAAGAGGGAGGAAGGCAGGGGAGAAACTCTAATCACTCTCTAAATAAAGAATTGCAAATAGCTGTCTAATTTAAATTGTGCCTTGTCAACACAGATGCTTCTTCCATTATTTTTCTGAGTTTAGTACCAGCCTTAAATCTTAATGAGAGACTTCTCATGCCTTATAGAGAATTATTAATAAGTGGTCTGGGTGAGTGAGAAAACATTGCAAATGTCAGAAGCAAGGAAAACAGTAGGAGGTGATTGATTAAATGGACAGTTGTGGATTCAGAGAAGAAATGATTAAAATCTGGGCAGAAGTGGAAGTACCCAACTCACCTGGGTCTCTGAATCACACTTATGGCACCAAAGACTGTTTAGGCAGCTGCACAGGGTATCATGAATCAGAATCTACATGAAGTGACCTTAGGGTTTGATTAAAAGGAAGGACTGTGGTAGAATTTAAGAGAAACTGAGAATCACACCTATACTAGGAGATGTTCTGACAGAATATAAAACCACAGGAGAAATTAGAGGCAATGCGTTCTAATTTCTTGCTGGAAGCAGGAAACTCTATGAAACATGTCAGAAACCATTCAATTTTTGCTTGACTATCTCCCAAGATTAAATGCTTACTCCTTTATAAAGAAATATATTCCTTCCTGCTGCTTGATGACTTCATGTTCAAAAAGATATTTTTTATGTTGAGGCAAAATTTACCCTTCTTTAAATTCTCTAAGTTTCTCCTTTTTTTCTACCCTCTAAAACCTCAGTCCTCTCCTCTTCCCAAACTGCTTGTTGAGTATCATACATCATATTCTCTGCATCTTGTGTTCTTGAAATGAGCATCTCTAGGTCCTTCAACCATATCTGATTCTCTAACTTTCTAAACTTTATTTTCCTAGTTAGCTTCCTCTGAAATTGCTCATTAAGGGCAAATATATTGTCTTATTCATTTTTGCTGCTGTTATCACTTGCAAACAGTGAGAATTTAGTAAACAACTTCTGACATGAAAGTCATCTTTAAAATGTGCCACCCAAAACACATTGTAATGTTCAACTTTTAACAAATAACAGAATATTATATAAAATCCAGCAATAAATTTTTTATAATAGGCTTTTCCAGGCAACTCTTTTTTATTTCTGTCCTAACATCCCTTATCCTCTATCTACTCCCTATCCTTAATATTATGCTCTGTTCACCTTCACTAGCATATAAACTTATCTTCAGGAATGGGTCCAGCATATTCATTCACACAAATACACAGAATCAGATGGCATATTTATAACAATTGAGTGTGCTTTTGCACAGTATCAGAATCTCAATGGATGAAATTTCAAATAATGGAAAACCAGTGGATTGGCTTATCATTTAAAATATAGGAGACTAGAGATCCTGGTACATTCTTGAATGTGTGCGTCAGGTTTTAATTGACACTAAGTGCTAGTTTTTTGGATGGAAACTGTTGGGGAGATAGATATAAGATCCACAGCAGGTGTATAAAAGGAGTATTTGTGGGAAATAACTATTTTCATTGCTAACACTGGAATGTTTCTACAAAAGGTTGAATAGGAGTTTTCTAGGATATTAAGCAGAATCCAATAAATGATATCCTTAACAAAAGTCAATAGTATCAATAAAGGAGGATTAAATCACTTTGAAGAATTAAAAATAAAGAGCAATCATGGATAAAAATAATGCTGCAAAACAAAATATAGTTAGAGATGGTATTAGTCTGACATATTGTAAGCAGCCTTGAATACCATGTAGACTTGTTATAGCTCAGCTGATGAAAAATTAGAACTAATATTTAATATTTCTGAAATTCATTTTTTACTTGAATAACAGTTCTGAACAGGTATGATGTGGATCAGCAAGATCATTCTTCATGTGGTTGTTGATGCCTGACTCCATGAAGACTCAGAACCTTCTCATTCCCACTCACATTATAACAGTCAGAAGTGAGGCAGATGATGGCCCTGCCTAATTAAAAGAGAAGGTTGGAAATATAGTCTAGCTGTGCACCAGAGTGCAAGAGAGAATGGATTTATTATGTTAAAGTGTATGTATGCAATTCAATAAGCCTTGTGGAGCCACTGGTTAGTTTTCAAGCTGGGAGTAACAGGAGCAAAGTAGAGTCAGAGAGGACATATATTTTCTGTACAACGAACGAAAAGAGATGACAGTGCTGTATGAAGATCTTTTTATCTGATGATCTCAGTGTAGAAAATTATTGCCAAATGCCATTGGGTTTTCACCCCTGTCCCTGAACCAATAACATATGGGTGACTATTATACAACCACCATCAAACAATTAGATAGTTTACTGAACATCCTTTGTCTTTGTCATTGCTCCTGGTAAGCTAATTTTGGGAATTTTTTTAACACAAGCAAAACTAATCTGGCTCTATTTTAGATTCTAAGTTTCATATTGAAATGAAAACCAAAGGAATTACAATAGATCTCTACAAAATGCCACAATATATAAGAGCAGAGAGGAACTTAATCCTACTGAGCAGTTTATTGGATTTTCTTTTTTAAAAAACCTGTATGATACTTGACAATTGCTTTTTTTGGTAACAACTGAAAAAAGGTTAAACTTACAACGTTTTTTGAGATGCTATGTATCTGTTTGTAAACATTCGAACACACCTCCATGCAGGCTCTTAGAAATCATTAAATATCCTTCAAAGACAATTCAAAAAGTGGACTTAATTGTCTAGAATAATATGAAGAAATTTTGATGGATCATAGAATAATAAAAGCTTAGCATAGGATGAACTTTGAAAATAACCTCACCCAGCTCTCCCCTTAATGCAAAATGAGTCCCTTTGGTGCCATTACTGACAAGCAGATGTGTCACATTCCCAATGTCAGAAAGCTTAATATGAAGGAACCAGTGAACCTTGAAGAACTCTAAATGTCACAATGGTTAGGTTACAATACTATTCACAATAAAAGGTACAACGCTAAAATATCAGTAACAGTGAAAGAGGAACAGGTACACTTTGAATATTTGCATCTCCCTGCTCTATCTCTGATGGAGTGATTATCAAGGCTGGATGGTTCAAATAATCATACAATTCCTTAATTGCCTCATTTGTTTTAAATAATTGAAAGTGTATCTATTACATATGCCCTCAGATCTTGTTGCCCTCTACTAATGGAGGGAATGTGTGAGGAAGGTAAAGAATTACATTGTTCCTTTAACTGATGTAAGAAATGTAGAACTGATGATTTTGAAGGATGCAATAAGCCTGGGGCTCAATGACTTCTGTTAAAGTCCAGATTCTTAGTTAATGGTGACTCTATTCTTTCAGTTGGTCAAGCCAAAAGTGCTGGAATCATACTTGACATTCCTCTCTTTCTCTCCCACCTCAAATCCAATCGCTGAGCACTCAATAAATGTGTTAAATGAATGACATGAATCTCAATTACAGAAAGTACATATTAGCTTTGGAACATTTGAGAAAATTAATTATAACTCACATCTTCAATTTCTTCCATATATAATAATAATAGGCTCATCAGTTTGTTGGAACTATAAACTAAGCTAATTGTATAAAATTGTATCTAGTTGGCAAGTAGTGGCTAGTAAAAAAATATTTGTTCTAAATATTGCTATTTCTTTTTAGATTTTCTCTTCGAAACTTGGTTTAGCTACTATAAAAAAACCTATCTTTTTCTAGTCTTGAGGGATACTATACATCCCTAGGCCAAATCCCTTCATTATAATACCTAATCATACAAATATATATCAAACCGGGTCATTTGTTGCATTTGTTATCCTTCCAGAGCCTTTTTTCTTTTCTTTTTTTTTTCTTTCTAAATTCAATCCTTCAAGTAGACTAAGAAAAGATCACCCTGTTAGTCCAAATCTCTTTATTTCTTCAGAAGCTTTATGAATTTCTTCAGACATGACAGTCTCAGTTTCTAGGAACACAACAGAAATGGGGCACAGTCCGTAAGCTGAGAAATCTCAGGGGACTCCTCATCCTGTGCCATTTGCTTCGCCATTCCATTTAAGGATCCTAAATGAATGTATTGGTGACTTGGCTAATCCATTCTCGCAAGCCTGATAATTAACTTAACTTTTAAGAGACAAAGTAATGGTGGAAATTAATTATGGTTATTAATTTGTTTAAATGTTAAAAATGGTTTTGAAAGTTCATAACCATGAGGTATAATAGTATGGAAGGTCTAGGTTATTCTGTAGTAATTCAAGGACCCCCAAGTCTTACAGGAAGTCTTATTTCTTACTCAGGGTATGCCCTTCTCGAGTCAGTTCTGTATCATTGTTACTCAGGAACGCAGACTGATGAAACCTCAACCAAAGGGTAAGGGTTGTGATTCTACCATGGAGAAAGGTGTGATCTAGAAATATTACTGAACAATATGAAAGACCATGAGATATATGGAAAGGAAACAAAAAATGTCAGATTGTTTTTCCTGAGTATGTATTGTATTATGTAGAAAGTTGTCTCTATAAACTGATTTATAAATAGAAAGCATGAAAATAATCCAAGCAAAAAGAAAAAAATTGCATTTTGTATCTGTATATTTATAATAACAATGAGATTTAGCCCCTATTAAGATAAAAAAAAAAGATATTTTTTCTGTATAGGCAAATAAAAAATAAATTTTCCTTCTATTGTTCACCAGAGTACCTCAGAAGGCACTTTTTAGCCATGTAAAGTATTTGATTCCATAAATATTTATAAAAGATAAAAATGTTAAAATACCTTATTAATATTAAATATTAATATTATTAAGATACAACTATTAAGATTAAATATTGCTAAGGAAGTTATACAATGGTAGACTAATAGAGGAGTTGGCAAATTTTTTCTATGAAGGGCCAAAATATTTTAGGCTTTGCAGACCAAGATGCAAAATAAAAATCCTTATGTAAGTAAGAAATTATATAACAAGAGAGACAACAATATATGTAAAATTCTTTGATGATATTCAAAATATTATAACAATTGAGCATAATTTTTAATACATAACTACTAATAAGAATAATATAACTCTCTTTGGGGGATAACATTTTGCTTAATTGAGGTTCAAAATCAGTGTTCCCTTTTATCAAAATAAGTTGCAGATGTTCATCTATTAATGGTGAACTTTAATAACATTGTATGTATCTCATCTTTAACAGTGTGTTTTCACACATATAGGTACTGCCGAATACTAATGTCAGTCCACATGCATGTGATTTTTTTTTTTTTTTTTTTTTTTTGAGACAAAGTCTCGCTTTGTTGCCGGGGCTAGAGTGAGTGCCATGGCGTCAGCCTAGTTCACAGCAACCTCAAACTCCTGGGCTTAAGCTATCCTACTGCCTCAGCCTCCCGAGTAGCTGGGACTACAGGCATGTGCCACCATGCCCGGCTAATTTTTTTCTATATATATTTTTAGTTGGCCAGATAATTTCTTTCTATTTTTTTAGTAGAGACGGGGTCTCGCTCTTGCTCAGGCTGGTCTCGAACTCCTGACCTCGAGCGATCCACCCGCCTCGGCCTCCCATGCATGTGATTTTAATTGAGCATATTCATTACTTTGAAGACATTTACAGACTTCTCAAAGATTGATATTTGACTTTTAGCTTTTTATTGCTTTGAAACAATTACTTCCAACTGAAGATTTGGTAGGAATACCTAAATTTCCTAGTTAAATAGGTTCTGAAATATGAACATTTCCTTGGCACTTGCTTTGAAATCCAAATAGCACTGCTGGAACAGTAATTTGAGCTCAGGATAATATGTTTGCTGCAAATCTGTATAAGAATGGAGTTATCTATGCTTATTTTAACTTTTAACATCATAGCAAGTGTAAAAAGCAATTCGACATTACTTGTGATTCAAATATTAATTGTTGATTTTTCACATTAGGTCCTAATTTTCTCATGTAAGCAATATTTTACTTTGTAATTTCAGTTGACTTTTAAGAAACTTTATCAAGTCTGAACAAAGGCTAATTTCCAAAGCCATTTAGTGTTCAATAACAGTGTTAAAAAGTAATTTTTCTCATTTAGAAACATTTCAATCCTGGGCCTGAGCTGAAGATATTGCAAAATAACTTTCCCACTGCTAAGCTATTTAACTACTTTGTGGTAGGTCGATTTAGGATAGAGAGTCTCTATTCCTGACCAAAAAAAAAAAAAAAAAAAAAAAATCATGATTTCACAATGAATGAGAGCATGAGAGAATACACAAGAGCAAATACAGTTCATTACTGACACTATTAGTTCAATAACACATCTTATGGTCATTGTTTTCCACAAAGTACTTCACAGAGGCTAATTCTCAGTGACTGAAGAAACATTTTAAATTTTCTAATGTTTCTGTATATGTTTTTATGAATATAAGTATTGGTGTTAGTAGCTTAAAGATGAATGAATAAACCATAAGACCTTAAGATATGTCTTTTTTCTCTTTAATTAGAGTACCTTTATGGCACTCTATGAATCAATGAATAGTGTAATTACAGTGTACAAAATTCTACTTATGTTTAATTCACCAATTTTAGGCCCAAGTTATCTCACAATTTCCAATATTGCCTGATAATAACATAATTTGTTCTCACCATAGTGCTTTCCACCCTTTTCAAATCTCAGAAGGAAAGGAATATAAAGTCTTTAAATGATACAAAGGATTCTTGCATTTTAGAATCAATATAAAGCAATCAGACAGACAGTTATATATTTGTTTTAGATAATGCCCTAAAAGAGTGAACTGCATCTGAAAAGCCCTGGATAATTGTTTTGTAGCAAACTTATTTTTAAATGGATTATCCTTGGATTAGAACACTTCCTCTGGAGTTCTGCCTTCATATTGGACCTCCAAAGAGGAAAGAATAGGCATGCAAATTATTTCCAAATAAAGTAGTTTCCAGTGTTTCTTAAATCTCTGTATATCCCAGTCCTTTTCTCTGAAACACTCATTAATCTCAAAAGAGTGCTATGGAATTGATTTATAATATGACAAAGAGGCCCACCCTGGCTGATATTTGAAGCCACAAAATAAACTTGCAAGACATTTCATTCTTAATCTTTATGTTGGTTCCCAAATGTACTGAGACTAGGACAACCGAAGATGAAAATATTAAAAAGGAAGAAAAAGAAAAGTTAGGAGATACAAATGCACTGAGTGTAATGCTCAGGGGCTTATTATCCTCACTTAGCAATGATATTAATTACTCTTTTCAGTCAATATCCTGCACTTTCCTACTTATCTATATGACTTTGACTGGCCGTCTGGGTACTATTGCAGAACCCAGTGAATAAACACGCTGGGAAAAATCATAAATAATTTAACATTATGAAGTACAGTTGCGTGCTTTCTTGACAGCAAAATAGCATGGTTAATTGTGTTCTTTGCTGACATTACTTGAGTGTCATTGAATTTGTTTCCATGTCACTTCTCCAATTTTCTGTTTATTTTACTTTTTTTTCCTAAAATACCTTTTTCTGTTGAGACTCTATCCAATACATAGTACAATAATGAGATAAGAAGATTTATTGGACTTACAATTTTACCTTCATATTTGATTACTCTTTAAAACACCTCTGGACATGTTAGAATTTTCCCTATCCTATGAAACTATATAGCATGAGCAAGGTGACCATATATTTTATCTTTCAAACCAGGACACTTTGGAGAGTGACAGGATATTTTATTCATATTATAATAGGATAATAAATGTAAACTGAATTTTATAATGCTGAAAATAAAACAGTAAATGTAAACTGAAAACTGGGATGTATGGTAACACTTAGCACAAGAAACAGAGGATTCATGTTGGGTTCAGACATAGATTTGAATTCTAGGTCTGCCCTTTATGAACTGAGTGACCTTAGGGAAAATTACTTGAACTCTCTGGGCCTTAGATTCTTTATATAAAATTAGGATAATAGCTAGGCTCATCATAATACATGAGAATTAAATTAGATAAAATGCTTCAAATAATGTCTGGAATAAAAAAAGATAGTTGTCAAATGTAATTATCTTTATTATTTTTTTATATCCTGAGAGCTTAGAACAGTGTCTAATACATGGAAGGTTTTCAATTAAGATATGTTAAATGAATTTGAAAAAGAATACATGAATGAAAACATACATAGAAACTAAACTACTAATGGAATTGAATAAAATTGTAATTGTCTTTTATGATAAACCTGTAGCTCACAGAATGGCTAGTAGATGCTTAGAGTGTACTAGGGAACAATCGAGCCAGACCTGGAGAAACTACAAAATAAGCCCAGATTAATTATTCTACAGAAAATTAATCTACTTAATTTCTAAATGTTTTTTAAACCTCAAAACAAATGTAATTGTAATTTCTATTTAAGCTAAGCATGTAAAAATTCTTTCTTCATTTGATTATCAAATAATTTTGTGTTTATCACTCTTCTTTTAACAAATGTATTAACCAGGATAGGCTAAGTTATGTTGCATAAACAAAGAAACACATAAAATCATTATTTAAACACAACAAGGGTTTATTTATCGTGCATGCATAGTGCACAGTTGGCATGGGTGACTCAGGAGGGCAACTGCCCTCCATAAAGTAACTGTGTGACCCAAGATGCTTAGATCCTGTGGCTCCACTATCTCAACATGAGAATTACTTTCTGATCACCATAGTAAGGGAAAAGGAAAGAGCTGAAGAGGCTCGCCCCAGTAAACAAATGCTTCAGCATAAAAATGTTCCATGTCGCTTTTATCTCAGGCCATTGGCAAGAATCGATCATGTGATTCCATCTACTTAGAAAAGGACTGAGAAATATAAACCTCTCAAATGTGCACAGGAGCAGATAATCAATATGTTGGAGCACCAGTCTTTACCACAGATGTGTTTTCATTGGTACTGCAGAAAAACATAAAGAAAACATTTCTCTTAATTCTAGCATCACACCAAGATATTTTCTATTTTTGTTTTGTGAATTAATTTCTTTCTTCTTTCAGGTTCTTGTGGTGCACCATGCATAACAGTATGACAGTTATGTTGCATGCTTCTTTATTTCCTTAATATTATGCTATAATATGCATATACACACCTACATTCTTCAGAATTGTAATTTTGGGAGTCGCATAATATTCTATCATGTGGAAATACTGAAGTTTATTAAATCTAAATATTTAGCTTGTTTTTTTGTTTTATGCTATTAGAGTTTTAGAAAATTAATTGTAATAGTTAAGGAAAAAAACAGTAAATGATCAGATCTGTGTGATTATGAGAGTGGGGTTAAAAAAAAATACCTTTAGTTAAACCAGTAATGGGGCACTTCAATAATTTAGGCAAACACCAATGAGATATTGAACTAAAATAATGCTGAAATGAATTAGTAGCAGTAGACTTGATTGAACTTAAAAGTGAAGAGTGAAAAGCAGAAATAAGTTGAAAAAATTGGAAATGCTAAGCCTTCATGTCCAGAGAGATAACACTATTAAAATGGAGAATGTGGGGAGAAAGAGCCAGTTTATATTTGTTTGTGAACCATGCTGAGTTTAGCTTTTATAATTAGCATTTGTTCTTTATTTTATTTTTTGTATGTCTTGGCCACTCATATCAATTCATTCCAGTTTTCTTTTGGAGATATGTTTCCATATTTCTTCCCCACTCCTGGGGATTGGTTTATATTGAGGCTGACACCATACACAGCTCTAATATGAAGTATTGATTGAGATAATTAGCACTTTTCATCCTCTTGCCATTGGGATGGGAGGGCAAATGGAGTCCATTAAGAAGCAGATTTGCTTTTCCCACTAGATCTTAGACTTTGAGAAGGCAGGTCACAGTGCTTCTGGATCCAGTATTATATTTCATATTTTCATAAATTAAATTTTAGGGAAAAAATTATTTTCACTTAATTCCAAAGGTTCCAATTAGACACATCTACAAAATAAGCCACTGAAATTCAAACATAGTTTTCTTTTGAGAGGGCAATGAGATTTCTCTTTTTCTCACACACACAAATTTTCTTCTTTATTTTTATTATTTTTAAAATTTAAGGCCAGGCATGGTGGCTCACACCTGTAATCCTAGCACTCTGGGAGGCTGAGGCGGGGGGATTGTTTGAGCTCAGGAGTTAGAGACCAGCCTGAGCAAGAGCCAGACCCTGTCTCTACTAAAAATAAGAAGAAATGATTTGGACAGCTAAAAATATGTAGAGAAAATTAGCTGGGCATGGTGGCACATGCCTGTAGTCCCAGCTACTCGGGAGGCTGAGGCAGAAGGATTGCTTGAGCCCAGGAATTTGAGGTTGTTGTGAGCTAGGCTGATGCCACGGCACTCTAGCCCGGGCAACAGAGCGAGACTCTGTCTCAAAAAAAATAAATAAATAAAAAATTTAAGATGTACATAATTTAAAGATTACAGGTTAAAATAAATAATACATGTTTTATTTAAAAACGTGCAATCCTATACCTTTTACCATTCCCATCTCCCCACTCATTTTCATATCTTCCAGAGATAACATTTTCAGCTCTCTTCTCGGAATTCTGGTTTCAAATTTACTTCCACGTCTCTATATAATTAGCCTGTATTGTTACTTCTTGAGTTTACACCAATAAGTAATGGCAATGGATTTATCACTATTATTAAATGGTTATTTAGGTCTTTTCTCTCCTTCTATTCCTACAAAAAGCACTGTCTTTCCCATATTCCCTATCATAATTTCAGTTAAATAAATGTGCACTCTTTATAGGTTGTTTTGAAATTGTATATTCGTCAACCTGGATTGCCATGACAAAATATCATAATCTGGGTGGCTTAAATAACAGAAATTTATTTTCTCACACCTCTGGAGGCTAAAGGTTCAAGATCAGGGTTTCAGAATGGCTGAGTTCTGGTGAGGGCACTCTTCCTGCTAGGCAGACAGCTGCCATCTCACTATGTCCTCAGAGAAAGAGAGAAAGAGACAGCTGGAGAGAGTGCTTTAGTGTCTCCTCCTTTTTTTTTTTTTTCTTTTTTAAATTAAAGAGACAGGGTCTCACTCTGTTGCCCAGGCTGTAGTGCAGTGTCCCATCACACATAGCTCACTGAAGCCTAGAACTTCTGGGCTCAGATGATCCTCCTGCCTCCACCTCCCAAGTAGCTGGAACTATAGGCCCACACCACCATACCTGGCTAATTTTTTTCTAGTTCCTTAGAAAGAGGGTCTCACAATGTGGCCCAGGCTGGTCTTGAATTCCTGGACTCAAGCAATCTTCCTGTCTCAGCCTTCTAAGTCACTGGAAGTATAGGCGTGAGCCACTGCACCCCACTCTTTTCCTCTTCTTATAAGAATGCCATCCCTACTGGATTAGAGCCCAACCCTTAGGACCTCATTTATACTTAATTCCCACCTAAAGGCACCCAAAATACAGTCACATTGGAGGTTAGGGTTTCAACATATGAATGTTAAGGGGACACAATTCATGCCTTAGTGATATGTCAAGAATGTTCACAATTAGTCATGTAGTAAACTATGATTATTTTTCTCATAAATATTTCCTTTTTTGTTAATTTGTTCCCTGGTTCCTATGTACTATAACTAATTCAGCTTCAAATGCTTTGCTAATATTTAAATTACCTCTAAAGACATTCAAATATGACAGATATTTTATCTTTTTCAACATCCTTGAGACATCTAAACACATATGACCACCTGTCTTTAAGACATCTTTCTGGCAGGGACATCTTAGGGCCAGGTAGCCCTCCACAACTAGGCTACATATATGCTCCTTTCTTCATTCTCATGCCAGTATTTTCTTTACCACTCTTTGGTGTTGGAGTCCCCATTTCCTAAACCCCATGTCTTCATCTTTTTTTGGGTCTCCTACTTTACTTTAGTGACATATTTTCTAGAGAGAGGGAGCAGGGCAGGTACAATTTATAAGGCATGGCACATTGTTATAAAAGGCCCCTGTTTTACTCTGGTACTACATTGACGATTTCTCTGTATATCAGATTCTAGTTTGAAAATTACGTTCCATCGGAATTTCAGAATTTTGAAGACATAGCACCATTGTCTTTTGGCTTTCCATTGCTTGAGATGAGAAGTTTGAAGCCAATTTGATTCCTCGTATTTAGTCTGTTGCCTGCCCCCAACCTCCCATTTTTCCTTCATCTCTTTCTCAAAGTATTTAGGATCTTTTGCTCATTTCAGATTCTGAAAATTCTATGATTTTTTTTTCCAGTGGATCCTTTTCATTTAGAAATTCATAATGTTCATGTATGAGAAGTTTCTCCTGGTTCACTGAAGATACTTGTTATATTTTTCTGAAAGTTTGTTAGCACCAGATAGTCTCTCTTTCTTTCAAGTGCTTGTTCCTGTGTGTTTGTCTTTATCTTTCTTTGTCAGAGGCATTTTTCAGGTATCTAACAATCATTGGTTGTATAGCCATTTTGAGGGTTAGAAACAAAATAGGACGAGAAGCTTTCAGTACATGAATGAGTCTGTTCTTAACTGTGCCTGGTGTCTTCCAGTACAGAGTTATCATGTTTAACTCTCCCAAATAATAAACCTCCAGTATTTTTGCTGGGGTAGATGAAGGCCATTTGTCTGCCTGTCCAGATCAAAGATGAGTTCTGAGGTTAAAATAGGCTTTCAACTAGTACTCCTTATATTAGCCCCTTCTTCTTCTATCCCAACCTCCAAATAAACCCCATACTTCTAAACCCCATGGAGATTCTGAGGAATCAATGTGTATGATTCTCAGTTTTCACAATTGTTAACCAGGGTTTATTTTTCTCAAATTTTTTATATCACCACCACTCTTCTTAGCTTCTATTTCTCCTTTTCTTTCTTTCTATGTTTTTCGAGTTTATGTCTCTTAAAAATTACTTTTCTGCCATTTTAGTGGATACATTAGAGAGAGAAAAGTAGATGTAGAAATTTATACATCTTGCATCTTGTAGAAATTTGCCATCTTGCACATGTCTGCTCTAGGTAACTACTCTTTCACCTGGACACTCCTTCTCTTCAAACCTGGAAACGAATTATTCATTCAGTAAGCACTTCACACGTAAGAGGTAATTTAATCTTGTAAACTCTCACTGCATAGAGTTGGATTAATTGATATCCTTAATTCTTTGGTTCTTGCATGACCTTGTTTTATTTTGTTTAATAAATGAATACAACTTGATACTAGATCATTATCAATTATTTAAATGTATCTAATATTCCTCTTCTCATCCTCCCAACTTCCCTACAAAGTAACTACATATGTTTATCATTCCCTTGCTTTTTTATTTCGTTTTCTTACATATGTATTTAATCTGAATCAATATTTTTCTTGGTTTTGTGTTTCATTATTGGGTATCATACTGCATGCATTATTCTGGGATTTGTTTTTTTTCATCCAATATTATGTTACTGAGATTTAGCCAGTGTTTCCTGGACTGTGAATTATTTCCATGGTTTATAATATTCCATTGCCTGGCTCTAACACAATTTATCTATTTTCCTGTCCATGAGCACTTGGTTCTGGATCCCAGCAGCCCTGACACCATGATGCTCTAATAATCCTGGCTCCTCACTTTTGTGAACTTGTGCCCAGGCCCAACTTCAATTGTCCCCACTCCCAGGCACTGAGCACTTCTGCACTCACTCCTAGGCGTTTAAGCTCTGACTCTTGGTCTGCTTCATAATGCTTGCTTATTTCTTTAAGGGAAGGCAGAGGTAAAATCTCTGGAGAGCTCTTCTCCTTTGTGGAATAATAACATTGCTCCAAAGACTGTTCTTCATCAGGCTCTAATCAAGGTAAAACAGCCAGGGCGATCTGTCATTTTAATTAGCTATGAGACAGAAGCACAGGCCTGAGTGGCAATGTCACCTAGTAAACACTGCAGATGAAAATGACCTTAGGAGTGGCTATAACAATATTACTTATTGCTAACTGTACATAACCTGTAAGAGAGATTATGTGTTCTCTAGAGATTTATCAGATAATATAAAGAATGCAATTTGATATTACTACTTCCTAGCATTTAGCATAACTAGGTGCAGAATATAAGTGTTTAAACTCAAAAGCTGCAAAAGGATCAAAATGCTAACAAGTATTTCTTAAAGTGTGATCTGGAGACTCTCAGGGATTCCTGCAATTTTCTACAGGTTCATGAAGTCAAACATATTTTTGAAGTAGTTCTAATATATTATTTGTCTTTCTCCTTCTCATTCTCTCACAAGTATACAGTGGTATTTTCCAGAGGCTACATGATATGCGATAATGAAAAAGTGACCGCAGGAGAAGATATGAGAATCCAGTCTATAAAGTCAGACATTAAAAATATTTGCAAAATTGTAAAACATTGCAACTCTTCTCATTAATTTTTTCTTTGGTTTTGGAAATTTTAGTAAGTTTTATTAAAATATGTCACTTATGTTAATATGTAATTGGTTTACTATTCCTTTTAAATGAATTTGTAAATAAACATGTCAACATTTATCAATTTTTTTATTTCTAATGTAGTAAATATGGATAGAAACAATCAGTATAAATAAAGCTTACTGAAAATTTTAATTCTTTTTAAAAGTGTAAAAAGATCCTAAAAGCAAAAAAATATGAGTGTCGCTGCTCTACAATAGTTTTTCCTTTATTTTCTCTTTCTAAACTTATTTGGATCATTCATGGATACTTTGCTACACATAAAATTCTGTGTGTGCATTACTATTGAAAAACACACAAATATACATATGCAAATTTTCATATAATTTGGGGGGTGTGAACCCCTTGAAATTTTTTCATAGAGCTCCCTGATATAGGAATTCTAAATATCAACACTGGATCAGAGAGACAGAGGGTCTTGCTCTGTTGCTGGGCCAGAGTGCAGTGGCATCATCATAGCTCACGGCAGCATCTAACTCCTGGGCTCAAATGATCTTCTTGCCCCAGCCTCCTGAGTAGCTGGGATTACAGGCATG
This sequence comes from Varecia variegata, assembly GCA_028533085.1. Lineage (NCBI taxonomy): Eukaryota > Metazoa > Chordata > Mammalia > Primates > Lemuridae > Varecia > Varecia variegata. The sequence continues at coordinate 152,916,721 of CM052438.1, read as the reverse complement.
CACCACCATGCCTGGCTAATTTTTTTTTTTTTTTATTTTTTGTAGAGATGAAAGTCTCATTATGTTGCTGAGGCTGGTCTTAAACTCCTGGCCTCAAATGATCCTCCCATCTCAGCCTCCCAAATGCTAGGATTACAGGCATGAGCCACTGTGCCTGGCCCCAACAACTTTTTGTCTACCTCTTGCACACCAAGGCAATATTTCTCCTGTCCTAAATGAACACAGGGACAGGTACAAGCAACTAGAGGCCACCTTCATAGCCCAAAGACTAGTGGAATTATGTAAACTAGCCAACTTACACAGTTTATTCTATCCTGCATTTCCTTTCCTATGGCAACCCCATGAAAGGCTCTGGCCTAAACTTTCCTCTCTCTCCTGCTTCTCTGCCTCTTACCAATACCTGGTATCTCCTCTGTGGCCCTGATGGTATAACACGACCCCTTTTTGTGGGGGAGAAACGTACCAAATTCTTCTTTCAATGACATTGGCTCTCCATGTCCTCACTCAGTCGTACCTATAAATTAAATCCTGGGTATAATTTTAGGACAGGATACGGGATGGGAGGGTGTTCACTATGTTATACAGGGCCTTCTATATGAGGGTCAGGAGAAAACTATGCTAAAACTTACCCTCAGGAAAAGCTGTATTGCTTCTAAGGATTTCACTGGTTTGTAAGTTATGGAAACTTAGTTTACAGACCGTAATTCTTCTATTTCCCTGAATGTTAAGAATTAAAGTCAAATTGGTGGCTTTACTCTAGAACAGGGGTTAGGAAACTTTTTCTGTAAATGGTCAGATAACAAGTATTTTAGGCTTTGCATCCATATGGTCTCTGTTTCAATTACTCAACTCCCCCTGTAGGATGAAAATAGCCATAGACAATGTGTAAACCAATGAGTGTGGCTGTTTTCCAGTACAACTTTATTGACAAAAATGAGTGGTTGCCTAGATCTGGCCTGCAGGCTGAAGTTTTCTGACACCTGTTGTAGAAAATTAAATTTTGCTTTATGATAATATATGCAACATATACACAATCCAATCATGCACTCATACATATATTTGAAACTTTCATTGTACTCATTGTATTGTTCAAAACATGCAATTTCAGACTCACATCGCCCCTACCTTTGTCTTATTTTTAATATGTTTTTACACTTCCAACATTGTTTCCACCTATTTATAATTTATATATCTTTTGAAAGCCATAAAATATATTTAAATGTGGTATGTATAAAGGGTCTTTAGGTTAGAAGCAACAGACACCAAATTTGACTAGTTTTTGGAAAAGAAAAAAAGGTTTGGTGTCTCAAAAAGCCTAATAGAATGTTAAATCACCAAGGCTTTAAAAAAGCAGGACACCTCCAAAGCTCTCAGAAACATTAATGTGATGAGTCCCAATGTCTTCCAGATTTAGTGTAAAATAAAATTTTAAATTTTTGTAATAAAAATTTTGATGTGTCCATCTTGGGTAAGGGACCATCTCTAAAGTAATCAACGATAGCTAGGCAGCATCACATAGAACACACCTAGCAGCTAATGCTCCCCAGCACCCACCATGCAATCATGGTAATTGCACAGAGGAACAAAGATTAAGAGCTGTGCTGCTGTCACACAAGACTGGACTACACATTCATTTTATTACTTTAAATAATAGTACACCCGGATTTGGTATAGTGCTGAATATCTTCATTAAAAAACTGAACAGGTTTCACTATCTGTTGTTGTTAAACATACCTACATTTATACTGATCTAGAAAGCTTTAAAAAAATTCTATGCCTAGATTACATACACAGATATTCTCACGTAATTTACCAACTTACATCAAAGAGGACCAAATTAAATGATCATACCCTCATTTATTAATAGGAAACTTTGATATCATTGTGGTAGACATTACTGGTGATCACCTACATTCTTTTTCTTCTTTTTCCTGGAAACACAGAACACTTTTTCCCGTCCCACTTACAGTTCAGTAGGTCAAAATGACCAGATCTTGTGATAGAGCACAAGGTGAATATGTACAGTTTTGGGATGAAACATATTAAAATAGTAATTCCCTAACATTATCTAATATCCTACTGACATTAAAAAATCATCAATTGTCTCAAAAATATATTTATATTTGGTTTATACAAAATATGTGTTACTAAAATTGACCACTAGATTGAAGTGGTAATAAAACAATCACTTCTTTATATAATTATATTTTCCTCTTCTTAAAAAGATTAACCTCCTGGTGTTACTTTGTCTACTTCTAATTCCCCATTGTAGGAATGAGGGGAAACTTGTTCTTTTCCCCAAAGTTCACTGAAAGATCAACTCACAATTAAGGCAGATTAATAAGAGAAAGTCTTATTTACCATGCACATGGGAAGAATCACAGAGTGATTACCCAATTATCCCAATGAAATTCAGATATTTTTACACCTGTTCCTTTGGAGGGGCGGGGACGATGAGGAGTACAGGTAATTCTTTTTACGGGAAACACAATTGGTGCTGGGGAGTTCAAATGGATGGGAGAAACAGATTGGCTTATAAATGAGTCTCTTTGCAAATTAAATCAACCTGAGCAAATTAAATTAACCTGAGAGACAGGTGTTTTATTTAAGTGATTTGGGCCAGGTCTGGTTGCATTCTTCATCCTCCTTCCTGCAATATATTGAGATAACAGGGAGAGGAAGGGAAGTCAATTGCCCCTGTGATCTTTTGATTGGTCATTCTGGTTTATGTAGCTAGAGGGAAAGCCTCTTTCAATGCTTTTGATCTTGAATGGCCTTTAATTCAAAATATTCTTTACATCAGGGAGTCATATTTCAGGGTGACGTTTCCTGAGCTCCTTCACCATCAACAATTCAGCTAATAGTTTTAACATCCATTGTAATCTTCATTGGGATTACATGAAGATAATTTTCTAATGAATCATTTCTTTGTATTTATTGATATTTCCTTCTCATATTGAGCCTTTTCTCATTAATTGAGCTATTTAATTATCAGAAATACAGTTCTTATTGGAAAAACAGGGAAAATGGTGAACTATTTCCCTTTATCACTAAATTATAAGGATTGGAGTTTGTTTAAGGGTGTGTGAACCTGGATTCTAGGAGGAAAAAAATCTGGGGCAAGAGCTTGTAAGTTACCAGTTTACTATGGTATGCCATCCTGGAGAATCAAAAGTCCTGGAAAGAGCACTTAGGCACGGAAAGAGGGAAAGCAAACATTACGTGCATTACCAATCTGACTGCTGCTTGGAATGAGCAAGCTGATTGCTAGTTTGTCTGGCTTTTCAGAGCCCATATCAACAACGTTGTTTTAGGAACATCTGTCTAGGGGAAGAGAGGGATAATTTATCAACCAGCTTCCATATCACATTAGTCAAAGGCTTACTACCTTCATGAGAACAAACAATTCTCATAGTATCTAATGACTCTTTGGCAAATAAAAGCTCCAGGGCAGGAGGCAAGGGGCACAGAACATAGGGAAATTGAGTTACTGTTGGCTTGTGCACCCATGGAGTTAGTCACTGATATGTCTGAGACAAAACAAGTGGACAAGAGCCTCAAATGTCCATGTAGCTGAGAGGATCAGAGCTGGCAATTGATGATAAGGTGACACAAACACTCACCTATAATTGACAAATAAATTGTGTTTCTGGCATACTTACTCTCTCCCTGCACCTTCTCTTTCATTCTCTCCCCACACCCCCAATCTTTATAGACTACTGGATTTTTATAGACATAATATGTTTCAATTAACTACAATCATTATTTTTTAATGGGCAAATCATCACACTGTTGTTCAGTGCAGATGGCTTCAAGCAGGCTCTGTTGCCATTGACACAGCCCCACGAATTTTTAAAAATTTCCTTTCAACAAAAAATAGCCCAGGTATCTGATTTGTACTTTTCCTGCTCCAGACTTGGAATCAGCTATTTTTCTAAGGAGCTCTAGTTCTTTTTAGTGCAGAATGCCATCAAGGAATTAATCCTCAAGGGTTAGAGCTGCTCATTACTACTGGAATGACATTGTTTCCAGGCCATCGTGAGGAACATAATTAAAAGGTATTTAGAAGATACATTTTAAAATAATGAATTTACATTGATAAATTTAGTTTAATTTTACTGACAGTGGGCTTACTTAAATTCTTTGTTTTGCATGTCTTCTCTAGCACAGAAAAGCTTGACACAAAATAATTAAGGTGTTTATTTGCTTTATATCACTATATAAAAGAAATAGTCTCAAGATAACATTATTAATAATACTACAATTAATTAGTAACAGAATGAAATGGAATATTCCTTTATTTGTGTGCTTGCAATGCCTTTAAGGATCCACAGTGAAAGGTCTATGCTGTAAAATCCCATTCTTTGTGTGGTTACTTTTCAAATTGATATATGATTGGGTTTATTTTTTTCCCCTTTATTTTCAGTTTTAGGGAATTGTTTGTGAACAGTAATACATTGAGAGGATCTGTGAGTCAAAATGATATAGACAGGCATATGGAGAGATTTTGTTTGTTTTCATCCCTGCCTTAGCCACTCTGTTTCCTACTTCTGTTACTGAAAACTCGGCCCTTGTCCTCGAGGCTGAATCAGAAGAACGAGAACAAATGTTTTGGGGAGGAGAAAAGAGATTTACTTTGCTGGCAAAGGAGGAAAAATGGTAGACCTTCTTGTCTCAAAATCCAAATTTCCTCCACATAGGCAGAAATACAGAGCTTTTAAAGGGAGGGCTTCTCAGTTCTAGGCTATTGTGGATAGCTATTCTAATCGTCCCATCTCTGCCAAAGACAAAGCTTGTGAACTCCACTAGCCACCGCCCTGAGGGCGCTGGTGCCACCTGGGATAAGAACAAAAGGTCCTTTTCCCTAAGGATGTAGGTTTCAGTTAAAAAGGGTTGGGGAAGATTCAAAGAGACAGAAAATATTTTTTGTCATTCCCCCTGCCCCCAGGCGATTCCCCACTCTCAATTTCATGCTTCCATATCTGTGGGAGGAGGCTACTCTGGTACACTTCCGTCTCTTATTAGTAAATTTCCCTATGGACCATCTCATCTCAGCAGGTGAGAGGTGAGAGCTATGAGCACGCGGGAGGAATCAGAGAAGTTGTCTGGGATTCTCAGCTCAAGGGCTCCCTCTTCTGTTAAGTCTCGGGCAATTTATTTCATAAAGGCTTGAGTTTTTTCGTTCAAATTTCTATATCATTTCTTTTTGTTTTCTCAGTTCTCCTGTCCTGATCATTCTCAGACTTCCCCACAGCAGTTACCTACAGCTTGGGGCTTTCCTCTTCTAGGGGTTCATTGCATTTGTTGAAGTTTCTAGGTTCTATCACTGCTCATGCAGTTTCTGTATTTTTCTCACTTCTCATCAAAGCAGCCATTCTGAAGTCCCAATGGCCTGTCTCCTCTCTCCCCACCCCGAAGTTGTAACTTCCATTCTAACTCTGTGGCCTCAAGATCTCCCACCCCGATCCATCGCATATACCCCCCCTTTTTTTTTGATTGGGTAAAGGATGAAGGTAAATATGTGAATTTTCTCTGCCTGAAGGTATTGAATGTTGTATTATCGTTGGCATTAGTCCTATAGGATTCTTTAAAGGATTTTTTGTTTTGTTTTGTAGGATTTTCAAAGAGAAAATATGAGTCAAAGCTGTAGCCATGTTCTTATATAAGAACATAGAACTCTCTCAAGGATTTCTCAAGGCATTTGAGATTAGAGTTCTTTCTTTCCTACCTGTTCCATGTAAACAATGCAGAGAAATGGAGAAGCCCACTGAAGGAGGCTTTAACATCTAGGGTAAAATCAACAACTAGGGTAAAATCACACCCCCTGCTGTGGCAGAGTCAAACTGAGAAGCTGTAAACACTGTGCTTTTGCTCAAGTATTTTCTCCAGGGATCCAACTAAAGCAAAGTACCCTCAACTCTGTTGAAGTATGGTAAATGCAAAGTAAGAAAAACAAAAATGCTGCGCACCAAAGTGGTTTTAGGGGACAACACATATTTCAAACAATGTTTTACACTCAGCTCCTAATTCAGCGGTCTAAATGGACTCAAACAGTTCTCAAAAATGTTTTCATATTTTTAAAGAAATGTACATGTCAAGATTGAGAACCCATGTGATGTTGAAATGATTCCATCAACCCCATCAATAAATGGGCAAAGGAAATGAACAGAAACTTTTCAAAAGAAGACAGAATAATGGCCAGCGAACATATTAAAAAAATGCTCAACATCTCTAATCTTTAGAGAAATGCAAATCAAAACCACAATGAGATATCACCTAACCCCAATGAGATTGGTCTCTATCAAAAAATCCCAAAACAACAAATGCTGGCGAGGATGTGGAGAGACAGGAATACTCTTACACTGCTGGTGGGACTGCAAATTGGTGCAACCTCTGTGGAAAAGAATTTGGAGATACCTCAAAGAGATAAAACTAGAAATACCATTCGATCCAGCAATAGCACTATTAGGCATCTACCCAAAAGACCAAAAAACATTCTGTAATAAAGACATCTGCACCTGAATGTTTATGGCAGCACAATTCACTATTGCAAGGATGTGGAAACAATCCAAGTGCCTGTCAATTCACGAGTGGATTATTAAAATTTGGTATATGTATACAATGGAATGTTACTCAATTATAAGAAACGACAGTGACCTAGCACCTCATATTTTCCTGGATTGAGTTTAAGCCCATTATCTGCAGTGAGATATCACAAGATCAGAGGAATAGCCTCCACATGTACTCGCCATCAAATTGGCCCTAACTGATCAACACTATGGTGCTCACATGGTCTCACATCCCCTCATATTAGGGGATTGGCAAGAGTGGATGGTGGGTGGGTAAACTCACAATTAATGGACACACGGTGAGCATTGTAGAGGGGAAGGGCATACCTCCAATCCTCGCTTGGGTGAGGCAGAGACATAAAATGTAACCAAAACGTTTGTACCCTCATAATATCTTGAAATAAAATAAAAAAATAAAAATGAATGATAGTATTATAGTCCTTACATACACATTTTAAGGTGATTGTTTCAAGGTGATTGTTTCTGACATTGATTTCCTGAATTATTAAAAAGTAACACTAGTCCAGCTCTAGCCCAGAAAAGCAGAACACACTAACTAGAATGTGTAGCACATCAAAAGAATTACTGTACCAAGTTTTTTTGTTTTGTTTTGTTTTATACACTTATTTTAGTTTCAAAAGCTAAGGTGATTTTACCTGACAATTTGTTAAAAAGAAGAAAATGATAGAGGAAACTTTTCCAGAAATATGAACAAAGACAAGTTTGAAACATATTTTCAAAGCAATTTGAGGATCTGTTGTTATTCTGCATCCTCTGAGAAGCAGATACCAAGACATATAATTATATGTGCAAGAGATTTATTAGGGGAACTCTCTGTGAGGGTAAATGAGGAGGGAGCTGCAGGAAGCAATCAATGCATATTTGATCCAAGTGGAAGAGGGAGAGAAGGAAGGAAGGCTGTATAGCAGCATCTTACCCAGCAGTGCACTTCTAAGAAATTTCATCAAGGATATCACTGAGTCCTTCCATTTAAATCACCACCCCCTGCCCCAGGAACAGTCCTGCTGCAGTGTCCTGCTGTGCACAGTCACTGCCTGTGAGCAGCTTGTTGGAAGTATGATCTTGACATGAACTGGGTGCTGGTAGATTCAGAGCACAGCCACTGGGGCCCTAAGTCAATTATTCTCCCAGCAGTCAGATAGCTCATTTTCCCAGCTGCCACTTATCTCAAGTAAAGAAAGCACATTCTGTTACCTATCTCTAAAGTACAGCATATCATCTATCTTTCACGCAAAAATCCAAAATTAAATGCAAAACACATCTCCGTAGAAGATGCTTATACCTACAAGAATAAGAGCCACTCCATTCTTCTCTACATTAACAATGTGCCTGTGGTCTAAAAGTTAGGTATATTGAACCAGCCCCAGGAATCAAGTTGCCTACGAAGATCGTTAACTTTATGAAAGGGAAAAGAATGTGACTACCTCTGATTATAGAAATGTTGGTTATTTTTAAAAAAGTGATATAATTACTGCCCTGGCTATATGAGAAAAGGTCTTTGAAGAATTGCAGCATGCATCATTAGTGGAATTCTTTCTCAATACTGATCTCATCTATTTGTGCTTTTAGCAGTTTCATTAACTAATGATTAACACAATAACACCTTGAACCAGGAGGCAATCACAGGGAAAGGGGCCTGGGTGTCAAAGTCTCAGGACAGGGAACTGATGCCATTTCACTCCTTCTTAAACTATGTGAGGTGTTCTTTGTTTTTGTTGTTGTTGATGATGTTGTTGTTGTTTTTTTTCCCCTCCTGGTGGCCACTTCCACCATCTAAGTGTTCCTCTTAGTCCTGAACTCCAAATTTACCTCCCCAATCCAGCCCCTGATGACTCGCCTTCCTGCTGCCTGTGGCTGCATTTTACTGTGGCCCCTAAGTTCTCACAATTTTCTTTGACCATTTAACAGTTTTCCCTGTAATTCACAGGGACCCGATTACGTTGTTCCATGCTGGCATTTCCCAGAACCTATTCCTCCTCCTTATGTGTGATGCTGTCACTTAGATTGACGTTCATCTAGTTCATCTATTTATAACAGCTCATGTGACACTCATTTGAGGTTTTACTGATTTTGAGCTTAACCATTATGAGATGATTCCTGGTTCCTTTCAATGAAGATAAAGGAAACATAATGCCAGAGAGAGAAGGCTGCTTCAACATTTCCTCTTCTTTTTCCCAGTGCTAACCAAGTAAGATGGAAACTGCTTCTTGAGGGTCTGTTAGAATTCATCCTAAAATTGTCAGAGGAAGAAGTTTCATAGCCTGATTAATTTGCAATTCAATATGAAAAGAAAAGAGAAAGAGAAAAAATATTAATTAAATGAATGGTAAGAAGTGAGAAAGAGGAAAGCAACAAAAAAGAATAGTAAGGAAATTAGAAAAAATAAAATGTGATATCAGTCAATTAATTAGATAACAAGTAACTTACTGAGTTATGTTTTGACCTAATATTAGGTCAAAACATAACATAGCAACATAAATTTCCAAGCACAGCACTGATAAGAGCCATGAGAAAATTAAGTGAGCAATGAACTAAGACTGAGCATCTGATTTCCTTAGGGTGGTCAGAAAAATACCAAAAAAGGTAATGTTTGATGTGAGGTCTAAATGACTACAAGGAAAGTGTTCTGGCCTGGTGAATCTTCATCTAATTTTTCAACATCTCAGGAGATTACAATTTTATTCCACTTTTACTCTACTTCTTTGGTTCTAGAGCCATTTTTTTGTCATTTGTGTTTCTCAGAAACAAGTTAGGTTAAATTTTCCTTATTATTTTCTTACAATTATTTTAATCATCTCAGTATCTGTAGTTATTTCATATTTTTATTTCTAAAATTATTATTTTCTCCAATCTCTCTTTTTTGGTCATGCTTCAGAAGGTTTGTATATGTTACTATTTTATTATTTTTGAGGCTTCTGTTTTTATTAATTCTATTCTTTCATTTTTATTACATTAATTTCTACTTTTCCTTTATTAATCCCTTCTTATAGTTTGAATAGGTTTATTTTGTTTCCTAACATAACACGAAAGCATAGTTCACTGATTTTAAATCTTTTTGTTATTAATAAATGAATTAAAGACTGTAAATATTTTCCCTACCTGTCACAGAGCCTTTGCATTTCTTCTGCTTGAAGACGTTGTTCCATTGCCATCTTACCTCCAGTATCCTATGTCCACCTTTCCCTGGAAACTTTTGAGATTTTATTTTTATTTTTGGTACAATTATTCTTGGTCACTATGTCTAAATTTTCTAGTTTGTTTTTTAACATATCCTCCTCAAGACAGAGTGGTTTCTTTTCATCAAAGAACTCATTCTTCAATTCTAGATTATCTGCTGTATGGTCTATTTATATGTCACATGTGCTCCTCTGGAACTCCTGTTATTTGGAAGTGGGAACTCTTGGATGCATTCTCCATGTTTCAAAAACTTTCTTCACATGTTCAAACATCTTTTTCTCCATCTGTGGTGCTTTCTGGTTTAACTCTTTAACAAGATCTTCCAGGACATAATTTACTTTTCCTTTCAGTTCATTCTTTCCTTTTATTTTTAATTTCAACAACAGTTTTCATTTTTTGAGATTATCTATTTTTTCCTCCACTGCTAAAAGTTCATATTTTATAGCTGTGGTTTACTCCTCTGTATAATCCAATTGAGGGTGGAACACATAAAATCTCAGGAAGATTCTAGCTAGAAAGAAAATAATTGGCGTTAGCTACTAAGATTAATCTAATTATTATTTCAAAGTCAAAACCTGCCTCCTCGGTTAACATGTCCCTGATGTTTAGATTCTTCCATATGTTAAGATTTTCACCTGTCTCGACTTTCTTGATCTGTTAGATGTCTTTATAATATGTTATTCTCCTAGCAGTGGAGAAAACAAACCTTGGAAAAGCTATGATGTGGTTCTTAAAGCTTCTGTTGAATTTAACAGGTGATGGATACTTACATTCCCTTTACCAAAGCAACTCCTGTGTGAAGCCTGAAATTAAAGTCGGAGAGAAATACACTGCTTGCATGGAGAGGTACTGGAAATCAAATTTCCATGGGAGGGCATATAAAATTAATAAAAATAGTAATATTGAACCCATCCCTTTAATGTCTTCAGTGTACAACATATGGTTGACATTTTTTGGTATGTATGTGAAAGAAATATGATACATATTTACTATTTCAAGGAAGGAAGGATCATTTTGTTAAAAAATAATTTTAAGGATAAGGGGACACAAATTGCATTATTATTCATTTCCTAAACATCCTAGCCATTCTTATAAATTCCTTAGTCTATGTGTATTTTAAAGAAAATTTTAGCAAAATAAATTCAACGCTTGTATTTAATATGTGACATCGAGTCAATACATAATATATTGCATTTAATACTTTGAAGTTGGATCTACATATATTTCTAAGTGCATTTAGTTGCCAAATGGTTGTCAAATTGAAAAGATTATTTAATGTCCTTAAAGAGGTTATGTAGCTCTAATAAAGAATCAGTGGATAACTATATTCTCATCCCTTGGCCACATGACATTTTTGCCAATTGAAAGAGAGAGAAAAAGCACAAAATTTTCAGCAAATGAACTAACTTATGTTAGAATCTAAGTTTGAATCTTACTTTCTCAAATTTTTAATTTCTCTGTGTAAGTACAACTTGAATTATTGCCTATTTAGGGAAATAGCAATAAAGAATTTTTTTAAAAATAAAAAAGCATGTTCCCTAATGTAAAATTTTCTTTGATATGTAAACATAGTTCCTGTATAACAAATCACAATACCATATATGATTGTATTTTTCAAACAACTTATTTTTCATTTTTGTCTTTCATAAAATGTGACATCATAATTTTCTTCTGGGTCTTTCGGTTTTTGTATTTTTTTCATATCAGAATTGTATAGCTCCCATATAACTTGTCCATTGACACGTGGACAAAGTTTAGTTATTGCTCAAGAATTTCAAATTAAAATATTTATGAGTTCACTGTGCTTTATAAGATAATAAATGCAATAACAGATCATTTATTGGCTGACTGTCCACCTGTTTCCACTATAATCCAAATACAGAAGGGACTATAATCTTGAGTTGGAAGAGACAACTGCTGTCATATGCCAAGTCCATATTTTTACTCTTATGCTTTAATCTGGTCAATAAATAGCATTTTTATCCAGGCTGACATACTTAGAGAAGAAAAAATTAAATCAAAATATTGAAACTGTGTTTTTGTAAGAATGATCAGAGTCAGGATTAGAATTCTTCAGAATTTATTCATTTTTTTAAAATAGAATGAAGAGAACAAAAATTAGAATGGAAATACGGCTTAAAATTTAAGAAACACTCAGAGACTGAAATAAGTTTCCAAATTACAAACTATTTCAAAATTGCAGAATTGATCATTCATAGAGTATTTATAAAATGATCACTCTTGCAGTTTTGAAACTGGTGTGAAATTGCTTATGGTTTTTTAATGAAATGAAGTAATTGGCTTTTGTCAATTCTAGTTAAAATATGTTTCCCACAGCTGTGCAAGCATCATATTTGGTTGAATAATGACAAAATTCACAGTATTTTGCTGTCTCAAAAACTGATAAATACAGTGTGTAGGGAATAATTATATAGTGTGTGAGAATAATAAACTTATACACACATATAAATATTTAACTTCATATTTCTAGGATTACAAAATAACAGAAAGTTAAAAATAAAAACGTTTTCTCCTACGGGCTCTGCCACTAATTTTTGCAGGCAGGGTTCAATCAGTGAAGCAAACTACTAGAACATGCGTATCTAACTGATTACAGGGTTTTGAACTTATACAATTTAGGAAGTTGGTTAAATACTCCAGGGGCAATTGTTTATTCTATGGTCGATGCTGCAGCCTAAAGTCATCTGGGCAGGCAGTCAAGAAGGAAAGATGGACATACAGTGGGGACACCAAAGACTAAAAGGGAATTGGGAGGATGAGTGAAATCCATGTGCACAGACCGGAACTTGCATGGGTCTTTAATGGCCTCTAAGCTGATAAATTTGATGGTGGGCTTGTCCTCCAGGAGAAGGTAGCATCCTTCCACACAGAGAAAAACATGCACTTGGCCCACGAGTCAAAAAGCTAAGGAGATGCAGCAGGAACTGGAGTTGCTGCAGGCCCAGATGCTGCCCCACACCGAAAAGGTGACCAGCAGGTAAGTGATAACACAGATAAACTGCCTCGTGCCTGGTGACCTGCTTTGACCTCATGACTGTAAAAAGAGTAGAGCTGCTATTTCACTACTCTTTTCCAATTTTCACAAAAAATATCTGGCTCACACTAACCCAGAATGATAAAGGCAAATGATTTCTGGGAAACGTAGTTCTATGTTTGCTAAATTGACACAATACAATCCTACTACAATTCACCCCTTGTCAACTTCACCTTTATGTATACTCTGTTAACTATACTTAGCATAATTTCTAAATAAAGACAACCGTCAAAACCTTCTGTGCTATAACATAATGCAATTGTCCTTTTTACAGCTCCCTCACCAAAATAAGATACAAAACCCATTTATCCATCCTTGAGTGATGTATATCCTTTTTTACCTGAGTCACATTCCCTCTTTGATAGCTTACAAATTAAATACTATGATATAAGATTACTAATAATATTTCTTATGTTAGATATTAGGCAAATGTAAGAGGAAAAAAGAAAAAATGTTAATATATACACAAGTATTTGTATATCAAAATAAGGAAGAATACTCATAACAATTAAGTCCACATTTGGCTTGTTATGATTTGGTCCAGCCAACACAAGTCACCCATGTGTTAGATTGTTTTCATTTTCCAATGACTTTACTCATTGGGAATGGAAATATTAAGAGGTACTCCCAGGGACCACCTGCATCCCTGACATACTTCTCTTTATCCCCATCATGTCTTAGCAACCCAGTTTCTCCCTGATAATCAGAATCAGTCACCCAGGCAGAACACCAATCCTCTCTTTGTCTGTTGGTTAACTACTATGAGGAGTCCAAACAAGCCCAATAATAGTCTTAACTTTGAGTTTAATGAAACGATTGCTGGAGACCATTGTAGAAACATTTCTTCATCGGAAACTAAGACTTCTAGACCAACAGAGCTCAAAAGTTTTGAGGATGGGCAGCAATAATGTTGTTACTGGATGAGTAGGAGTCATAGTGAGAAAAGCCCCTCCTCTTTATTCTGTTTATTCTCGTTTCCTGGATTCATGAATCCTGACTATAAGAGAAACAGCATCATATGTTGGTTGCTAATGTAGAGAAATTATCCCATTCTGGAGGACATTACCTAGCCCCACAAAGTTTAGCCACCCAGTTGACCTTTCCAAAGGCCATTTCACTTTTGTTTCAGGTCAGCAGGATTTAGGGTGTTGGAGATCATGATAACAGCAATAAATTTCATGATTATCTCTGCATTTTATGTTCAGTGGAATGAATTCCTTGATCAAGAGTGTGAAATGTTGGCCGGGCGCGGTGGCTCACGCCTGTAATCCCAGCACTTGGGAGGCCGAGGCAGGCAGATTGTTTGAGCTCAGGAGTTCAAGACCAGCCTGAGCAAGAGCGAGACCCCGTCTCTACTAAAAATAGAAAGAAATTATCTGGCCAACTAAAAATATATATAAAACAATTAGCCGGGCATGGTGGTGCATGCCTGTAGTCCCAGCTACTCAGGAGGCTGAGGCAGGAGGATAATTTAAGCCCAGGAGTTTGAGGTTGCTGTGAGCTAGGCTGATGCCACGGCACTCACTCTAGCCTGGGCAACAGAGCAAGACTCTGTCTCAAAAAAAAAAAAAAAGAATGTGAAATGTCATGATGGTGAATAAGGCATTCCTTAAGTTCTTAGATGATGGGTTTGGCAGAAGCATTACAGGCAAGGAAGTAAAATCTGTTTCTGGAATAAGTGCCTATTGTTTTGAGTACAAAGCACTGCTCCTCCCTTGATGGAAGAAAGCAGATAGTTATCCTGAAGGAGCCCTGCTAGCAAGGGTTTCTCTGTAGATGTACTTCACAGACACCATCCTGCTACGCTCTGGTCCACTGTCCTCATACCTCATGCAAAGTCATTTGCATTAAAATTGGCTTCTTATGTATTGTGCACTTATCTGCAGCAGGCGTTTACACCCTTCTGAAAGCCTAATCTTTTTGTTCATGGTATCTCAGTTGGGGGCTGTAGAAATGATGACGACTTATATTAGTGCAGACAGCAGACACAATAATAGGGAAAAGCTGTAAAGAATTATATTTTCATCTAAATATCTTCATGCCACAGGATTATTATGTATGTGTGTATATATATGTGTATATTATATATATATGCTTTAAAAATATGTCTCTGTCTATTCTCAAGTTTAACTTGAGTCTGAGACACTTGGTCCCTTTAAATGGGCCAAATCTTGTATCCTACTTATTATGGGCTAAATTGTTTTCCCACAAAATACGTACGTTGAAGTCAGAACCCCCAGTACATCAGCATGTAACCATATTTGGAGAAAGTTCTTTAAAGATATGACTAAGTTAAAATGAGATTTTAGGATGGGATCTGACCCAATATGACTATTGTCCTCATAAGAAGAAATTTAGACAGAGAGAGAGCTATAACAGACACATGTGCATGCATGCGAAGCTTCGGCCATGTTGAAGAGACAGCCAGGAAGTGGCCATCTGCAAGACAAGGAGAGTGGCCTCAGAAGAAACTAAACCTGCTGACACTTTGATCTTGGACTTTTATCCTCCAGAGCTGTGAAAAAATAAATGTCTGTTGTTTAAGCCACCCAGCCTGTTTTTTATGGCAGCCGTAGCAAATTGACATGCTATGTAGCTGGTGTTGATATGTTTATGTGCATGTTTTTCCCTTGCAAGGCCATAAACTATTTGGGAACAGTGACTATGTCTTTTCACTTTGCATCATCCTCACAGCAGCATGTGGGGACACACTCACTCTTCAATAAATATTTGTTAAGTTGATAACAAAAGGAAAGGAACATTTAGATTTTGATGCAATAATTGTTTAAGCGATATGTATTTTAAATAAAAATCAGTTTGGAATAGTATAGCCATTAAATTTTGAAAGCTATTATATTTTCAGAGCATGTGTACAAATATCACATGAAAATAAGTAAAATAAAAATTGTAAAACCTTTTTTACTCAAACATTTGCCAATTGTATTTATTTGATAAGAATCAAGCAAATTGTTCTTCACACACATTTGTGCCAGAGTCATGAAGCAGTTACATGCCATTCCTTCTTCATTTTTCCTTCAAAATCCCATCTGCCTTTCACTCACTCATTCATTTAAGCAATTATTAAGTGATGACTACCAGTTACTAGAACTAGACAAATAAAGGGATGGCTATTCTTTCAAGACATAAATTATTTGTTTTGATGAAAAAGAATTTGTTGAGTTTGCATACATACATAATAGGTCTATTGATACTATTCCTATACACAGCAATGACATCGTAATTACTCCTTAATTTTTTTTTTTTTTTTTTTTTTTGAGACAGAGTCTTGCTCTGTTTTCTGGGCTAGAGTGAGTGCCGTGGCGTCAGCCTAGCTCACAGCAACCTCAAACTCCTGGGCTCAAGCAATCCTACTGCCTCAGCCTCCCAGGTAGCTGGGACTACAGGCATGCGCCGCCACGCCCGGCTAATTTTTTCTATATAAATTTTTAGTTGGCCAGATAATTTCTTCTATTTTTAGTAGAGACGGGGGTCTCGCTTTTGCTCAGGCTGGTCTCGAACTCCTGACCTCGAGCAATCCACCCGCCTCGGCCTCCCTGAGTGCTAGGATTACAGGCGTGAGCCACCGCACCCGGCCTACTCCTTAAATTGATAATAAAAAAACAGATGAATCTACCTGAAAGCACTACAGTCAGACTGAATTTTGTCCACCTTTTCTTCCAAAAAGGTAAGATCCAGGTGTTGGAGAGTGATGGCTGGTGGTGAACAATTACTGCAGAATTTCCTTTTGAACTCTTCTGTCCAGACACATGGCCCTACCCAACATCAGTACATACATTATTTGAATAAAATCACAGCTGACATTGCTTTGTACAGTACAACATGCCATTAGACTGCATTAGAAAAACAACATTGAAAATAATTTCTAAGCCTATATTATCTTCAGATCCTGCATTTCCATCTTTAAAAAAATCTTTCTAATTGGCTTGCTCCTCTTTAATAAAAATGTCACTCTGATTTTACCTTTCTAATTCCATAGTCTCATAAATGAAGTTCATCATCCATACTCCCAACTGGTTATCTCTCCAAAACATAGATCTGATCATCTCATTTCCCAGCTTAAGTTCTTCCACATTTTCTCTTTATCTGTAGCAGGTGACCCAAACTGCTTTGCAAGGTACACAATGGCCTTTACAATCTGGAGCCCCAGCTTCCCTTTTCAGTCTCTGTCCTTCTATATATTTGTTCCAAATTCTCTGCATCCAGATTGAGTTGGTTGTTATTGCCTAAAATTGCTGTGTTCTCTTGCATCCCTTTTCCTTTGTGTACACTACTCCCCAGCCTGGTGCTCCACACACCCTACCTCATCTGCCTTGCAAACATCTACTCAGCCTAATTTAATTCCATGAGAACTTATTAAAAATGAACTCAGTCTTCACTACTGTGCTAGGCATAAAAGATACAGAGATGATTAGAACACATTTTCCAGATTCCAGTTTAGTACTGGGGAAAATATTCACATAAAGAAATAATCATGACTGTGGAAAAGTTATATAAAAAAAGAAAGAATAATATATGAGAAGAGCAAGAATGATAGACGGTTCAAAGAAAATGACTTTTGAGCTAAAAGTTAAAATAACATTCAGAGGCACAAGTATGAGGAAAAGTGGAGATTGGAAAGGACAATCCAGACAGAGAAAACAGCAGGTGCACAGGCATGGGGGTGTGGAGCAGCAGGGGACGGGCCCTCTGACATGACTACACTAGGAGATAAATGTGCAGAAACAGTGGCAGTTCGAGGGGTGCATGGATTCAGCTTTGCATTCTAACTGTGTCAAGACCTAGTTTCAAAAGCACATCCTGGTAAATACTTCATCACTTTCTCTTATTTTTCAGCCCGTAACACTCTTTACATATATCTGTTAGAGCACTTGTCTTTGATACTTGAAGTATTTCTTTAAATTTGTGCTTTTTTCCATTAGCATGGTGAAGTCCTAAAGAAGAGGGATGTTGGCTTATTTCATTTTCTATGTCCAACATTAATGCCATGTCTGGCAGAGGGTTAAAGTACAATAAAAACTCAATAGAAATAAAGTTGTTAAATGAAGAGCGTATGAGTGAAAACTAAGTTATATGTCAGAGTCTTGGCATCTTAAATCTAATCCAAGGCACCAGTTCTTTTTCATCTCTATTACTTAAACTGTCATTTACAACATGTCCATACAGATAAATGCACATGTAATTTCAACATAAAATTTTTCCTCACTGTAGGTTGTTTTAAAATACTATTGACCCATGAACCCAGAGAACTTGGGAAAATATCCGGTACAAACATATTTTGTAAATATTTTAGCACATCTTTAATTATTTTTCTGCTTGACCACATTTACTTACATGGGTTTCAAAAATTTAAAATATGGAAATATTATATAATGGCTGATTTGAATTGCTAATTGTAATCTATTTTATTGTCAGGAGGGCTGACTTTTAAGGAAATTTTATAAAGGCTAACAAGCAAATAGTTCCACTTATTAATTAGAGTTCTTGTGAAATTTGTCCAAAAACTGATGTACTTTTGGAAGGACAAAATGAATGCTCTGTATGAAGAAATCATAATTACAGCTAAGCAGTTGACAGGTCATAAAACAATATATTCATTACATAAAGTTGCAATAAAATTTCAATTTCAGATTCA
>CM052438.1:152875932-152897746 GCA_028533085.1 Varecia variegata | reverse complement strand
TTTTATAAAGGCTAACAAGCAAATAGTTCCACTTATTAATTAGAGTTCTTGTGAAATTTGTCCAAAAACTGATGTACTTTTGGAAGGACAAAATGAATGCTCTGTATGAAGAAATCATAATTACAGCTAAGCAGTTGACAGGTCATAAAACAATATATTCATTACATAAAGTTGCAATAAAATTTCAATTTCAGATTCAGCAATCTGTCTTTATGTGGAATATATTTAATTACTTACCAAGTGTTCTTGTTATATGAGCAAATACCTCTTTTTATAATTTACTAATTAACATTGGGTGAAGGCTTTTCACTGAAACTTCTAAACACAAAAATCCAATGTACAGATTCTTTATAGCTACTAAATAGAAATAGTAGAAGTCTTCCACATGAGTTTCATATTTTTTCTCACACTTAAAGTTGAAAGAGCACCTGAAAAATCATATTAAAAAAAGAACTGAGATTAAACCCAATAATTAATAGAAAAATGCAACTGTGGTTAGAAATCAGAATTGAGATATGATCTTTATCTGACTCAATTTAAAACTGATAATTAACTCTCCCTGTGTGTGTGTAGTGTGTGTGTAGTGTGTGTGCTTGTGTTTTAACCTACAGTGAATGAACTCACCACAACCTATCTCTTCAGACCCATATAACTCCACTTCTTTTTGCATTTAACATGCACCAGCTACACTGACCTTCTTTTAATGCTTTAAATTCATTGACACTTCTGGAACTTTCTTACTGTCTCCTCTGCCCAGCACATTGTTTCTCCTCTTCCCCTTCTACTGAGTAAACACTATACAGCTCACCTGCCTCAACCACTGTATCCCTTCCTGACTGACACCTTATCTGGAGAGAGCTCCTTATTATGCTTCTTTTAGCACCAAGTAGTTTGTATTGTTGGAGAGGTTCACATTATAGTTTCTAAAGTTAGAACATGGGAGTTTGAATTCCAGCCTTGTTGCTTATAAGTTGTGAGTGGGTGATGAAGACAAATAAGTTGTATAGCATAGTATTTAAGAGACAGCTTCTAGAAACAATATACCTAAGATCAGAACCTCAATATTCCATTTACTGGTTCTGGAATATCTTGAGTAAGTTACCAACATCGATGGGGCTTGGTTTCAGCAATTGTAAAACAGAGATGTTGATAGAACCCAACTTATAGTTTGTTTTGTGTATTAAAACAGTACCTGAAACATAAATGTCTGGTGTCATATTATAAGTAAGAATGTAGCTTAGTACTTGGCCCATATTAAATGATCACTTATATTTATGCTTATATAGTATTGCATTGTAAATATAGCATCATTTGTGGGATTGTTTGTTTACTGTTTGCTTCTCCATTACACAGAAATATTCATGAAGACAACAAGAATATCCACCTGTTGGACACAGTATCCCCGAGACCTTCTAACCCAGTGTCTAACATATAGGAGATGCTCAATAAATACCAGCTATCCCATGAATGAATCAATATTTGCCCTCAAGTGAAAGTTATGAAATCAATTAACTTGTAGTAACTTCTTGGCACTTTTGTAAGATCTAAATTAAATAAGACACATTAAAAACACCAGGCACACTGCCAGAAATGTGGTTGGTATTAAAAAATTGTAAATTGTATATCTTCCCAGCTCTCTAAAGAAATCCCATTTATCTATTTAATAAATGACATTTGTGATCTGTGTCTCAATATGTCTTTTCTCTGTTCTTAGGACAATTTTTAGAGACATTGAATGGTTATTCTTTAAAAACTGTCATCAGTTATACTAGTTTCACTGAGGAGATGGTTTATGGAGCTCCTCGTGCCAAAATTGTGAAAATTTATCTTAAACTCGTCTTTAACTTTTGTTTTTCCTGTAGCTTTTTGTGCCACTATTGGAAAGTTACACTGAATAGTGAGGTTAGACCAGGTGATCTCTAAATGATCTTCCACCATATATTTGCTTGTATTCCCCATTGGGAGGACCATGAATCTTTAGCAGCCATAAGAGGAGCATGAATACACTCCTTGAGCAATGCATGTGCAACCATGCAAACATACATACATACCCAGCTCTAACTATGCAGAAATGTATGCAATATTTTTACCATGACAATAAAAAAGGTAACTGAAAATCTTCCATCTCCCATTTCACTGAGATTTTACAATAGTTTGTACTCTAGCCAAGACCTCTAGAACATTTTTTTCAGGGTAATTTATTTTTCATTTTACTTTGTTGAATGAAAGAGAATATGACATTTTATACTTACAAAAGGATTGAAAATAAGCATTTGGAATATTTTAATTTTTTTTCAAAAACATTTTAAGGTTTAAGCCACTACATGTGGACAGCTGCATTTGTTTCTTCTTATATTTGACAACCACATTTGAAGACCACAGAGCTTTGCTAACAAAAAGCATAGGGGAAGCTTTTCTCTCTAGTGTGTTTAAGTCACAGGTTAGAATAGGCACTTGCACTGTTAGGAACCATGAGGAGGTCCTGAGAGGCTGCCTCATCTATGACCTTTGCTGATGGAATAATACCTGGTAGTGAGCATTAGCTTGTCTCTTCTTCTGTGGGTATACTGTCAACTGAGCTAGCTTCTTAGGTTTGCTGACTTACTGCCTCTTACAGATCCACTTTTTAGGGACTTTTAAAATCAGGATAGTTAACAAATGGAGTTCTTTGAGCAGGTTGAATATGTCACACAAGTAGCAAGTTTTGTGACCCATTCTTTGTCACTGAAATGTGCTGCCAGTGGTGACTGTTTTTCTAAAAGAAATCTCTGGAGCAGCTGTTATAACTCAAAAAACTCTGGGCTGTGATCTACCTTTAGAAAGCCATCTCACTTCTGTGTATAAGAGAAGATGTGTGTGCTTTCCATCCATCTCCTCAAAGAGCTGTGGGAACAGATGTGAGCTAAGGGCATGTACTTTAATGTGGCTGATATTTTTAATAACATCCTGCAAAACGTTGTTTAGTTCAGGTGACTTATTCAGCTAGCCAGCATTTCTCTATGAATGACACAGTGCTCAGACTCACATTCAGAAGCGACCTTCCTGACTTGAATTGTGAAACCAGAAAGCCATCCAGTCATGGTAGCCTCTCCGTTTGTGCATATATTGACACAAAATGACCAATTCAGTTTTCCTGATATGTGATCATTCAAAGATTTGAATAGTTCTGCAGCTGTGGTGTTGGTTGGCAACAAAAGTGCACACAACATATCCTTATGCATATTCTCCTGAAAAATATATTGCATAAAAAGAAGCATTATTGCCTCGTTGTCAACATCCCTAGACTCATCAACCCAGATTGTGTACCACAGTGACTCATTAATCCTCTCTAACCATTGTGCCTCAATATCCTCTGCTATTTCATCAATCCATCTAGTTATGGTGCTAGCCAAAACAGGAACATGTACCACCTTTTGAACTGCAGCCTCTCCTGAAACTTCATGGCAATGTCCTTAGCAGCAGGCAGGATCAACTCTTCACCAACAGTAAAGGGCTTCTTAGCGTTAGCAATGCAGTTAGCCACTAAGCATGATGCTCTCAGTGCAGACACATTTGATGAAGTGGTGGCCTTCAGTAATTGCTTCTGTTCTTTGCGTTCACATGTTTGTCTTTTGAAAAACTCCAAAGGTTTGTCTTTTAATGCAGGGTGTTGGTCTCCATGGGGTGAAGCAGTTTGAAGTTTCATGGCTTCATTGGATAGCCTGTTGCCACCTATTATATGAAGTGGGCTTGGAGAATGTGAATCACCTATTGCAATGAACCTCAATTTAAGTAGAACTCTTGGTATTTTCTTTTTCTATTAAATGCAGCTTTCATTTTGTTGGCAGTCTTCTGCTGTCTCATCAGTGGGTCTTTCCTCCTTTTCGAAGAAGCTCTCCAGCGACATTTGTTTTTTACTCATTTTTGCTAGGGTTAGCCTGTGGGCTTACCAAAACTGTGACTGAGACCAGTGCACAGTGTAGGAAAGAGGCGTGGATGAAAATGGTAAGTAAAATAGTGGACCAGCCATGCGCAGACTAAAATAAGTGTCGGATTCTGACTTAAAGCCTGCTATGCTTGAAGCTCAGACTCGGGGGGATGGGGGGGCATGGGCAATATATATAACCATAACTTTTGTACCCCCATAATAAGCTGAAATAAAATATATATATATATAAAGTTAAAAAAAGAAAAAAAGCCTGCCACCAGATGCAGCTGTACAATTGAAGTACATCAACTCACTTGCCACTATAAAGACTGCCACCAGATGGAGCTTAATTGCCATTTGCCACTCGCTGGTAGGCCTTTGACATGAGTCTGCAAGCAATTCATTTATTATGGTCTCTGTGCATTAAAACCTCTCTGCTAATGATAATCTGTATTTGTAGCTGCTCCCAGCACTAGTATCACAGCCTCAGCTCCACCTCAGATCATCAGGTGTTAGATTCTCATATGGAGTGTGCAACCTAGATCCCTTGCATGAACAGTTTACAGTAGGGTTAGTGCTTCTAAGAATCTAATGCCCCCACTGATCTGACAGAAGACAGAGCTCAGGTGGTGATGGGAGCGATGGGGAGCAGCTGTAAATACAGATGAAGCTTCGCTCCCTTGCCTGCTGCTCACCTCCTGCTGTGTGGCCCTGTTCCTAATAGGTCCCAGACCAGTACCACTCTACAGCCCAGGGGGTTGGGGGACGCAGACATAGAGTACTACCCAGCCATAAAAATAAATGTATTAATGTTTTTGCAGCAATTTGGTTGGAACTGGAGACCATTACCCTAAGTGAAGTATCTCAAGAATGGAAAAACAAACACTGCATGTACTCTGTAATAATTTGGAACTAATTGGTGGGCATACGTGGACACAGAGAGAAGTAAAAGTCATTGGAAATCAAGAAGGGGAAGGGGATAAGGGGAGGGGTAAAACACCTCCCTATAAGGTATAATGAACACAATTCAGGCAATGGGCACACTTATAGCTCTGACTTAAGCATTATAAAAGCTATCCATGTAACAAAAACTTTTGTATCCTCTTAATATTTTGAAAAACGATTATATAAGGCAATGAGGATGAGGTCCCCACGAAGGGGCTGCTGGCTTCACAAGAAGAGGAAGACACTAGAAGTGATATTAATGTTCTTGCTCTCTTGCCTTGTTATGCCCTCTGCCATGATATAACTCAGCAAGAAGGACCTCATTGGATGCCAGTACTATGTTCTTGGACTTTCAAGCCTCCAGAATCATGAGCTAAATAAACTACTGTTCGTTATAAGTTATCCAGGCTATGGTATTCTGCCTTAGCAACAGAAAGTGGCCTAAGATGACAAATATCTCCTCATTATAACAGAGCAAAGACTTCTGTATCAGAAATGCTTGAGTTGTAATGTGGGCTCAGTCCCATCTTTCTGTGACACTTGGGAAATAATTTAATAGTGCTAAATGTCAGGTAATTCATCTGTAACAGTATTTGACAGGGTTACTGGGACTCTACTTTCCCATAGCACACCTTGATTCCTTTTGTAAACACCACAACTGCAATTAAATGTCTCCTGTATCTGAATCTCCAGTCTTCAGAAAAGTGTCTGAGAAATGAGACAGTCAATAAAACAAGTATGTACTTTGTTCTATTGCTTACATGTGAAGTCTTTAACATAGTTTCTCATATGCAATAGAAGTTCATTACATGGAGTTATTATTATTTATTGTTCCCTCCTTCATAAATTAGTGTGAGTAGGCAAAATACGATTTCAGGAATAAAGATGAGAAATAGGTGAGAAATTAATTGTTATTCTAAGGAGTTATTTATTCAAAATTATTTCTTTAGCATCTTCTTTGTACTGAACATTATGCTCAGAATGGAATAAAAAATACACATAATACACATTTTGTTTTTGTTTTTCATTTAACGCAGAAACCATTACCTTTTTCTGGGAATTAGCTAGTCTACAGAGACAAAGATGAGCCTCTAAACAAATTTTTACCATGTAATTCCACCTCTATCCATCATAGCATGTTATCAGGGTGAACAACTGACCCTACTAACCAAGTAATGTGTTTCTCAAGAGATACTTATTTAATTTTTGTGGGAAATTAGATCAATCTTTTGAGCCATGACTCGGACATTTTTTGGTTTTTGCAGAGATAACCTAGTTCTTAGAAATGGGATAATGAAGTTTGATAGACAATGCAGAATAGAGACAGGCAAGAAAAGACTAAATGAATTACTAAAAGAGTTTCAGTTTCTGCTTGCAACCCTCTTCTGAGGACTGTGTTCTTACTCTTAGGTTCTATGACACAACTTGTACACATAAAACTTTGCAATAAATTTTTACTCTAGTTAGGTTGGGTTAGGATTTGTTGCTTCCAATTAAAAGAGTAACACATTAAAATTCATTTATGCATCTTCAAAAAAGTAGGGATCTCATTATAGGAGTGTGAATGTCCCAGTCCCCTTTCTATAGCACCTCAATTTTTAAAAAATTCCATTTACTATCTGCTATTATTGCTCTTGTTAGTATGTATGTCCTTGAAACTCTAGATGGTATGTTTGCCTCTATAGTTTCCTACCGAAATATTAATCATAGATATCATCAGCTTCACTGTAATACAATCAGGATGATTTACTAGCCATAATTGGAAAATTCTAAATTAATGTTAGCCTTGTTAACCTTCTAATTTGTTTGGACAAATTGAGAGCCAGCTTAGAGCCAAATGGGAGTATAGAAAGCATTTTAGTCCAACTTATTCTAAATATAAAGAAACCAGGCTTGAAGAGGCGTACTAATTTCACTCTCTTCAGTACACTTTGTACCTCACCACATTCACCATTTACCTTGCATTGTGAATATTTCTAGACACCAGACATTTGTTAATCATTACAATAGAGTAAATCATATTCTCTAAATTTATCTGTATTTATTTATTTATTTCAGAATATTATGGGGGTACAAATGCTTTGGTCACATAAATTGCCATTGCACCACCCAAGTCAAAGCTACAAGCATGCCTATTCCCCAGACAGTGCACATCTCACCCATTAGGTATGAATTTACCCATCCCCTCCTCCACCTTCCCACTTGCCCTATCCCCAGTGAATGTTACTTCCATATGTGCATATAAGTGTTGATTAATTAGTACCAATTTAATGGTGCGTACATGTGGTGTTTGTTTTTCCATTCTCGTGATACTTCACGTAGAAGAATGGGATCCAGTTCCATCTAGAACAACACAAGAGGTGTTAGTTCCCCATTTTTTATGGTTGAGTAGTTCTCCATGGTATACACATACCACATTTTATTAATCCACTCATGTATTGATGGGCACTTGCGTTGTTTACACATCTTTGCAATTGTGAGTTGTGCTGCTATAAACATAGTCTACTGGGGTTAGTCATTTTCACAGATGTTTCTAAGTTTCAGGGAAAAAAATAGAATGTTGAAACCTTGTGATATTGCATTTGATGTGAATAAAGTTCTTAAGCTGCTTTTCTTTCTAATTAGAACCAACTCAGGGAATCAGAAGGAAGATGAATATTATGTACCATAAAATTCTACTGAAGTAGAACAGTATTTTAATTATATTCCATGAATTATTAAATATTTCTCAGAAAGAAAGGCTACATGGTGTACTCAGTGGAAAATTCATGAGAAAAAGACAGTGAGACCTGTGTTTACATCTACCAGTGCCACTAAGTTGCTAGATGCTAGGAGGAATTGAAACTGTGAGAAAAGAATAAATGATTTCAAAAGTCACTTCCAGCTAGCTATTAAGGTCCTTTTTATGATAATAAGAAATAAAGTTCTAAGGTATTTCCACAACCAAATTTTATTCATCTCCTTAAAACAGTGCAATTTTACTACTTCAGTTGCCTCTCTACATTTTTACTTCCAATAACTGTATGTTCACTGAAGCAACTTTAAATCAGACGGAATCGTTTTAAGATGACTGATGATCAAATAATTGATTATAGATGTGGCTCTGTTGTATAGGGATTCATTTGCATGATGAACCTCCTATTCATTGTTAGTATAATAAAGCACCAACAATTAAGCACTGACATTTGCCAGAATACTTGAATACTATTTATTTCTCATAGCTGTTATACCTGTACTTAAAACTAGTAATAGTTCATTTTTAGCAGTATTCTCACTGAGATAATTAGTGTTCTACATTTAAATTAAATTTAGTATCCCCAGAAGAAGCTGAAGTATATAATGTTAATTTGTTTGTGTTTATATAGTTCAGCTTTTCTTTAATTAATGAGTTCAGTCAATTTCTAATGTACTCTATGTAAAATGATCATGTTTTCTGAAATTGCCCTGGTGTAATTATATGTAGTTGCTATAGAGAAATATTTCAGTTCATCAATTAAAGATTTGATACTGGATTATTATATTCATTTAATTAAAGTCACATAAGTTTTCTATTTTAATGGCATTCATTATATTGTTAAAAAACAGAATCATTTATTTTCAGAAAATAAAAATTTCCTTTATTAAGACATTCTTTAGTTTGTCAAAAAAAGAAGAACAATAGGTTAGTCATTTAATTACAAAATAGCTCAGCTCTTTTCTTAAAAAAATCATAGTATTGCTAATTGGAATAATTTGACATAAATAATATTTGGCAGTTTAATTTTGTGAAGCTTGAATAGTACATGGGGTCATTAAAATGAAAGATTTCTAGCAAAATAACTACATGAAAATCCACTGGAAGAGACTCTGACGTCAACATTTTGAGAAAAATAAGACCCTTTGGAATCACTTTCCTCTAGTGCCTTCACACCCTTAGCAGAGCATTATGGCCCAACAAACCAATGTACTTGTTTATAGGTATTCTGTGTTTATGTGAAGGTTGTGGCATATCCCTGTTCTCGATCATGTTGTCCATTCTTATTCCAAAACTATGTATAAAACAGGTTTTCAGGTCTGTCCAAAGTGTTGGGTCAATTCTGGGTGGCCTTTTAACATTTAGAGGACAAGACTTATTGCTAAAAATCTCTTTTTCTTGATATTAACACACATTCTCAAAGCCAAACGTGATCCTGAGTTTTAAAAGAAAGGGCAAAATACATAGGGAGCAGCTAAGTATTTTGTTAACGACCACGTTGAACCTTTGAAGTTCATAATTATAATATCTTATACGTTAAAATATCTTCCATTTACATTTTGATTGGCTCATTACAACTAAGTATGACATTTGGATAAGTGGAAAATTTATTTTTGCTTTTACTTTTATATTCTAAGATTTATAAATCAAATATTTTGTCATCACTTCAATGAGCTAATTTTAAACATCATTTAAAAAAATTTCTTTTTTTTTTCCTTTTTGTAAAGGGAAAGGTAAACTATGTAAAAATACTTTGGTTTTTAATATTCAACAGAAAACTTAAATGGTTTTAATTGTGCAATCTTACATGAATCTTTCCCCAAATCAGTCAAGTTTATTCGAATGTTTAATAACATGCGGGGCACAATGGCTCATGCCTGTAATTCCAGCTATTCGGGAAGCTGAGGCAGGAGGATTGTTTGAGCCCAGGAGTTTGAGGCCAGCCTGGGCAACACAGCAAGACCCCGTGTCTAAACAAAAAGTTCAGTAACACAGTCCAGCAATATTAAAAGCATAATTATGATTTATTTAATTTTTAAAAATTCTTTGACTTTATACATTGATGAAGTAGATCACTCTGCTATTGAAAAGAACATATTTCAATGGCATATAAAAAGTGCAATTTTATTATTTTATTTGCCTTTTTACATTTTTACTTTTTTCCATTTTTATTCATATTCCTTCAATTTCTCTAAAATTACTTATATTTAGAAGGCCAAGCACTGAAGTGTCTAATGCTAATGCATATTGAGAAAATAATAAACTTTATAACCTCCCTCTGCATGAAAAGTGTTTCTCATTAGTAATGTTTCCTGACATTTGTATCATCCAGAGATATCAAATAATTTACTCCACAGGACTCCTCATTTCTACATCTAGAAATCCACGGTGATATCAGAGGGAATAAAAGGTGTTCCTTAAGAGCAGTGAGTGACCCACTGAAGTGAGGTTTCCAGCTCTCCCTTAAATTCTTGACCTTAAGAATCTTTACAGTCAGAGTCTTTGCAATTTAGGAAAAATATTAGGAAAAAAACATAAGCCATTTGTTTCCCCAGGGCTGTTTTCCCCTTAACACTTTTTCATCTATCTTTAAAATGCATAAATATGATCTCAGTAAGGTTGTTTAGCTTTATCATTATACAGAAAATATGATGAGTCTTTGAAAGATAGTATGAAAAAGTGAAAGTGCTTCAAGATATCTGGTACATTCCAAACATGCATATGTTAGTTAAACAAAGATAAGTTAAACAAATAGCCCACAATTATGAAATTAGTAAATGTGAGAACCCCATTCAGTCTGCTTCCAAAGTCCATAACCATCATTAGGATGTATCATCTTCCAAAAAGTTTTTCAAGTTAAAGTCCTAAAATCATAAACCCAGAGAATCTCAAGCCTAATATAGTTTTAAAGTTATCTAATACAACCTTTTTATTCAGTTGGTTGAATTCTACTCTAAAACATCTACATCCATCACTTCCACTGTTGATTAACTTACTATTTGTCCTTTTACCTTTAGGCAGCTTTTCTTTGACCTTCAATATTATTCATTACTACTAAGTTCCACATATTCTTTAAAATCCTAGACATTTCACAGTGAGATGATAGATATGGTCCTCATTCCCATGGAACTTACTTTCTAATAAAGGAGGCAAATAAAACAAGATTTTTTGATAGTGATTGGGAGCTATTTTAGATTGGGTAGCCAAAGGCCTCTTTAAGGACATATATGTGAAACAATCATGACAAGAAGAATCTAAGCACATAAAGATAAGGAAAAAAACCACTAAACATCCCCCAAAATTCTCTAAAATATTTAATTAAATTGACATAGTTCAGGAACAGAGAAGATCCTACGTGTCTGGAGCAAGGAAAGGAAACCATCAAAAAACATTGGAGATACAGGAAACAGAAACATACATGACCTTATAGATTCAACTAAAATTTCATACCTTTTTTTTTTTTTTTTTTTTTTTTTTTTAGAGACGACATCTTGCTTTTTCACTCAGGCTGGAGTTCAATGGCCTGATCATAGCTCACTGCAATCTTGAACTCCCGGGTTCAAGCAATCCTCCTGCCTCAGCCTCTCAAGTAGCTGGGACTATAGTTGTGTACTACCATGCCCAGCTAATTGTTTTGTTTTTTGTAGAGACAGGGTCTTGCTTGTTGCCCAGGCTGGTCTCAAACTCCTGGCCTCAAGCCATCCTCACTTCTGCCTCCCAAAGCGCTGGGATTGTAGGCATGAGACACCACTACCAGCCAAAAATTTATACTTTTGTTCTTGTAAGTAGTATTTTATTTTTAAGACTTTCTGTTGTAAAAGGACCATAACAAAAGCCAGGAGACCAGTGAGACCTAGTGAGAAATGGGAGTGGCTTGAGCTAGGGGCATACCAGTGGAGATGGAAAAAAGTGGAGGATATCAAGGTATACTTGTAGGTTAATTCTGAAGGACTTCCCTGAGGTTAGGTATTGGAGAGAGAAGGAAGTAAAGCAATCAAAAAGTAATTTTAGGATTTGGTTTAATGAAAGAGCCATGCCATTTACTAAGACTGAGATGACTTGAGATGAATAGATTAGATTAAATAGGGAATCAAAGGTTATATTTTGGTAGGATGAGTTGGAGATGTCTGTTAGACTTAGCAGATGAAATATATATCCTTGTCATTTTTACTTAATTGAGTCTAGTTCTACCCTTTACTGTCATGGTCAAAAGAACATTGTCTCCTCCATATTGCAATTTTTCAAATAATGTTATAATTCTCTTCTAATATTCTTTGGTAAGACACATTTCCATCATTATGCCATTTATTATCCTCTATATATGTTGAATTTGCTTATAAATGAGGCAAAATGTGGGAATGATGCAAAAAGTGGGAAAGGGGAAAAAATAAATATGTCTATCCTGCTTAGAATTTCATTCTCCTCTTTAAGCTAGAAATTATTTTTATATTTAGTTGAGAAATTTAAAAATGTACTTTTTTAACATTTATCTTTTTTTAGGGAAAAGGGTGATCAATGACTCTTGTGGACTTTTTAAGTTAAAAATATCCTTAATGATCATCCTGTACATTCTTTTTGCAGAAAAGACTTTTGAGGAGAAATAATTTCTTATCTTCAAATACTGGAAAACATGTTCAGTGGAAGAGAAATGAGACTTGTTTTGTGTAGAACCAGAGGGCAGAACCAGACTAGTTGTGGGAGCTATAGGAAAATTGACTTTGTGTTTAACATAAAGAGTGGTCTAATAATTACAGTTATCAAATCAGTTATTGTGACATATTGTATGAATGGAAACTTCGTCTCTGTAAATAATTGAGTAAATTGGACAGTCACTTTGGAGAAATGGACACAGACAAAAGTAAACAGTGAAAAGATATTTGGGCTAGATGAACTTTAAAGTTCTTTTTAATGTGGAAATGTAACATTTCTAGAAAATAACCATTCTATAAGCTGAATAAGGACTGAGTTTAAATCGACAACTAGGCTTAGTGTTGAAACTTAGATTTGCTGAGATCCTAATCAATGTATATTTGATGTGATATATTTAACCAGTGGAAATTCATAGCTTTCTGCCTTGAAATAAAAGGTACTATAACCTATATCCAAAATATTTCTTTAAATTAATAAAATATTTTTATATTTAAGGAGTTTCATGGTAGCCACCAAATCTACTTCATTGACTTTTTTTTTCAATTTTTAAAACATTTAAAAAATTTTTTTGGAATATTTTTAGATTTACAGAAAAGTCATAAAGATAGTGCAGGTAGTTGAAATACATCCCTCACTGTTTCAGTTCCTACTATTGTTAACACCTTACGTTGCTATGATACATGTGTTAATACGAAGAAACCAACATTCGTGCATTTTTATAAAGTAAACTGCAAACCTTATTTGGATTTCTCTAATTTTTGTTTTTTGTTGTTGTTGTTAATAGCCTTTTTCTGTACCAAGATTCAATCTAGGATACTACTGTGCATTTAGTCATCATGTCTCCTCTAATCTGTGACAGTTTTTTAGTCCTTCCTTGTTTTCATGACCTTGACAGTTTTGAAAAAGACTAGCGAAGAATTTTGCAAAATGCCCTTTAAATAATTAGAATTTTATGATTAGACTAATATTATGAGTTTTTGGAGAAAATACCAGAAGTTAAGTGTCCTTCTTATAACTTCTTGTCAGAGGTTACATGATTTTCACATATCACTGGTGACATTAACCACAATCATTTGATCAAAGAGTGTTTACCAGGTTTCTCCACTATAAAGTTAATATTTTTCCTTATTTATCATACATATCATATCTCTATTATTTAGAAGTTAGTTATAAATCTAACTCATACAAAAAGGGTTGGGGGGACTAAGTTATACCTTGGTTGTGCATACATATATGTTATTTGGATCCATTAACTTTAAAAGACTTTATTTTCATTGTTATTTTCTGTTTAAGAAAGTCAATGTTTTTCAAAACAGAATTAAATATCTTCTATTACCTTTTTTTGCTAGCCTTTAAAACATTAGTTCAGGCCGGGTGCGGTGGCTCAGGCCTGTAATCCTAGCACTTTGGGAGGCCGAGGCGGGCGGATTGTTTGAGCTCAGGAGTTCGAGACCAGCCTGAGCAAGAGCGAGACCCCATCTCTACTAAAAATAGAAAGAAATTATATGGACAGCTAAAAATATATAGAGAAAAATTAGCCGGGCATGGTGGCGCATGCCTGTAGTCCCAGCTACTTGGGAGGCTGAGGCAGTAGGATCGCTTGAGCCCAGGAGTTTGAGGTTGCTGTGAGCTAGGCTGATGCCACGGCACTCACTCTAGCCCGGGCAACAGAGTGAGACTCTGTCTCCAAAAAAAAAAAAAATTAGTTCAATGGTTATACAATATTAAATATTATCATAAAACTGCAAAAGAGCATGAGCTATGAACTCTAAACAAATTTTGTGTTCAAAAATATTAGGGGATATGGCATTAATATTAAAAGTTCAATTTGTCTCATCTTTATGCAAAAATAACATTTCCATAATATCAAGTCCTTTATGTCAAGCAAAAATGCATATTGGATGCATTCCAAGGTATTGAAAGAAATTGACTGTGAGAATGATTTTTCACTGGAAATAGAAACCCACATTATCTCCAAAGTGATGTATACAAACCTTTCATTCCATATCGAATAATTGTCAAGGAACTAATTTAATCATGCAAATATGAGCCAAACTTTGTGGTTACTTTACTTTTAAAATATTTTCAATTTATATGGAGCATAAGGATATATTTTTCTTTTTTTCAGTTATCATAACTCACTAAAGCTTTATGTATGTTTCCTATTATTTTCTGAGTAATGCTATAAGATTGTAAAATTTAAAAAAAATATAGATTTTTCTTTAAATCTTTTAAAGTATCTGAAGTGAATACAAGAATGATATAATCATGCTCACAGTCTTTAAAGGAGCCTAGCAAAAATTTTGTTTATAGGAAAATCAATACATAGGTGCCAAGAATTCCCTAGAGGGACAAGAAAATTGAAAAATGTGTAGAAAGGTAGCCAATTGACAATAAGTTAATATTATAATAATAATACTTTTTACTGCCATTTGCTTTGCAATTTCAAATTTCCACTAATTCTTTATTCCTGTACTTTATCCTCTGAAAGGTTCATGGTAAAGAAGAAATACAGAAAAAAAGTCTAGCCAGTAATTTCAATAGTAATAATCTAGTTATTACTTTTTTTAAGTATCAAATGATTTTAAAATACCTAAGTCAAGACGATAGAGAATATGAACCAATAGATTTCATTATGAGAGACAGTAAGATGGGGAGAAGAGAGAAGAAGAAGAAAAGGACAATGAAAGGGTCAAATTAAAATTAAAAAACAGATTTTAAAAACCCAACTCTAAATACTTAGTCAATGGTACTTTTATTTTTAATACACATAAACTTTTCATCTAATAGCAAAGGTTTGCGTGAGTCTGTGCTTTGAAATCATAAGATCAATGTTAGGTGGTCATTATATTGGGTTCTAACTCAATAATAAGATGTACACTGCCTTAGATCCAGAAGTAATCTACAAAAAGAACTTTTTCCTCAAAAGAAAAGAACAATATTTACACTCAGTAGTGTCTGGATAATAATGATATGAATATATGAATGATTGCTAGATAATAGATGATAGATAATGGATAGACATATAGATAGATAAATTTGAGATAGCTATACAATAGTAATAATGCTAGAAATATAGATAAATAGATAGACTACAAACACATGTATACCATGCTAAACAAATACCATACAGAAAGTGAAAGCTCTGCTATAGCAAAAGCAGTATTATGCTTGGGGTGTGAAGGATCAGATGTGAATCCCAGATTTGTGTCTTGTTGGGAAGATAAATTCCTTTAATCAATCAAGCTCACAGCCTCAATCTCTCCAATAAAAAAAATGGATAAAATGATATATGCCACCAGGATTACTGTAAGGATTAATAGGACTAACATATTTACAATTTATGTCTTATATTTCTAGTAAAAGGTATTAAAAACATCTAGAACTTCTCATTTTTACTATATTTCAAGGAGAGAAAACAAACAAAAATATGTCATACATTGGAAATTATAAACCTGATGACAGAAAAGTTATACAAATATAGAATGCTTCTCCAAAACATTATAATTAAATTTGCTGCAATCTTAATTTATATCTTAATAAGTATGCATATCAAGATCACCAAATTTAATGAAAGCAATTACAATTACTGAAGATAGTTTTTCATATTTTTCTGACAGCAACCTGCAGTTATGCCAAAAAATTTCCTGTAGCATTAAAGGTTTGTTATTTCACTATTAATTAATGTTCTTTGCTCTTCAAAAACCATCTGTGTAGAGGCTAATAAATTAGTAGAGCCCCAGGTGAAGAGAGCTCTCTACAGATGTTTAATTGCCAAAAATATCTTGGTATCTTTGACACCATATTTTGCTCCATCTTAATAACTCCATGTACAATGTATTATCTCTATCAGTAACCTAACACAGGAAAGTTTTCCTTAGAAAAAAGTAAACGGGCCGGGTGCGGTGGCTCACGCCTGTAATCCTAGCACTCTGGGAGGCCGAGGCGGGTGGATCGCTCGAGGTCAGGAGTTCGAGACCAGCCTGAGCAAGAGCGAGACCCCGTCTTTACTCAAAATAGAAAGAAATTATCTGGCCAACTAAAGATATATATAGAAAAAATTAGCCGGGCATGGTGGTGCATGCCTGTAGTCCCAGTTATTCGGGATGCTGAGGCAGTAGGATCGCTTAAGCCCAGGAGTTTGAGGTTGCTGTGAGCTAGGCTGATGCCACGGCACTCACTCTAGCCCGGGCAACAGAGTGAGACTTTTGTCTAAAAAAAAAAAAAAAAAAAAAAAGTAAATGCTTGACTTTTAGATTCTGCTTAAATAGTATTGGTTATTTTTAGCACACTCAAACTAATCATGCATAAAAAGTCTCAGGTTCTTATAGAAAGTTTAGGTTGGAGAATTCAATGCTAGTCTAGTTCATCACTTTATCTTTTATCTTTTAGGTTTACCACTCTCTCATGTCATAACGTACTTAATAAT
Source organism: Varecia variegata (assembly GCA_028533085.1). Taxonomy (NCBI): domain Eukaryota; kingdom Metazoa; phylum Chordata; class Mammalia; order Primates; family Lemuridae; genus Varecia; species Varecia variegata. The sequence continues at coordinate 152,881,081 of CM052438.1, read as the reverse complement.
ATTAGGAAAAAAATTCATCAAATTATAAATATCTTAACTCCTTGGTTTTCCAGATTTACTTATGCCTTATGCATTTATTAGGCTCCTACTGTTTATCAAGCATAGTGTTCAATTTAAAGAGATTTAAGACATGATTTCTTCTGTAAGATATTTACCAGGTAGTAAGGATTATATGCATAAAATTCAAAAATACAGTATAAAGTGATAAGGGCCCCAAATGGTAACATAGGAGAAGAAGATGTTATTTGGAAGTAGAAAGATGGGAGAATGCTAGTTTGATGGAAATAATGCCTACAGAAGTTTTCATGGGACTGGAATTAAACAAATGAAAAATAGTAAGGATTTTGACAGGAAAGAGTAAAAGGGCATTCCAGTTAGAAGGAAGAGCAGGAACAAAACCATTGATTTTCATCACCTGAGACATTTATCATTTCTTTGTGATAAGAACATTCCAAATCCTCTCTTCTAGCTAGTTTGAAATATACAATATATTATTGTTATCTCTAGTCACCCTACTATGCAATGAAACACTAGAACTTCTTCCTCCTACTTTGGACTTTGCATCCATTGACAAACCTTTCCTTATCTCTCCATCCCCCCTATTCTTCCTAGCCCCTAGTATCCACTCTTATATTTTCTACTTCTGTGAGGTCCACTTTGTTTAGATTTCACATATGACTGAGAGCATTTGTCTTCTTGTGCCTGGCTTATTTCATTTAACACAATATCCTCCAGTCTCATCCATGTTGCTGCTAATTAGGGTAATTATCATAATAGAATTTGATCCTCTTTATGCTAATTACCCTAATTCGATTATTACACATTGTGTATGTGTATATATATATATATGTATATATATATATATAAAAACATCACACTGTGCCCATTGTAAAAAGAAAATCAAAATCTCGGGGCTACCTCCCAATTCCTTATGCAAAAGAAAAGGTAAAAGGCCTTAGGCACCTGTGAAGAACTGGCCCCACAGATCATTCATTAAGGGACTTCCTTGCTGACCTCCCATAAACAAGCACATGCAAATTGTAACTATGTCTGGCACCTAAAACTAAATTCTGTTTGATTCTATTAATATACTCATAATGAATGAATTACAAGTTTATCTTTACAGGTAACAGAACTGGAAAGAAGAGAGAATCAGCTTCTTCTTCTATCTACCCAGAGATATCTACATAATGGATGCTTCCTTTAGTCCATTTTTCTCTTCTAACATTCCCCTTGTTCTACGCAATATGTATATTTACTGGGTCTCACAAGAATGTAACCATTTTGCCTTACCACCACCACCCGCTTTTCCTTTCTCTCTGTATATCTTTAAATGTGGAAGCTTCCAGATTCCCCTTTGGAAAAACAGCCACAAGCTTGCCTGTGGTTCATGTTTTTCCCAGAGGCATCCTCAAACTGGCTTAATAAATCTCCATTGATTGAGATTTTTGCATCAGTCACTTATTTGGGTCAACAACAACTTATGTTTATACAGTTATTATGTGTCAATAAAGAATAAGTAAAAATTAAAACAAAACAAAATAAAAGTATTTTATTTTATTTGGGAAATGCCTAACATCAGAGTGTGCTCTTATACATATGGAGGGGAAGTTCAGGAAAATCAGCAAGGAAAGGGAAGCTGGGAGTAGAATGAGTCCTCTGTTCTCCATTCCAGGTTCTGATGGCACTTCCTACATGAAGAGATGCTTTTAATTATGAGTGCATAGGTATTTTTCACTAAAGTATGAGTAACTCAAGCATAGGATCTGTGAGTTATAATTGTTTTTTAAACCTGGCAACAGATGGAGTGCCTAGCAGATAATCATATTTAATAAATCTATGTTGAATGAATAAATGAATAAAAATATTTAATGACTAATGGATCATCTTGAATACCAGACTCAAGAGTTTGTATTTTATTATTGAAGTTACTTTTCTTTCCCTATGTGAATCAGGCCAACAGTGAGTAAAGACCATTCAAGTAACAGTTACTTTAAAATGAGTCTTCTATAATTATCTACATTTCTAATTACAGACACATAGAGGAATGATTCACTTTAATTCTAAGTTTTTCTTTATATATATTTAATTACAAGAATGAAATTCAGTAATTCTTTAAGTCAAGAAAGTGAATTTAAGACTAAAAATAGCAAAGTTTCTCCTATGAATGTTCTTTAACATAAACATTATAACCTTAGCTGCTATTCCACTTAAAAAGCAATTATTTTTCTAATTTTAATTTATTATATAGAATAAAATCTTCCATAACTACAATCTTCTGAGAAAACCACAGTTAATATTTTGATGAAGTTATTTAATACTTCATTTCAATTCCTTAATCTATAACTCATAATTTTAAGTTCATTAGCATATTTAATTATGCTTACAAAGGAGTAAATGATACTTTATTACATTTTAATATAAATCCCATTTTGAAAAATAACTCAATGGTAAATACTGTATTCTCCTAAGGAAGTAGTATGAGTCCCCCTTCTCTTTAAAAAAAACAAGAAAAAGTAATGTATTATGTTTCCATTTTTTTCCCCAGCTGTTAGAAAGCTCTTAAGTAAATCTGATCCCCTAATCATACTGACTATCCCCTTTGGTTCATTCAGATTTTTCTTTCATTAATTTTTTAAGATCCTAATTCTTCCTTTAAAAATAGAGAGAAAAAATTTTTCCTGAAATAACACTGCAAAAATGTCTATTCAGTTCCAAATTTAAAACTGAAATCAGAAACTTCAAGTGTTCACAATGCTTATAAATGTTCAGCTGTTTTATCTAATGTAGCCTTAACATATTTAAAGAACCAGCTCTGCTTATGTAACAGAGGGAATGGCCTGTAGTCACTTCTCCTGCCATAGATATGAAAGGGAAATATTGACAATAGGGAATATGTAACAGAGGGAATGGCCTGAAAAAATGGCAAAAATATTTTCTGTCTCTAAAACATCCTCCACTCCTTTTTGAGAATGAAAACCTGCATGCCTGCCTCAGGCCAGTGGTGGGGAGGGGCAGAGGAATGTCTTGATCTTTGTGGTACAGGATATGTCTCAGCCCTGACCTGGCAGAGAGAGGTAGTGGGTAGAGGGTAAGGGATTATCTTCAGAGAGATGGGATGGAGATGGGACAATCAGGATCATCAACTTCATCAACTGTAGTGGAACAGCAATTGCCTGAAGCAATCAACAGCCGCAGCTGAATAGCAGTTGCCTGAAGCTGAGAACCCACCCCTTAAAAGCTCCGTATTTCTGCTCTGTATTTCTCCTTGGGAGAAATTTAGATTTTGAGATGATAGTCTGCCATTTTCCTCTTTTGCCAACAAAGTAATAAACTTCTCTTTCCTTCTCTGCAAACCACATGTTCTCATTCTTCTGATGCAGACTCCAGGACAAGTACCAAGCTTTTGGTAACACTTATAACATGATATTTCAGTTGAAAAGACTCAATTTCAAATATAATTTTTCATCTTTTAAGGTTCTTATACTAATAGAGCATATATGGCAAATATTGAATTTCTTCTGCATCTGAATGGAGTTTACCTGGTTGCTAATGTTTATGAAATTGCTAAATTTACTATCTAAGCAATATGTTAATAGTTTAAATTGAGGACTTCAAGAAGCTTTTGGCTTTTTGTGGATAGTCAATTGAAAGGAGAAATATTAATCATTGATACAACTCTGGAGTACAATTTTCTAAAAGGCCATAAAACAGGTACAAGGCATTTGTAGCTATTAAGTCAATTCTGTTAGCTTCAGTCAGAAAGCTCAAACATCAGTCTGATAATTTTAATAAAGGAAAATAGATATATCAGATGTTACTTCAAAACTAAAATGAGAGAAATATATTATCAGTTATAACTCATTGATTACCATGAATATGGAAATTCTTCATAGAGGAAGTAACATCTTAGTTAATTCTCAAATAGGAAGGAGAATAAATCACTAAAAGACGAGAAGAAGGACATTCTATATAGATCAGGCACAATAAGAAAATGCATCATTTGGAATATTTATTTGTGGGATGAGCAGAAACTGTTCTGAACACTTTTCAAAAGATTTTTATTCCCTCAGTAATTTATATGTCATATTTATCTTATTTTTACCACTATGAAAATGTTTCAAATTGAAATTTCTTTAGTGTAAGTCCCACATAAAAGAGCACTTAAATTGACATTATTAGCCATGAGTTCTAATTCCAGGTCTGCTTCTAATTGTATGACCCTCAGAAGTGCACTTATCATCTCTGCTCCTCTAATTTTCATCTACAAAATTCAAGGTAGACTCACCACATTTCTAAAGTTCTTTCTCACAATTAACTTATAAAAAATACTATAGTCATTATAGTCATCAAATATTAGACAAGAATCAATTGACATTTTTCCTGTACAGGTCAGATTTAGCTTCAGGATAAAAAGAACTCCAGGTAGATGAAAATAGGAAAAAAAAATACATCTCACCAGAAATTAACATTATACATATGTTGGAATTTATATTATCTGGGAGCATATCAGCAAAAATGTGAGTATAAAATTTTATATGTGAATGGTTGAACCCACCTCCAAATATCATCACATTGAGGATTAGGTTTCAACACAACATTCAGTCCATAGCAGTGGAGCCACTGTTTCTTCTCTGGACAGAATAAACTGTTCCCCCTTTGTACATAAATCAAAATACTCTATTACTCCTGTTGGCCTCATTCACAACTCTGAAAAAGCAGTGCAGAAAGAATAATTCATGCCACCCTCTTTTATCAAAAGTGTAATTCAAGTCTTTGAGGTTCTTCAGTTCAATAAAGTCCAACTCATATGGCCTCTTTCCCCTATGACTGATTTATACATATTATATGCAGGAATCAGAAGGGCAGACTTTATTTCTCACCATTTTACCTGAAAGAATGACTTTCATTTTCCATTTAGTTCATTTTCCCTAATTTCTTTAATGTTATGTCTGATTTCTTGCCTACTGAATGAGAACTTCATTTTTAAAAGCTCACTTTTAATTAAAACCTTTCATTTTTATAGTTGATTTTTTTTATCCATTATATTAAATCATGAATATCATCCACGGAATATCCACCCCAGAAGTAACCACTATATAGTGTAGTTGATGAAGCTAACAAAATTAGTGGGAACCCCTATCTGATG
>CM052438.1:152812835-152868942 GCA_028533085.1 Varecia variegata | reverse complement strand
TTCAGATTCTATGTTCTGTGCAGAATGATTCCTGTTAGCAAACATGAATTGAAAACTTACCTTTGCAACACATTCTACACAGCATTATAGTCCGTAGTAACTAAAAGTAAACTGGGTTTCATGAGCTCACACTTAAGTAAATAATAACAGAGAAATAAATGGAGATACTTTGGTGTAAGGCAGATAGTAATAAGTGTTCTGAAAGAGTTACAAACAGACTATAGAGGAGAAAGAGAGGTGTATGAAAAATCCTGGGTGTATCTCTACAGACATCATGGAGAGTGTGAAATCTGAGCAGGCTTCAAAAAATATTTTTTATTCATTTTATATGGGGAAAAAGAACATTCTAGGCAGAGGAAACAGCTTGAGCAAAGAGCCAGAGGCAAGAAAGGGGATCACAGTTGCGGAAGTAAGCTAGTAAGTCAATAACACTGAAAAAACTGCTTGCATAGAAAATGTAATTGGAGATGATGTTAGAAAGGTACAAAGGGGCAAAATTTGAAGAGTTTTGAAAGGCAGGTTGAGGTTTTGAACTTAACTTTTTTGCCCTAGGCTATTTTTTAAAAATCCATGAGAGACATCGTAACTATGGGAAAACAGGAAGAAGTTATTTTGATTCATTTAAGGATGTCTACATCTTGTGAAATGTTTGATATGTTTTGGAATACAGCTTCCCAAGACCTGAAATGTCATGACAAAGGATTTGGACAAGAATGTTCACATTACTACAAAATCTAAATTCCTCCAGTGAAAACTTCTTCAGAAAAATGTCATATGCAGAGAAAGAATTTAAAATATCCTTCAGAGAATGACAAGACATAATGAAATCCTGAAAAGAAATCTTCTCCCAGCTTTAAAAAAAAAAAAAGTAAAACACTCCATCTACAAAATATTAAATGTGAATGCAAGCTACCCAAGAAATGTTGATTCATCAAGAAATGTTATAAATAATTTAGAGCATAAATATCTTGCAAAATGAAGTATTATGCATTCCTCTCACTCCAAACACTGCAATTCAAAATTGCCTTGACTAAGGCAGTTGTGAGCATATAATAATAATAAAAAAAACAGAAAATTTAAAAGGAAAGGAAGGAGCCGACTAAATGTTTTGACCCAATTGTATACATCTTGATTGAACGGACTTGTGAAGTAGAGAAAAACTGAAATTGCAAAGGAATCTTTGAAATATAATTTGAGTCATTTACTCTGTCATTATTTATCCAAAAACACATATAGTACTTACTAGCTACAAATAACTCTTGTAGGCACTTAAAAAGTTGCAACTTTCAATTTTCATAACAATCATGTAGTGGTTATGGTTATTATCCTCATTTTTTAAACGAGAAAACTAAGGCATAGAGACAATAAGTATCTCACCAAAAGTCATGTATATATATTGTCAGGGACAGAGCCGAATCCATTTGCATAACCACTAGACTATGCCTTCTTTTTCTTTAAAGATTCTTTTCCAAGATGCAAAAGTGCCATCATTAGCTTACATAAAAGTGATTTATTGAGCCTTTATTTTAACATCTGGCATTTTTTAGCTGCTTGGTTTGCAGTGGTGAACTAAAGACAAGTAATGACTCTCTTTCTAAACCTCACTTTCTAGTTAGGCGAGGCGGGGAATACATAATCAGACCACTAAATAAGCAAGACTATTCAAAAGAAGGATAAGTACTATGAAGAAAATAAAGGGCTATTTGATTTGCTGAAAGTAAATCAAAATAGAGAAATGTACGCAAAACTGATTTGGGGCATGAGAGGCTCAATTGTCCTTCCATCAGCCACAATTCATTTGCGTATCTCTAGATAAGAATCAATTTTGTTGCTATTAACTATCTACTACTTACATATTAATAGTTGTAAAATACCTCAAAGACAATGAAAGGCACAAATCCTACAGAATCAAATAACCCGGAAAGATGTGTTCTAAACCAGATATAATTTTTCATCGATAATACCCAGTAGTAATCTTGGTTTATTCAATTTCAAAACTTTTCCAGTTTTTCTTGACATTATATAAATGCCATAGATCATTGGTATTTTATATTAATAACTTAGAAATTTACATCGCAAATCAAACATTTTTCTGTATTCTGACTCATCTACTGCCTACTTTACGTCTCCATTTGGCTGTTGAAAAACATTTCAAATATAACATTAGAAAAGTATTGATTTTTTTCCACTGAACCTATTTCTCTTCCACTTTTCACTAACCCAGTAAATGACATCACGATTCATCCAATGACTCAAAGCCAGAACTCTAAGGAGTCATACTTGATTCTCTTTATTCCATCAGACTCCACATGAAATGTATTAGCAAATCCTATTAGCTTTACCTCCAAAATGCATTTGTTCATTCTTGTCCCTCTCTATTGTCACCACTCTGGCTTGAACCATTTTCATCTCTCAATTAACAACTTAAATAACTTTCAATGTCATCTCCATTTCTCCATTCTCTCCCCTCTCCCTTCCATTCTCCTGACAACAAGCAGCAAAACTGTCTCTATTAGAAAAAATTATCACTTCTCATTGTGTTTTCGTTATAGTGCCCTATTAAATTTATTCATTGCACCTACATCAAACTTAATTCTTTCTTTTAATTATCTAATTATTTTCTGTCTCCCCTAAAAAGAAACATTTAGGTGAGCAGAGGCCATGATTCTCTTATTCTTCCATATATTGATGCTCAATAAACATGTATTATGTAATTAAATAAATAAAGATACTTAGATGCATATTTCCCAAAGCATATTTTATGAAATAGTAGAATATGAATTACCAACATAAAAATGACTTCATTAACTCCTTAAAGTTAGTAAATACTCAGAAAAGAGTATTTCACTGTTTGACAGGGGTTTTTTAAAGTAGATTTAATATACTTGTGTGTATTACGAATTTTCAAGAGAGATAGAGAGATACTGTATAGTATTGTTATTTTGCCTTGCTATTATATTTTGGATTACAGACATGTTTAAATGGGTCACATGTTAACCCTACAGTAAGGTGACTTGCGGATATGTGTGTGTGCATGTGTGTGCATGTTTTATTTGACTTCATTGTAAAATGGAGAACATGTGTAGAAAATTTAAGTTGGAGTGTCTTATTTATTCTGTTTGGTTACTTTACCACATTTTTGTAACTATTTCTCAGTTGTGTGTACTAAGTATTTTCCGATCTTTTTCAATAAATAGGCAATCATTAACACAAGCATTAGATTAGGACTTAATAACTTTTAAACTTAAAATAAAAATTTAACACTTTATAAAAATTTCTTTCTCTTTAAACATATTAAATGAGAAAATAAAATTAGCCAGTGGTGAAATGTGGTTTGTTAGGCCATATATTCACAGATCAGTTAAGTAGCACAAAGTATTTTCCAAGGTCTGTTTAAATTGTACTAATGATTTAAAGTTTTTCTCATTCAACTGATACATATACATAACATAAATATCATATATAAAATATAATACCTATTTTAGTAATAAATTATTTCACTGTAATACCTTTGAAATGATATGACATGAACAAATCTATGAATTTTTATACTTGCTATAATGTAACCTATTGTGCTGGATTTGTTGATTAGTCTTTTTACTTTAGGGTATGAGAATAAAGAATTGATAAGTCTTTGCCTCCAGATTTGCACATCTATAATGGGTTGGCTGTCAATGACAGAGAGGAGAGAAGATGTTTCAAACTTTCAACCATAATTCACCCTAATTTATTAAATTTCAAATACTGCACAGACATGTATTGGCTAGGCCTTTACTGAAAACGTTAGGAGAAAAGAAGGTCTGAGTGGCTGTTCCTGAATCCTCCAGCTATCTGTAGATGCATCATTTGGGTCAGAGTGATTTATTAATCTATTGCTTTTACATTCACTGGACACCTCCCAAACGCTAGAGATTTGGGAGGAAAAAAAACAAGAAATTGCCTCACTTGAATTTTGTAATCTAGTGATGATGATAGATATTAATAAATAATAACTGAGCAAATAAGTACATAATTACACTTATTATAGGCCTATAAGGCTCAGATATGATAATTGCTATGAAAAAAACAGTACAGGTGACTAGGAAGAGGCACAGGGGGCACCTAAATCAGACTTGAGGGACCAGCTTAGGTTTCCCTTAGGAAAGGACATTTAAAAGGTTCAATGAATCTAACTATTTCCCATCTCCATATTAATTTTTTTCTGTAAAATACTGGTCATTAGTATTGATACATTTAAATTAATAAATATAGATATATAAATGAATCAAATGTAAATAATGTATATACACTATATAAATGATATCCTACATTGATGTATATCATACAATAATATATGAATGTATAATATATGTTTACATAAATGTATAAATATATATATATATAAATGTAATTGCTCCTGAATTTCTTCTTGAAATTGTTATTCAAAAGAACTAACAACTTAAGGAGAAATGAGAATAACCTCTGCTGGATAAAATGCTCTGTTGTCCACAAAAATATTTTCCACTAACAAGTTTTTTCATTTATCTTTTATAAAGAGAAGTCAAGGAGATTTTTACAGGACATAAATTTATTATTGATTTTTGGCCTTTACCATGCTGGCTTGCTTCAGTTCTTGCTATCAAATCTTAAATTAATAAGTCTTCTAACTTTGCCAACAGGATAAGAATATGTCAGTAGGCTGATAGTTTATATTTAACATGCGTAGCCTTTATCTATTAAAAAAGAAAGTAAAATTTAGAAAGAAAATTAATAACTCTTTGCTTCTTGGGAAGAAAAAAAATCTGTTTTGAAGGCTCAAAGACATTCTTTGGAAGCTTAAAAACCATGATCTTCAGCACCACATTTAAAAACCTTTTGAAAGACATTCTGTGAAAAAGACACTTGCACTTGAATGTTTATAGCAGCACAATTCACAATTGCAAAGATGTGGAAATAACCCAAGTGCCCATCAATACATGAGTGGATTTATAAAATGTGGTATATATATAGTATGGAGTTCTATTCGGCCATAAAAATAATAGTGAACTAATACCTCTTGTATTAAACTGGATGGAGCTGGAGACCTTTCTTCTAAGTGAAGTATCAAAAGAATGGAAAGACAAACACCATATGTACTCACCATTAAATTGGAACTAATCGATCAACACCTATGTGCATGTATGGAAATAACATTCATCAGAAATCAAGCAGGTGGGAGTGGGGAGGGGATGGATAAATTCACACCTAACAGGTACAATGCACACTATCTAAGGGATGGCACACTTATAACTTTGACTCAATCAGTACAAAAGCAATTTATGTAATCAAAACATTTGTACCCCATAATAAATAAAATAAAATAAAAGGTTTCCAGTAAACAAAAAAGAAAGAAAGAAAGAAAAATAAAGACAAAAAGAAGGAGCTCATTCCAGTCACCTAGAATGTGTACAGGAAGCTGACTGGGAGAGCCCAGTAATTCACATTGAAAGGATTAATCAAGTCTGTAGGGGCTTCTTTTCAACAGAGTAACATTTTACCCTTTTCTTTTTGTGTTAAGTTAATTTTCTGTATTTGTGACATTAAATAAAGAATGAAAGGAAGCATTAAAAAAAAAGAAAATATGTAATGAATCCTTGACACCCTTTCAGATAGGTGGTGTTTATGTAACCTATTGAAATTTTTAGACAGACATGTTATTGGCAGCCTAACCTTGGCTCTTGAAATCCAGTAAAATCACAAAAGTCTCCTTACTGTAAAAATTAATACAGAATATGCTGATAGCTGCTCTCTGCTTAGTTTTTGACTTATAGTAGTAACTCTAAAAATGGGAGTTATTATAATTCAATTTAAACATGAATTGGCAAATGTGATTGTAGTACACACAAAATCCTTTAAATACTGATATGCTTAACATCTCAGTTGACAGAAGAAAATGGACATTAAAATTAATGAATATATTATTGATTTAATTTTCAAGATTTAATTTGATGACTTTACAGAGCGTTTGTTACATGCGTATGGCACTATGAATGCCATAAAGTAGGACATTACACAGCTGCTTACTTCTGTGGTTAGTGAAAAATTATACCCATTTAAAAAATATCTACTGAGCACCAGCTGTGTACCATGGCTATATGAAAAGCACAGGCTGTATGTTAAAGTGAAAATGGCATGGATATTGGCACCAAAGCCATTAAGATTATAAAAAGAGAATTAGGACACTATTATAAAGGATAGATGACTCATCCATATTTAGAACAAACAAAATCATTTCTTCTTTCTTATGTATATTCTATGTCTTGTAGTACGATGTGTCTGATACAACATAACTCAAAATAAGATAAAGGAACTTTTATTGTAGAAAAGCAAGATGTGGCATGCAAAGGGATTTTGAGGGCAGTAAAATTACTCTGTGCAATATGATAATGGTGGATATATGTCATTACACTTTCATCTAAACCCACAGAGTTTACAACATTAAAAGTGACCCCCTAATGTGAACTATAGATTTGAGTGACAATGCGTCAATGTATGTTCATAGAATGTAGCAAGTATACCACCCCGGTGCAGGATTTTGATAGTAGAAGACACTGTGCATATGTTGGTCAGGAGACATGGGAAATCTCTGTACCTTTAGCTCAATTTTGCTGTGAACCTAAAACTGCTCTAAATATAAAGTCTATTTAAACATTTTTTTAAAAAGTAAGATGAACAAAAATAAAATGTCAAGTGCAGGCATACCTCATTGCACTTCATTTTATCACGCTTTGCAGATGGTGTACCTTTTATAGTTGAAGGTTTGTGGAAACCCTAAGTTAAACAAATCTGAACTTTATAGTAATAAAGTATTTTTAATTAAGGTATGTACATTATGTTTTAGACATAATGATATTGCACACTTAATTGACTACAGTATAGAGTAAACATAACCTTTGTATGTACTGGTAAACTAAAAAACTCATATTTCTCACTTTATTGCGATATTTGCTTTGCTATGGTGGTCAGTAATCAAACCTGCAAAATCTCCAAGTTATACCTGTATATCCATTAAATACAGCCTTAAGGCCCTATTAGTTTTTAGGAGTGGGCCAGAAATGTGGCTTTTGACAAGTGCAAAGAAGTCAATATCAATACCTCAGTATTAAATAAGATCAGAGCAAGTTTTCCCCGTAATGAGGCCCAAGAAAAATTTCCCTTTGACTCTTTATACAAAAGAGCCATCATGTTTTGTAATGGAATACAATACAATAAATACGTCAATGATGTTTTCACAGCTATTTCTTCTGAAAGAACAATTCAGCAAAGCAATTTGAGGAAGTTCCAAAACAGTGCATTCAGAGTGAGCAGCTGTGTGGTGATCTGAATGTTTCATAGATAAAATTTAGACTATCTAGAAAATGTGTTTTCAAATTGTTAAAGAACACACTCAAAGATATATGGAAGTGTGCAGAGTCATCAAAGTCACATTTTACTCGAAGTTGAATATTTTTAAAGACTAATTTTATATTAAAAGAAACATGGTTTTCATGGAGTAGTAGGCACAATTAACATAATCTTGATATAATAAGGCTTCACTGTCTGATATGGTAACCACTAGCCACTTTGAGTCATTTGAAACGTGGGCCATCCAAATTCAGATGTGCTGAAATTGTAAAATACACACTGGATTTTGAAGACTCTGTACGAAAAAAGAATGTAAAATATTACAGTGATAATTTTATACATGGTTTATATTGTTTATATCTTGTGATGATATTCCAAATATAATGATTTGGATAAATTATATTATTAAAATTAATACTATATATTTCTTCTTACTTTTTTATGATTCTTATTTGTTCTTTATATTCATTCTGATAGGTGGACAAGATGGATTTGATTATGCCTATTTTACAGATGAGAAAACTGAGGCTCAAAGAAACTAAGCCTTATACAAATTTCTAAAAGTAGAGATAGAACTTGGAAAACAAAGTCCAATCTTCTGTATTTTTTCCCACTTTATTGTGCTGCCTCTAAAAATCAGCATCAGTACATAATATTAGTAATAATAATTACAACAACAACATCTGTATTTACTAAATGCTCTTCATGAGCCTGACACTGTTGTAAGTAAAGGAAGGCAGCAAAACAGTTTCTTTCCTATTTCAGAAATTGCCATGTATTCCAAAGTTTTAAACAAAATTTGATTTTTCAAAGGTGCCAGTGAAACTATAAAAAAGAAAGGCTTTCTGAAATTCATGATTTCAATGGGTTTTTATTACTTTACATTTTTATAGTGAAATGAAAATAGGAATAATGAAGAGGATACCATTGCTATATCAATATCTGCACATAGATAGATGATAGATTAGATAGCTAGATAGATGATTGATAGGTAGAAGGATATGTGTGATTGGTAATTGTTAGTTGTTACTACATTGCTTTGTTTCTTAAATTTAAATATAATTGAGAAGTTTATATGTTATCATTTAGAGGACATTAAATTATATGTGTATAAAAACTTTGGCATTATACCCTTATCTTACCATTTTTTGTGCATGAAACAGATTGACACTGTTTTTACTGCAGCATTTTTTTCCCCAGGAATGTAAAGTTTCTAAGCATGTAAATTGTCTCTATTGATCGAGCTCTGTGTATTTACTTTATAATAGCTAAGCGTGAGGAGTTAAGCCTGCAATTTCTCTAAGGAAATGATATAAAGTTGTAGAATAAATGTAGACAACAGTCTCTAAATTTATGAAGTTTCTGAGCATTTCGGCAGCCATGAAATAAACATCACTCAATTCTATTTGGATTGTTTATCCCCATCCTCCATTTTGTAACATTCTGTCAGTACTTTATCTTTGGCACCGTCATAAAAGTAATGAAGAACATGTATTTTTAACTTCATTAATAATCCTGAAGTAAATCTGAAAAATAAAAAATAGTCACTGGGCTCTGTTTACAGGATGAAATAATACTAAACCTTCCCTTGATTTATTGCTATAAATCTTATCTCCCTGGGTTTAGTAATTTAATTCTCTATGTCTCTACAGCTACTGATGCATAAGCATTATAAATATAGAATCTAACTACTGATCAACCTGGGAATATTAAAATAAGAAAGGGGACATATTTAATATTAAAATCCATATGATAATACTTATTTGATGCATTTTTTTCTGATTCCAAAATTGCTAACATCACATTACTGAATAGTTTATAGACTTGTTCAATCAGCAGATGTTTTGAAAAATTTATTCTTCCTGAGATACTGTGATAGAGTCTGTTATTAGATACCTAAAAAATAGTACCTGTCCTCAAGTAACTAACAACAGGAATTAGTTTCATTGATGCCAATATTTCTAATGGGGAACACAGAGGAATGAATATATTAGTGCACCTGAGTGAGTGGCAGCCAGAGGATAGGGACATAAAGAAAAGAGTCACCAAGGAGGTAATGCTGAAACTGCCTCTTCAATGCAAATTGACCTGGCAAACAAGGCAGACTAGAGTTTTGCATATGGAATAGTCTACAGAGAGAGAAAATCATTCACAGGGGCAAATGCAAACATAGAAAGATAAGAAACAGAGTGATGTATTTAAGAAATTGTCAGTAGTTAAGTATGTTCCAAGTGTGCACTGTAGGAAAAGAGACAGGGTTGAAAAAATATGGGGTTGGAGAGAAAATTAGGAGTTAGCTCATGAAGTAGACCTGCCTTCAAAGTTTGTGAAGCATGAGGGAAGAGTACAAACGAAGGCTTATATACCAAGGATCAAAAATTGTAGAAGTTACAAACCAAGCTTAAAATAAATTCCATCTTTTTACTGTGACTTATATACCTCGTATGACTTGGAAGCCTGGATTTTAATTTGAAATTCTAAGATTTCTTAGGAATCCACGTTAAAATGTGACAGTAGGGGAGAGAGAGACAAAGAGAGAGACCTGTTTCCTGACCGGTGCCCTGCAGTCTGTCACTCCTCTTTTCACAAACCTGTCTCCATCCCATACCTCGAGAGCTTCTCATGCACAGAAAAACAGAAACCCCAGCACACACATCCAAACTCTTACCCTCACCCTCTTCTCCAAATGACTCAATTTTGGCCACTCACACGGCCCAGGAATACACACCCAGGGGAGTATAGTGTCCCAGCTATGCAGAGCATGGTCTGAATCAGCTGCCTCCTCCTTGATCCATTGTGCCCAACATGGTCATTATTAATCTTTGCGGGAATGTCATTAATTCTTGGAAGCTCTGACACCAGCTATAAACATCCTACCTAGAAAAGTACATATGTCCATTTAATGCCAAATTTTTGCATGCAAATCTAGAAAAATTCTGAAACTACTAAGCCTCTTTTGTCTAGTTATCATGAGAATTAAATATTTCCTAACACTATATTGTTTGCACCTGGTAGGTATTGAGTAAATGTTGATTGGATAAATCCTGGTTTTTCTTAGAGAAGTGAATGATGCCTGTGATTTAAATTACAAACTAAGTATTTTTTTTCTTGTTTTGCTACAAAGAAATATGTTTTCAGAATAAAAGAGTAAATGAGCTCGGGAAATTTCACCCCAGAATGTGACTCGTTTGTATAAATAGTATTGTGAATTATAGGTTTTTAGAGTTCAACAGGCCCTTGCAAGGGGACTTTCCCTCTATCTGCATAACCAGATGAACCCATCAAATGAACAACTGACTTCCCTTCTCTTTCCCATTATCTCAGTATATTTCAGGAAAGAAGATCAAGAATGCAACCACACCTGGCTTAAATCATTTTAAACATAATACCTATCTCTCAGGGTAATGTACAAGTCATCTGTTTCCCCCATCCATTCATCCTTCTTAGCAATCATTTATTGCCCCTAAACAGAATGACCTACATTCCTTATTTCTCCTCCCCTTGAAGAGGAGGGTATAAAAATTTCTGGATTCCATTAGGATATTGGGTAATCATTCTGTGAGTATCCCTGTGTGCACACTAAATAAACCCCTTTCTCTAATTAATCTGCCTTAATTGTGAACTCTCAGCAAACTTATAGTAAGAGCCCTGTCTGTATATACCTCTATGCTATATGAGTGAGAATAATGTAGTAGTTAAGAATCTAGGCTCTGAAGTCAGAATTCTTGGATTTCAAATAACAAACAAACTCCTCTGTTCCTTAGTTTGCTTATAAAAAGAAGATAATAACAGTATCTAGCTATTTGTTTTCTATAGGTTTGTTTTGTGAGAATTAACAAGGTAATTTATGGACTGCATTTGGTAAATATTTGACATAGTAAATTCCCAATAAATGATTATAAGAAGAAAGCTTATATTCAAGAGATGCTTTGTAAGTATCGATCTGGCAAAAAGCAACCATTGGGAAAGTTAACGTACCAATATTTATACCCGAAAAGTAATTTTTTAAAATAAATTATATGAAAACAAGTACATACCTCTCTTCTCTGAGACAAGTCATAGGAACAGGAAATAGGGAAGAAAAGAAAAATGTTATTCACGTAGATATGTAAAAATGAACTAAGGAACAATCTGACATTTGAAATTTTTCATATGTAAAAATAATTTTGGGGAGTTTTAATAGAACACATACAAGGTTCTTTTCCTTTGAGATAGATCCTATTTTCTACTTAGGCATTCATCAATCTGATGAATGGGGAAAGAAAAATGCGTCTTGATGGTGAAGTTGTAAATGAAGTGATAGAATTTGAATAATATAGTTTGCAAATGATTGGAGAACAAAGCTTATATTGGCACTTGCTCTGCTATTCTTCCTTTATTCTTTCGCAAAATTATTTAGAGTTTGGGTTTTCTAATAGAAAATTATATTTGAAGACATTATAGTCACTATTAATTTGAACAGCTTTGATTCCTCTTTTAATACAATTATACTGAGTGTGAACATTCATATCATTCAGCCCACTACTTGTGAACTGCTTGAAAATGCATATAACGAGTTAATGCAGTTCTGTTTTTTTAGTTTGCAATTTAGCTAGGCAGCGAGAAAGCAAAAACATTTTTTTCTACTTCATTTCCATTGCAAACCCCAAAAGGGATAAGCCAAATTGTCTTTCTTTTGCAGAATATCCTAGGGGATCAAAGCTACAAATCCTGTTCACCACAAATTGTAATAACTCTTCACAGACAAAATAGTCAAGGTGGATTTATTATAGGGGAGCACAATTTTGTACTTTTTTCTTCTGCTTCTATAAATTCAGAGTCTGTTGGATTGACTGTCTGGAAGAGGAAGTCATTCTCTTTGTGTTTTTACTTGACCAAAAGATAAAAGTTTAATGATCTCTATTTCATGTTTAATTGTGGGATAGTAGACTACTTTCTCATAAATATTAGTAACATTCACAAAGCCTCTATTTTGTGTTGTTGCTCTTATGACTTCCAGAAGTTGTTTGTATTTACTTCAAATTAATTGTATATTAATCTGGATCTCTACCTTCATTTTATTGTTCACATTGTGTCCCACACTTGGAATGCTTTTCAATGCATAAATTTATATAAAATCTATTTGTAGATCTAGACTTTATTGAAGTTCCAAAACACTTTGGGTCCATCAAATTTGAAATGATATCTTCTTTCTCTTTATAGCACTGATTGCAATAAATGCTTATGACGTGCTGCATGGTGCTTTTGTGTTAGGTGCATGTATATTTAGGATTATTATATCCTATTGCTAAATTGCCCCCTTTATCATTATGTAATGACTATCTTTGTCTTTTTTGCACCATTGTTGATTTAAAGTCTATTTTATCTGACATGAGAATAGTTACTCCTGCTCACTATTGGTTTCCATTTGCATGGAATATTTTTTCCATGCCTTTACCTTGAGTCTATGAGAATCTTGTGAGTTAGATGACTTTTGTGAAGACAGCATATATTTGGGCTATATTTCTTCATCTATCAGCTGGTCTATATTTTTTAAGGGAGCGTTAAGACCATTTATATTCAATGTTATTATTGATATGTGAGATACTATTTTGTTCATTATATTTAATGATACCCAGTTGATTTTTTTTCTCCCTTGTGTTACTGTTTCATAAGAATTGTGAGCTTTAACTTTTGGGTGTTTTTACAGTGATAGGTATGGATTGTTCTGTTCTATGTATAGAGCACTTTTAAGCATTTCCTGTAGGGCAGGTCTAGTGGTGGCATATTTCCTTAGTGTTTGCTTGTCTGTGATAGACTTTATTTCTCCTTAATTTACAGCTCCTGCTCTGTGGAACAGTGAAAACTGATATTTAAACCAATACTAGTAAAAATGAACACCTTGTGCAAAGGCCTTCATGATTTTATATTACTCATGTATTTTGATACACTCAAGGCATTTGAAATATTTGCTATAAGAATAACATAAAAACACAAATTAAAATAATGAAAAGAAAAAATAAGTTTTCAAACCTATTACAAACAAATCATATTTCTTGTTTTGCCATGTTTTTCTCCTACATCTTTTCAAATGCTCAGAATTATTTTATATTTTAATTTTTATAAGAAAATATTGTGAAATCATTTATTTCAAATTTTACTTACTTACCTAATATGTCACTGTACATATTGCATAAAATTTGGCCTTGGTAAATAGAGCTGTGTGTGGTCCTTGCCCTTTGCTTCTGAAAGCTAATCTATGTCATATCTAATAGGAGTGATTTTGTTGAGTATAGAAGTTGAATACGCTAGATTTTTTGGTGAGATTGGACACACCCCATCATCACAGGGGTGAGTACTGCTCACACCAGAAAGATCAACAATGTGACTTAGGTTGGAAGCTATGGGTCATGCAGTATTAGTCAACCTGAAGGCTGAAACCAATCTATCAATCAGTGATGTTTATGTAATGAAGCTCCAAATAAAACTCTGGATACTGATGCTCAGATGAGCTTCCTGGGTTGGAGGTATTCCATGCCTATTGTCACAGATCAATACTAGTAGAGTAACAAATCCTGAGAACAACAAAAGCTTCAAGTTTGTCACCCCCACAGACCCTGCCCTATGCACCTCTTCCTTTGGCTGATTATGACCTGTATACTTTCCTTGTAATAAACCATCATGATTATAACAGCTTGCAGTGAATTCTGTCTAGTGAATTACTGAAACCAAGGGTAGTTTCGGGAACCTGCTGAACTTACAGTTATGTCAAAGGTAAGGGTGGTTTGGGGACTGTACCCTCACTATTTGGCTAACTCTAAGAAGTCATTTAGAGTACACACAATATACTTAATCTTTTGGTTTTGTACATTTAAGTTGTTCTTAATTTTCTACTATTAGGGGTAATGTTGCAGTGAATATTTCAGTGCACATAATTTCTCTTCTTGGATATAAAGAGATACCTCTTTTATTTTTCAGGAAGCTAAAACTCATATAAAATTTTCTCTTATTATAACAACAAGTTTTCTCACTAACTGAAAGCTGTTTTTCTTTGGCTTCAGTTGTCATGCCTACTTATTTATTTATTTGATTTTAATCTGGATCAGTTCTGTTGTTTTAATAGCTTTCTTAATGTATGAGTTACATACCATAAAGTTTATACATTTAAAATGTACATTTTAATGTTTTTAAAAATTTATTTAGAGAGTTGTGCTTTTATAGTAAAAAGAGTTTCTAGTAATGTAAATTGGAAACATAATTTCATCATTTTATTTTCATAATTCTTAGATACCAAAAATGGTAAATTATAGCATTCACTCTGATCTGGCCAAGCAGCATTAGTTAAGGTATTTCTTCCATTGTTTTGACAGGTGTTTTGACAGTATTGCTGATCATATCTCCTCTTCCCAGAATTTTTGGTTCCTAATTTATCATTACAGTTGTTAGATTGTATCATTTAATTCTTAGCTTTTTAGTTTTTCATTCTTATTAAGACCATCTATAGCCTAGTTAGGAGCACACTGACTTTTTAAAGGTGCTGTAATCCCTGCATTTTTGGGAGGCTGAGATGAGAGGATTGCTTGAATCCAGAAGTTCAAGACCAGCCTGAATAACATAGTAAGACTCTGTCTCTACAAAAAATAAAAATTAGCTGGCATAGTGGAGCATGCCTGTAGTCCCAGCTACTTGGTAGGCTTAGGCAAGCGGATCACTTGAGCCTAGGAGTTTGAGGTTGCAGTGAGCTATGATGATGCCACTGCACTCTAACCCAGGCAACAGAGTAAGACCTTGTCTCCAAAAAAGAAAATAGAAAATGGCACTAGAACACAAGACAAGATGGCTGGCTTACAAACAACTCTTCAGATATGTGGAATAATGAACCAGCTTAGGTTTTGTGAACCTTTTATTTGACATGTTTTTTAAGCCTTGCAACGATTGTTTCTCAGATGTTTCCTACTCAGTAGTAGTTTCTCGAGGATACCTATGGAAAATCTTGCCAAAGAGGCATTCCTTTCAAATTTTAGACATGCATTTTCTTATAGTTTGCTGTGGGGCTTGTTGTCAGCTGATGAAATTAGAAACATCAAACCTTTAAGTTCCTTTCCCTACAGTGGCTTTGATGGATTACTCTAGGATGTAGAAGAGCTACAGCACTGTCAGAAACTGGCTTGCCATTGAAGTACATTCCCTAAACTAGAAGAACAGCACCATTATTCTATGGAAAAACCCTAGAGTTTATATTTGACCTATGTTTTCCAGAAGGTAATTTTTTTTCTTTAAAATATATTTTCTTTCTTGGCAGTAGAAAAATAACCAGCAGTTTCTCATAAATATACCAAAAGATGCACTACAATTTATGGCAAAAATTATTCCTTCCTTTAATTTCCACTAGTTCTAGCCTAACCTGCACATTATTTATAATCCCCTTGGTCATTGTATTTGTCTTATAACTTCCTGATTTCAAAATTGCTGTTCAAAATCATGCGTGCTGTTGCCATATTAAAAACTAAAATACAACTGTTACCATGTTTTCCCTGGCTGAAAAATCTTTACTGGATTTCCATTTCCTTTAGGAAAGAAGTAAAATACCTTATGCATTATTAATGGGGGACTAAGTTTTAGAGACATGAATCTGAATTTCTACCCTGATACTTAGCAATTTTGTGATTTGAAAGTTACTGTGTGTCTATATTAGTTTTTCTTTTTTCTTTTTTTTTTTGACAAAATTGACTTTCCTTTCAAAGGCACTGAGAAACTTAAGTTAATGAGTGCATAGTTCCTGAGAAATAGTAGGTGCAAAATAAATGTTTCCTGCATTTTCTTTGCCTCATTTCTCATTTTCAAGTCTTTCTTTTAATTTTGCCTCAATTTTTAAAAAATAAATATTTTCTGAACACTTATTATGTAATATGTTTAGTACCAACTTCGGTGAGGGATATAAGAAAGAGATAGTGTCTTCAAAAACTTTTAGTCATGAGAACATTAGGACAGGCATGGGAAACTGACAGGAAGAGATACAGTTGTATTTACAAAGCACATGGTGGTGGAGTTGAAAAGACTTGGGGATTGATTGAATGGAGATGTGGAGGCAAATAAAAGAGAGGACAGTGTAAAGGAAGATCCCAAAGCTTGTGGACAAAGCCAGTTGTTAGATGGCAGCTCTCATTTTACAGTCTTTTATTTTATTTTTTCATAGCATCTCCAATTTTTCTGTTGGATACCCTCTTCCCTCAAATGGATCAAATGTTTCTTAAGTTCACAGACCATGATATAGAATTATTTAAATCCACTAAAGCACTCTGTATATAAAACAGGTACTCAAATACTTAATTGTAGGGCCAAAGGGAACTTCCCTTCACCCTCAGAAGTTTCATGGAAAAATCAACTCACAATAAGGCAGATTAATTAGAGAAGGGGCTTTATTACTATTCTTCACACAGGAAGAATCACAGAGTGATTGCTCAATATCCCAATGAGTCACATATGCTTATGTACTCTGCTTCCTAGGTGAAAGTGATATGGGGAAGTATGGATGATTTTAGGGGGATAGTAAGTGATTTTTAGAGAAAGTCAATGGGCCTGAAGAACATATAGTGGTCTGGGGAAAGGTCTCTTGGGGCAGCAGAGTGGACAATGGTTTGTGATAAAAGTCTATCCAGGTTTGTTGGCAGACTTTAGTCTTCCTTCCTGAGATACAGGTTTAGGTAATGAAAACTAAGTGAAGGGACCAGAGGCAATTGTTTTCTTCTTTGGTAGGCCAGACTTTATGCAGATAAGAGAACTTCAACCTGTGATTTTTTTTGAAGAGATAGAAGACCGAAAGGGGGTTGGAGGAAGACAATTATTCTCCTTGTTTGGTCTGCCTGGACCTTATGTACATAGGGGAAAAGTCTTTTCCAGCATCTGTTGATCTCTAAGAGCCTTTAATTCAAAATACTCATAATACCAGGGAACCACATTTTGGGGTGATGTTCCTTGCACTCCTTCATAATAAAGGAGTAAATGTTTGTAGCGAAGAAAACAATTTGAAGAGAAGCGAGGTCTGGCAGGGATGAGAGGCTTTCCTTGCTATTAGCTAATCAGTTCAAATTCATTAATTAATACTAAGACTTAAGTATCAACTCCCATAGTGCCTAGAATTACTTTAACAAAATTCCAGAGATGCAAATGTCTTTACTTCAGTCATTTTATTTCCATCACCTAGAGTTGTGAAAAAAGCCAAAAATTACTGACCTAGGTTTTAATTTTTCTTTTCTTAATAGTGGCAAACTGGAAAAAAAAAAAAAAGCTCAACTATGGGTAGATATTGGAAAGAGAAAAATTCTGGAAGTAGTTTATATAAATAAAAGCTATATTCTGAATTTACTAACATTTTATGATAATTAAACTATAAATAAATAGCTGGTTACTAAGGTGTGAGTCATACACATAAATGTAAACATATATACATGTAAAATATACAAATACATACACACATATATATTATTTAAACCATTAATTAAATTGCAAAATTATTTGAAACACTGAAGGTTTGGAGAAAGAAGGTTTATAAAAATCAAGTAACCAGTTGTTTTTTTTTTTCTATAAATTATCACTCCAAATGAAGCTAAAAGACTATAAATAGAGGTATATCCATTTTTAGTAGGAATTTATAACAGGTCATTTGGAAAAATATAGGGCTGATGGAGCATTAAAATAGCTCTCAGTTTTCATTCAGAATCAGAATGTTGGATGGAGCTGATGATGGCAGTGACTGGGAGTGGTATTTCAGTCATCACAATAGAACTTACCTTCTGAAGGAACAGAAATAAACCCTGATTATCACTTGTAGTTATTGTTATTCTGTGATGCTCTCCATCAGGCAGTAAGGAACACTCATTTTCCAAGTGTCAGATAACTACGAGGGGCCAGGCATTGTGTCTATAAATGATGATATTGACATGAATAAAGTATCATCTGTGTTACAGAAGCTTATGCCTGCTGGGTGATAGGCATGCAAATAGGTAATTATAATGAAATGTGATGATGCTGACCCCAGGTCCACAGATGGCATCATCTGTAGTCTTGTATGGAGCTCCTTTCTGCAGAATCAAGACTGCTGAATCACACTCTTTCTCAACATTGTGATCCAGGCTGCTTCTCTGGGTCATTTGGAGCTAGTTGTCTTGTGAACTGAAGTATATGCAATTAACAAGAGTGTCTTATTATAAGGATGAAGAGAGTTGGAGAAGCATAGATCCTCTATCTGATCTTATTGAAGCAAACTATTTCAAAGCAAGTGATTTTGACCTTGCTAGTTGAATAAAAAACTGCTAGAATACTGAGCCACATATAGCAGCATGAATGCAAGTACCTTGAGACCTTTCATTAATGGCGTAAATCCTTCTATAAAAGCCAGTTTCCTACTAAACAAGTTGGGACACAGATGGTCAAAGAGAAGTTGCTTACTATGTTTACAGAGGGGCATCTGTTATGTCACATTAGCCACATTCTCAGATTTTTTTTCCTCTCAGGAGCTGTACCAAGCCATTGGAAATGCTCTCCACTCCATTTAGCATCTCTGTGGGTTTGGAACGCTTCTGAATTTTCCTCACAAGCATTCTTAGCAGTAAAGTTTCTGGAAATAATTTTCACAGCTACATTAAAAAAAGGTAGATAGCTTACCTTTCCTGAGCTGGGCTGAGAGTACCTGCTATCTCCGTATTACTGTCTGCTGTGCAGTGACTTAGTCAGGGACAAAGTCACATGTTATACTTAGGGATGTCCCCAAAAGGGCAGGGCTCCTGTCCAGGTTTCAGTTGTCTCCCTTGCTCATATTTTTCTTGTCATAGGAAATAGAGTTTTTGAGTCACAAGAGTTTTTCAAAGTAATCTACTCTTCCCTAGGCTCAATGCCAGGGAAAGAGAAGAGTTTAGGAGATTCTAGGAGTGAGGGGCAGAATTTATAGAGCAATGACTAGTATGTCAGAAAGTTGAAGAAAATAGTGCCTGGCTTTAAGTGGGTTCTCCACAATTCTTATTGTATGTGGGAATGAAAACAGTTGCAGCCTGAACTCAAATAAAAGGCTTGTCTTCCCTGAGGGCTGAAATCCAAATTGCCTATCCAGTCTAGAGGATATAAAGTTGGGGTGGAAAAACTATATTTTATTGCTAATCTTAGGAATGCAAAATTCCTTAACTAGGTGATATACTTGAAATTTTCCTTTCTTTTTAGTTTTTAGAGTAATGTGGAGACTTTTTGTATTTCTAATTTTTTAAGAAGGAAAAATTATCTAATTTAGTTGTTCTTCAATGATCTTTATAGAACCAGGCTCACTACAATTACCCGGAGAGATTTTTATTGATCCTAATCCTAGATCCCACTCCCTACACGTTTGGATTTATTAGATTTTAACTGGGGCCAAGCCATCTGTATTCTTGAAATGCTCACCAGGTCACTTTGGTGAGCCTCCTTTATTAGTTCAGCCTCCCAACCTGCTCATCAGTGTCTTGGAGAGGTCATTTACTATTGTTCTCTTGGTTCTTATGGCAGGGGACTCACTACTCTTCAAAACAATGCACTGTTTTAAGAAATCAATGCATTTGTTTACTAATTCCAGATAGTCACTGTGTATGCAAGCTGGCGGAAAGCAATCATATCTGTGTGCTAAACTGCTCCAAACACAATATAAAATGTTAAACATGTTTGAAGCACCACCTTCAGCAAGATTAAGAAGAATATAGACCCAACCATTCCATAGGTGCTCCTGTCCATTTATCGAGCCCTCATATGTAACAAACATGGGATTGGGATTCTTACATTCATCCTCTCATTGAATCTTGTGGAAATAAATGAAGACCACCCAAATGAGAACAAACAGAAGATATTTATTCACACTTACTACATAGCAAGCCACTATTACCATTAATAAAGGCAGGCAGAGGGGTGGGAAAGCTTGATAGTGAGGGGATAAAAAGGTAGGTCTTAGGTACTCTGTTTGCAGGTTTGGGGAATAGGGAGGCTGGAGGTGGACTAACTAGAAATAGAGCTTCTTACGTGATTGGTTTGGGGAAGTAGTTGGCTTTCTATTGTAGGTCCTAAATTGGAAATAAGGACAAAAAAAAAAAAGTGTGAAACTGGCGATCACTGACCAAATCTTGATCATCTTGGGCTGATTGCTACAGAAGCTAGGGCGTGGCTCCCAGGGCTGTTTACTACAGAGGTTGTAGGTCATATTTTATTGTCATACACAGCCTGGGCACTTTCTTTTTTGTGTCTATGTCTCTCAGTCTTTACAACTAACTGTCAGGTATGTTTTATTATCTCTATTTTAAATGGCAAAGAAACCAAAGCATAGAGAAATTAAACAACTTTTCCAAGATCATAAGTTTAAGTCAATAGTACAACTGGGATTCAAAATAAAGTCCAACTGACTAAAAGTCATTCCTCTTAACTACTACTTAGCCTATTTCGCAATAAGAATGACAACACTTACAAATAATACATTAAATCTATATCCATATCATCCATTCAAGGTCTTGTACTTTTGCTTTCTTATTTCAGAGTCCTGAATTTTTAGCAATATGGATTATGACTCATGGAAGATCAAACGTTCTCAAATACAAAACAATATGAATTCAAAAGTTGAAAAATTATAAATATCTTTAAAGCTTTTGCATTCTGTAGAAAGAATATTTTTGTTTTAGATTTTTAAAAAATTAATATTTTTCAGAAATAAGTTAATATTTAAATTTTTTAAAATTATTAATTACTTTTGTTTGGGGTTAGGTTTCTCTAACCAACTACAGATAAGCCTGCCATATTTTGGATAGGTAAGAAGTTTTCTCTTTGTAAGATTATCAGGCACACAAGAGAAAAGTAGCCTATTAGAATTCTCAGGAGGTTAGTAAAAAAAAAAAAGCACCCTTATCTATATTGATACATATTTTCAGCATGACCTTAGAAGGCTATTCATTTTTCCTTTTTTATACTTTAATTAACTTGTGCCTTTGCCTTATTGGCCATGTCTTGAGGTCTACATATGCATTTTACTTTTAAAAAGAAGTTATTATGGAGAATATGTCATTGACTTCAGATGTAGAAGGCAGTACGATCAGATTTTTTTCCTAAACATTTTATTTTACTGATGTAGGATAATAAACTGAAATAAGTCATTAGTTTGCTAAATCAGATTTCAGCTGTGTGACATCACTTTTTTTCAGAGATACGATGCATTTCAAGATATGCTAATTAGGGATTGTAATAGCAAACCATAATACATGGCATAGTTGAAGTTACTTCTGGTTTATTCAGTAGCAAAAACTTTCTAGTATTTTATCAGCTGTGAATTTAAAACTAGTCACAGATTTATTAAATAAGCTAATTTTGAATATGATAAAATAAGTATGAATGATTAAAGTGATTAAAATGTAAATTAAAAAAGCAAGAGGCAATGCCAAAATCTAATTATGTTAATGTTCATGTATTTATATATTGGTATCTAAAATCTACATATACTTTGTAGTGTGGAAGGGGAGTGTCTACCCTTCTCTTGTACTTTTATTCTTTCTCTGAAAAAGCTCAAATAGTATTTTCAAAATTTTTTAAAATCATATTTCCTAACCCATGATCATAAAAACAAGTTAGGATTTCTGCTTCACTAAGATGGGCGTAACTAATCATGGACTAACTCTCTTGCTGTAAGCAATTATAAAACTCAGAAACAGAAAAGAAAGAAATTGTTTCCAAATGTTGGACAACACACAGCACAGGGCTGTGATCCATGAAGAAAGAGAAATAAATGAGGGTGAACTCTAATGATTGCCTGGGCTTTCTGCCTGGAGATGTTTTTCAGACTGCAGCGCAGAGGAGGGGAGACCAAAAAGAGAATTGTGGTCCAGCTGAGCTAAGGAGAGAGAACTGTGTGTTCGGGGTTACTGAAATGGCTAGAATTTGAGTCTGGGTATTGGCAGAACCCCTTGGGTCTTTGGCAAAATACGAAGCCTATATATGAGGAAAACAAGACTCTACAAGGCCAGGCAAAGAACAATTACTTGGAAAAGATGAATTATTGGGGGTCTGTGAACTAAAAAACATCCAGAGTTTGAATAGGGTTCTGACCAGCCATAGTATAAAGGCTTCATTGAACACCCCATGCATTCAATATTTATCACTCACATTAATTTGATAAAAACAAGTTAATTATATATGTAAATGAGTCAAATGCTTACCACCCATGTTTGCATATCAAGATTTCTGATGTCTTTTATATGAAACAATATACAGTTATTTTCTTAGTGGAATGTGAGATTTCTGATAGTTGAGACATTATTTGTTTTGCTCACAGCTATAGTCTAGACCTAGAAGACTGTGATTGGCACAGAGTTTGTGCTAACTAAGCATGTATTGAGGAATGTAAAAACATATTTCTAATTGTTATTAATGTCTCAATTCCCTAAAATATGTCTCAATTACTAGAAACTATCAAGAGGTTATTTAAGAAAGATTCATGTGTAACATATTTTTGACTCTTTTGTTCATATGAAAATGTCAATCTATTGCTTCAACATGTGGACAAAAACACAGAAGACAGAAAACAGAAAAGAGAAAAATATTTAAGAATAATATTCAAAAACAATAAAAGAAAATTCTTCAAAACCAAATAAAGACCCAAGTCTTCAGATTAAAAGGGCCTGCCAAGAGCTGAACGTGATGACTGGAAAAAATTCACACCAATATATGTTCACATGAGAATTCAGAACATGGAAGACAAACAATAATCTAAAAAATTAATAGCGAGGGGAAAATTACCAATAAAAGAATAAAACTAGACTGACCAAAATTATTACTGACAGCATGGCATAACAGGCAACAAATGAGTGGTGCATTTTAAATTTGAAATAAAAAATGAAGCCTGGAACTGAATACCCACATGCTATTAATAGCCAATATTTATGTTATGCTCATGATGTGCCAGGTGCTCTAAGTGTTCTTTGTATATTAATTGATTTAATCTTCTGAAGTAGAACTCATTATAATTCCATCTGTCAGGTGAAGAATAGAAGCACAAAGAGGATAAGTTATTGATCAAGGCCATCAACTTAATAGGTGAAATAGTGGGGATTTAAACAGAGATATTCTGGCTCCAGAGTCCTTCCACATAGTCTCTTTCCTATTTCTACTCTATGATTTCTATACCAAGTACGAAGGTAAAATAGAGATGTTTTAGCATTCAAGGACTCTGAAGTTTTACCTCATATACATGTATATATAATATAGGGTACATATATGAGGTCTGTCTGGAAAGTATCCAGCCATTGTTAATATAAAGAGAACAGTTGGCACAACATCGATGTAACCTGGCATCCAAGGACAGTGGCCTGGAATGTGCATGTATGAACAATGGTGATTTCACTATACTCCTCAGTGGGGTGCTAGATGCCTTAGGGTGAGCGTGTGTAATGTGTGGCTGTCGCATTCAAAATTACATAGTGAGTAGAGCAATGAATCTGCATCAAATTTTGCATTAAGCTCGCACACTCCTCCACAGTCTCTATTTGTATGATTCAGAAGGCTTTTGAGGATGATGCAATGAGTGCGGCACAATAAAAAGTGCAGCACAAATGCTTCAAAGATGGTTGAGAATCTGTTGGAAGTGACCCACATTCTGGAAGGCCTGCAACAAGCAGAACACCTGAGAATATTTAACGTGTTTGGATTAGGTTAAGAGACTCTGGGGGAACTGTGTGAGGTCCCAAGGTGCCTACTCTGAAGGAGACTGAGGCATCATTGTCCTGTGTAAAATGTTTCTTATATATTATATCTTCTTTGATAAAGTCTCTATTTTTGAATATTACATAGCTACATAGTTTCTGGACAGACCACATAGACACATAAGCAAATTTCTAATTTTATATCTATTGTTCATGTGTGTAATTAGTTGAAGAAATCCTTCAGCCAATTAAAAAAATTCAAGAAAGAGAAAGACATTTAATCCAAGAAGCCATGTTTTTAACCTAGGAGTCCAGGGGCCCAATATTTCCTATGAAGATGTTTCATTCTCTTAGGTCATAGTTCTTATTGTCCGTACCATTCATTTTATTTTGCAGTTACAGATACTGCCTTCTGTACTGAATTTTCTTCTATATTGATTGCATTCATCGCTGATTACTACTTAAATTTTAATAAATTTGTATCCTTGCTTCTCCCAGCAAAGTACATTCTTTGAATATACAGTGGATCCTTGGTATCTGTGGGAATTGGTTCCAGGACACCCCAAAACCCCACTCCCATCCCCCCTACAGACACCAAAATCCATGGATACTCAACTCCCTTATATAAAATGGCATAGTATTTATATATAACTTATGTACACCCTCATATACACTTAAAATCATCTTAGAATACTTAA
This sequence comes from Varecia variegata, assembly GCA_028533085.1. Taxonomy (NCBI): domain Eukaryota; kingdom Metazoa; phylum Chordata; class Mammalia; order Primates; family Lemuridae; genus Varecia; species Varecia variegata. The sequence continues at coordinate 152,844,212 of CM052438.1, read as the reverse complement.
AATCATACTTTATAATACTTACAATACATAATACAACATAAATGCTGTATAAACAGTTGTACTGCATTGTTTTTTATTATTTTTATTGTTGTGTTGTTATTTTTAATTAATTAATTAATAACTTTGATCTATGGTTGTGAAACCTGTGGGTCTGGAGGGATAACTGTAGTTGTATGGCCTTTTATGTTTTTCTATTACAAAGAGTGAAAAAAAGGAATAATGGGAACTTAAAGAGATTTGCAGGGGGCATTGGATTTAAATGTCATCCAATCTGTTCTCAATTTATTTATTTTTTGAAGCTCAAATCCAGGTAAAATATTGTTTTACAGTGAAAATTATTAGATTATTTCACAGCAACTAGGTGTTAATGAGATTTTTCTCTTGGCATAAAATAGATCCAAGGTAGTAAATCAGAGATCTTCAGCTCTTTCATCAGATTAACTAGAGAACAAGTTTCTAAGGTAAAAATGCCAATAGAAAATAACATTGCTAATAATATCCCACAGTCCTCTCTTTTTACCAATTTATTTCTTTTTTTTTCCTTTTTTTTTACACTTTTTTATTATTTCAACATATTACAGGGGTACAGATATTTAGGTTACATATATTGCATTTGCCTTGCTCAAGCCAGAGCAACAAGCGTGCCCATCCCCCATACAGTGCGCTCCACGCCCATTAGTTGTGGGTTTACCAATCCTCACCACCCCTCCCACCCGCCCAGTACCCAGTGAATATTACTTCCATGTGAGCACCTAAGTGTTGATCAGTTAGTACCAATTTGATGGTGAGTACATGTGGTGCTTGTTTTTCCATTCTTGTGGTACTTGACTTGGATGGATGGGCTCTAGCTCCACCCAGGATAATATAAGAGGTGCTAGTTCACCATTTTTTTTATGGTTGAGTAGTATTCCATTGTATACATATACCACAGTTTATTAATCCACTCATGTATGGATGGGCACTTGGGTTGTTTCCACATCTTTGCAATTGTGCTGCCATAAACATGTGAGTGCATATTTCTTTATTGTAAAATGTCTTTTTTTCCTTTGGGTAGATGCCTAGTAGTGGGATTGCTGGATCTAATGATATTTCTATTTTTAGTTCCTTGAGATATCTCTAAATTACTTTCCACAGAGGTTGTACTAATTTGCAGTCCCACCAGCAGTGTAAGAGTGTTCCTCTCTCTCTACATCCACGCCAGCATTTGTTGTTTTGGGACTTTTTGATAACAACTATTTTCACTGTAGGTAGGTTATATCTCATTGTAGTTTTGATTTGCACCTCACCTCTCACAAAAATCAACTCACAATGGATAACAGACTTGAACAAGCCTTAAGAATTCTAGAAGAAAATGTTGGTAAAACTCTTATAGACATCAGTCTAGGCAAAGAATTTATGAAGAAGATCCCCAAAGCAATCACAACAGCAACAAAAATAAATAAATGGGACCTAATCAAATTAAAAAGCTTCTGTACAGCCAAGGAAATTATCATTAGAGGGAATAGATAACCTACGGAATGGGAGAAAATATTTGCATGCTACATATCTGATAAAGGGCTGATAACAAGAATCCGTAGTCCTTTGTTTTGTGGAGAAGTATTATGTTCCTAACACATTATTTCATATAAAAACCATCCATAAATATTTATGCTTTATTTATGTTTTATGCTTTATTCTGTTACTTTTAAAATATTTATTACAACATTGAAAATGTAACCTCTATTCTATCCATATTTATTTTGATACTGAAAGCAAACAAATTTATTTAGTGTATCAGGGGATTTATTAATTTACAAAGTAGGATTTTATGTTAATCTCTAGTCCTGATTAAAATATTTCTTTTTTTTTTTGAGACAGAGTCTCGCTTTGTTGCCTGGGCTAGAGTGAGTGCCATGGTGTCAGCCTAGCTCACAGCAACCTCAAACTCCTGGGCTTAAGCAATTCTTCTGCCTCAGCCTCCCAAGTAGCTGGGACTACAAGCATGTGCCACCATGCCTGGCTAATTTTGTTTTTATATATATTTTTTAGTTGGCCAGATAATTTCTTTCTATTTTTAGTAGAGACGGGGTCTCGCTCTTGCTCAGGCTGGTCTCGAACTCCTGACCTTCAGCGATCCACCCGCCTCGGCCTCCCAGAGTAAAATATTTCTTAATAGGAGCTGTGTTTCTGTCTAGAAAGGCATTGGTTCCATAAGAAAATCATTCCCAAAAGTTACAATGTGAAAAAATGAAATCAGAACAGTTTGCACAGATAGGTGGTAAATAAATGTCCAAGCCTATCTCACATCTAATGTTTCCTTGGAAGAAAAGAACAAGAAGACTCTTTATGTTTACAGCTGTTGTTATTTTGGGCTGGTGAAATCTATAAATACCAAGATAAACACAAACTGAAGAAAGTAGCAGAATCTCTTTGCTCATAATCCAAGGAGATAGATCTAGCTTAAAACACGGAAATGTATCTTTAAAATCCACACCATCAGTAGGGAAAGAAATGATGGAATTAGATGTGTCAGGTAAGGAAAGGGAGAAGAGAAGCAGATTTCATCATTGCTCCCAAGGCACAAACCCACATAAATAGTGACAAATATGTGTTGATAAAGTAAATGCTTATTGCCTCCTCATAAAGATATTTTTCATTAATCTGGATTTATGCATCCAATTCTTTGTTGCCTCAGAAAAGCCATACACAGCATCTGGAGAAAATGACACTGAGAAATATGCGCTTCCAATTTCAGTGGCTGAACCTGAAACAACAGCAGACTGTGAATAATAAGATACCTGTGGGCATACAATTATTGGGTTGGAAGGGTAGAAAGGGATTGATGTTAAATTCACATACTAGAATTGTAAGTCCTCCTTTACTGTGCTTCAGTGTCAAAAGAAAGACTTAAAACTATTCTATATATGTATGCACTGTCAAAAAGAGGCCATACAATATGCAAAGAGGTGTAGAAATAAATCACTTTCCCAAAAGAGAATGTACCCCTTAACAAAAAGTGATATACGTCCTTCCCATGAAAATAGAGAGAGATTCACTACTCTAGATAATGTGCACTGATTAGTGATTCACCATGGAATATACACTTATCAAAATAATATGATTAGCAATAATTCATTGTAAGAAACAGAAGCTTTAAGTAGATAGAGGGTTCCAGATTACACGATAATAACTACATTGCCTATAAATGAAATGTATATATCAAAGATGAAGAAAGAAAAGAGAAGGGGTGGGAGAGATACTAGGAAAGTTCCTGATTGAATAGTGGAAGCAAAAGATGATAAAATCTCTTTTCCTGGGAGTCCTAGGAGACTTAATACATTTAACTCAAGATTCTGAAGCTTTACCACTTAACTAGTTTCTTGTTATATGGGTAACAAAACTATTACCATCACCTTGAATACTGCTTGCTAATTAGGGTTGAGATTAAGAATTGTATAAGTATTCATATCTTTGTTTGATATGTATTATATAATGCAAACACTTCATGGCCAAAGGATAGACACATAAAACCTGGTGGAGCTATACTCATTGGTGAAAATGACATTCACAGCATCAGTAGTGTTGTGTATCTGTGTATGCAGGGTCCACATCACCCTTTCATTTTAGGGCAGTTTACAGATAGCTAGCAGGACCAGATGTCATGAGCTAGACTGTGACCTGACCCTTGAGCTCTGTACTAACTCTTCCCTCGCAGAATCAGAGCCAGGATTAAATAGCAATATTTACTGGAACATTGACTCCAGTTTCTAATACAAGCTCACATTTATAGCTATCTTAGCATCATCTTTTCCTTTGAGGACAAGGAGGCTGAGGTTCAAGCCCTTTAGCTGACCAAGATCACAACTGCTGCCAAGCACTGTCTATTCCCATGGAGCTCTGCAAAAGGTAATTTTTGTTTTTGATAGACCATATTTCAGGAAATCAGTCGTGATAAATCAAACTTACCTCTGATCTTGTGAAATTTTGTAAACTAGATAAATTTCTTTATGGATTTTGAGGCACTTGATATAGATTACATTAAGATTTCATTAATATAAAACAATATTTAGCAACATTGATTCAATTATTTCTATTAATAGATAAAACTAGAAAGACTCCTTCCTTAGATGACAAAATTACCATATTACACATAAGACACCTTCCTTATGATTCTCTGTACTGTTTCCATAATCCTTCCTAAACCACCAGTTCCCAGAACTTCTGGGTACACACATTTACTTTTATCTACAGGAAAAAAAATAGAAAAAGATTGTTTTGTCCACTGCTTGATCCGTGACACCAGTGTCAGGCACATAGTAGGTGCTTACTAAGTGCTGCTGACAACTCACAGACCTAATAGGAGATGAAGAAATTGTGTTAACATATACCCAAAGCTCTGAACTCCACTGCACATCTGGAATCACCATTTTCTGGGTATATTTGTAATGAACTCACGTAAAGAAATTTGTTAATGGCCAAAAAATACTCTGGGCAGGATTCTTGGCCCAAGGACCAGTTTTTAATATAAATGCCTTGGTCTCACTGCAAGGCTTACTGGAATTATAAACTAGTAGGAATACACAAATGGTAATGTTGATGAATTGCTGGAGGCTGAGTGTGAACAAGCATGAGAGTAAAAATCTCATGAGGATCATATTCCTTGACCTCCAGGAATTCACCAGCTTCTCAAAGGGAAGATAAAGAGAAAGATCCTCTATGAATTCTGGAAAGTGAGCAGAAGAGTAACCTTTATGAAATATGCCCAGAGTGTTTTTTTTTTAATCACAAAAGTCTATCTTCCAAGGGAAAAGACATTGCCAAGGCCATAAGCCATTTGTGAAAGTAGCATATAATCATGACAAATGATGCAGAAAAATATTTGACAACATTCAACATCCATTCAGGAGAAAAACTCTCAGCAAACCAGGAGAGGAACTTCCTCAACTAGATATTAAATCTTAAAAAATCTTTAAAAAGCCTACAGTTAACATTATGCTTCATGGTGAGAAATTGAACACCTTCCCCCTAAGGAAAGGATGTTCTTTCTTACCATTCACTCCTACTGAATTTAGTGCTGAAAGTTCTACCCAGTGGGAAAAAAAAGAAAAAGCAATATGAGGTATACATATTGGAAAGGAAGAAATAAAACTGTCTTATTTGCATATGACATAATTATCTATGTAGAACATCAACAAAAACTATAAAAATCCTCCCGTAAATAATAAGTGAATATATCAACGTCACGAGACAAAAGGTCAATATACAAAAGTCAATTAATTGTTTTGCTATGTAATAGCATATTAGTTGGTGTTTTCCAGAGAAACAGAACCAATAGGACATAGATATATAGATAAAAGTGGACTTACTATGGTAATTGGCTCATGCTATTATGGAGGCTGAAAAGTTCCATGAGCTGGAGAACTAGGACGACCTACTTCTCCTGAAGAACCAGGGTGGAGGGGGTCACTGGTGTAAGTCCCAGAGCCCAAAGACCTGAGAACCAAAAACTCCAATATCCAAAGACAAGAGAAAATGGATGTTCTAGGCCCAAATGTGGGCATTCTAAAATATATACCTGGCCAATACTTAAAACTATGAAGGTTATCAAAAACGAGGCAAATTTGAGAAACTGCCATAGTCAAGAAGAGCCTAAGGAGACATAAAGACAAACTGTAATGGGAAATCCCAGATAGATTCTTGAGACAAAAAAAAAAAAAAAAAAAATGGATATTAGGCAAAAACTAAAGAAGTATGATAAGGAAACCAAGTGTGGCGTATGTAAGAACTCTCTGTACTATCTTAAAAAAGAGGCCTCTGAATCTATATTTTCAAACAAAAGTAATGACCTTATAAGGTAAATTAATTTTTTTAGCATTAACACTTCTAAGGAAAAAAGATATATTTATCAGAGGTTTTATTTAAAGCAGACATGGCGGCTACTGGCCAATTCCTTATTCAGCACATTCCACCAAAGTTTTCTCTAGATATTATTGATTTCCAACTTGACTGGATATTGTTTTGTGTCAAGCTAAAAAATAACCAGAGCACAATATTAGCTGAGAGCCTAAAGTTTACAATAATTGGCTATTTTCAGCTAATAAATTTGCAATTATTATTGTTAGCAAAATAAATTGTTCATCGACTGAGCATGGAAGAAATACTTTATTTTTTTTCCTGAAAGATTATAAACATTCTAGAACACTTTTTTAAGTACAGTGGGTTAAAATGCCAAGTCAATGTCAAAACGGACTCCAAAAAAATCTATATTCAACTCTATTCACAGTGTAGATGTTTTCAAAGTATTCATTTTGTATCTGCCTACAATTAATCATAACTAAAGAAATAATAAACTGTTTTGTAAGAAATTTTTTAATGAATTGCTAATTATAAGTTAATTTAATGCTGAAAGACATGAAGCCAATTTTTAGAACTATTGACTTTAAGTTTAATTCTTCCTCAAAGCTTTCTATTATACATTTTCTCTAAACTCTTAAGATGCAACATTTTGAAATAAATAATTTAAAAAGTATAATTTATATTAAAACTTAATTCTTACACAAATGCTATGAAATGACTGCCAAAGTCTGTTTTTCTTCCAATGCATCTTTGGATAGATTAGACTCATAATGTATAGGTGGATTAAATGTTTTCCATTTTTTACATCCAGTATCTTAACATTTTTCTCTCTTCCTGGAGAAAAACATCACACTAGATAAGACATGCAAATGAAATTATTCCTGGCTGTCGTTGTACTCTGTTCCTAGGATAGAGAAAAATTTGGAGTTTTTAATTGTGAGAGGCGGTGAACATGTGTAGCAGAGTCTCCAGCAGATCCTGCCCCCATTTCAGCAAGTAGGCTACAGCAGTGGGGCAAGCCAAGAGAAGAATTGGAAGCACTTTATCTACCTAATGCACGCTAGCAGGACCAAGACTTCCAGCCCCTTAGAGAAAACACAGTTTAGTAAAATCAAACATATTTAGCAACTTTTTCTAAATTTGGAGCATTCATTGGTGCATACAGAATTGGTAATTATACACGTAAGCAGCTATTTTGTTCCTGTGAACATCTGTTTGCAGATCCAATGTGCTGGTTAATGGAAAGGGAGATAGTGAAGAAATGGTAACATCTGTCTTTTGAAGATTTACCTTTTATACTTAATATAAAATATACAACCTTCCACTTCCACCTAAGCATAATTTTTATGCCCTGAAAGCATTCCCTGTTTAAAAAATTGAGAAAGAATAATCTTATGTATTCATGAGCAGCTACTACAATCTCATTCCTCAGGAAGGTGCCTGTGAATAATATAGAAATATGAGACATGATTCCTCACTTTGGTGGGTGTAAGTGTATTTAGAAAGATAAAGCTCAATAGCTAAATCGAAAAATTAACAGCTCAAAACACAGTTGTTTGCAAAGGGGGAACAAAGGATGGACGATTATGAGTAGACAGCTGGATCTAAATATCAAACAGGATGGAAGTGGCAAAATAAACTTGGACTAATTAACCTCTCTGAGTACACAGTTTCCTCTTTGATACAAAGAACATAATATTACTATTACATACCTTATTGGACTCTGTCTTGAAATACCCATTGAACATCAATATACAGGGAGGAAGACAGTGAATTGGTTTCACACTCAAGACTTCCAGATAAAACTAATGTATTTGCATCAACAGGGATACATTATACTGTATTCTCTGACCGAGTCAGAAGTGTTGCTGTTATGCAGATGAGTACTCCAGAGAGACTCACAGATAGTAGGTAAGCCATGCCACCTTTACTCTCCAAAGATCAGACATCTCTCTCTGTCTTATTCACTAATAATTACAAAAAGCCTGACAATTATAGATGATCAATAAATATTTCGTAAAGAATAAATTAACATGTGGCCATAAATTCAATGTAGTCTCCTAGTTACCACCACGGACAGATCTCAAAACAACTGGTCAGGAACCACAGCGTGATTCTATATATTGAGAATCATATAATTGCAGTATTTTTCTTTAAATTTTCTAGAATGACTTTGTATAAACAGAAAACAAAAGGGTCAGTCTATCTGTTTATAAGGGGACCGAGTAAAATGATAAGAGCTAGAAGTAAGGAGAAAGGAAACTATCAAGGGATAAAGTAGGTGGAAACAAGAGAGAGACAAGTATTTAACAACATTATTCAACCCTGAGTTGAATGGTACAGACTGCAAACTTTTTAAGAATTTATTGAAGAGGAAGGAGTCCTAGGAAAGGTAAAAAGAAATTATGAACTTTAAGACAGAACATTGGTAGAATCTGCACAGGTGAGGAGAGTATTCATAAAAGAAATGAACAAAAGCCTTATTGAAATACAAAAAGACAAGATAAGTCTAGTAATTTGTAATAGGTAGACAAAACAGAGCAGAAATATTAATAGATTGTGTCCTCACATCTTCCTCCCTAGATCCCTAATGTTGTTCAGCAGGTGCTACACGACCTCAAGGAATCCTTCAGTGAGGTGTTCCTGAGCCACAATACCTGCCTTAAATAGAGGACTGAATTGAGGTTAGAACCAACATTGCAGGAAGTAAAAGAATAATATGTGTCTTGGAGAAACTAGAAATGATATTTGTCAAGTACTAAAAAGTGAAATTTGTTTGGAAGTTGCTATGCTGTTAGAGAAGCTAAAAAAGAACTAGAAAGCTATTGACAATCATAAGTCAGAGAAGCAGAATGATAAATGTAAGGTTTAGGAGAGGTTAACTATAGTGGTTTAAAAAAATATCCTTGAGAAAAAAAAGGGGCTAAAGACATAGAGGCAGGAAGGGCAGTCAATCCAAACAAAGACAACCTACTCATAATTAGAGCAATGAAAGGAAGGTAATTAGAAATGATACACTTTAAAGAAAGTTTAAACACATCTGAAACTTTCAAATTAGTAAAAGATTAAAGATCATGCCATGAAATGAATTCTCAATAATATATGTACATGATAAATAAAGTTTAAAATATAAAAATAGTAATTTTCATGTTTTTAGAGACATTTTCTAAAACTTTCTATTCATTGGGTTGAAACTGATGATTTTGATACTGTTTATGCTATGTGGCCTCAAAATATTAGCCTTGTCTCAACTATTAAAAAATCTTATAAACAATGCTCTCTTTTATTTTTTCATAATACTCTTCACTCAACATTGTGGTGGAGGGGGAATTAATTACTGTTATTGTTTTAATTTGTGTACTTAAATTTCAAATATCTGAGTTTATTAAAATAAATTATTCACTCTTTAATTTCAAAATTACAATATTATTTTTTGCTAGGGTTGTCAGATTTAGGAAATAAAAGATGTGCAGTTAAGCTTGAGTTTCAGATAAATAACAAATAATATTTTAGTGTAAGGATATTTCAAATATTTCAGATATTTGTCATTTATTTAACCTGGCAAATCTGTTCTTAATATATAATTGTTTTAGCTAAAGAAGAGCAAACAAAATTATTGATTATCTTTTGTGCTTTTGTATTTTTCATTACTGAGATTTGGGACGTATGGGACATCAGGTCTAGCTTTGATGCTCTCTTCCCTGAAGTTATCATGACAATGGATAATAGTAGATTCATTCAGGTAAAAATAAAAAACCAAAATCTCTGGATTTGAACAAAGGTTGTGTGATTAAACCACTCATATGTCTTTTGATAGTAGGAGGATCTGACTTACGCATATGTGAACTCACTATTTCCAATTTTTCAAAGAATACAATAAATCTGTATAACATTTATAAGCTTTCAACATTCAAACAAGACATCTTAAAGGAAATAAATTAATCTCATAACCTTTTAGAAAAAGTAAAAGAGAAATTTAAAATATCCCTCTAGCCAGGATAACTGGATTTTCTTCAGTACTGAATTTCTGTTTTTAAAAATTAAGACCCAAGATATTAGAAAATAAGTGATGCTATAAATTAAATTATTTAACCTAAAACACTAATGTAAATCAAATTTTGATGGTAAATTGAGAAAAGACATGATATATTTTAGTAGATTTTTTAAAGATTTATAAAAATCATCTTGTCAACTCTGTCATTTCATGAGGAGAAAACTAGAGAACACAAATTTTGAAAACTCTTGGGTTTCTCTGAGCTTCCTCTAAAATACCACAACCACCCAAAAGCTCTAAAGGGCACTCCATCATTCTCACCCACCCCAGTAGCCCATATGGGCTTTTGTGTAAATTGGAAAAATGTCTCCATTTTGGGTGGATCAATGAGAAGTGTATCTGCCACATCCACTGACTCAGCTGTTCAGGAGATGACAGGGAAGATTTGTAAAGAAAATATCTTCTCCTGGTTGACCCAGGCCTGTTCTGGGCACAAAGTTCCCCAGAAGAGCAGAGGGGAGATTTCAGTTCCCCTTTGTCTTTTGCAGAAGCTTTGGTGGCACGCACAAGATTCCCCACCATCCAAAGTGACTACGCACTCATTTTTTATTCATTTGAATAGGTTCTCGTTTTCATACTGTTTGGCTGAGAGTGTGGTATAGGCCACTCATTGGATTGCTTGTTTTTCTGGCAGTGGTAGATTTGTCCTTGGTGGAATATTGCAATTCTCTTCCAGCCACCATAGTAGGTCTTCTTCCTCTCTATTTCTCTTAATGCTCCTCCCCAGCATCTATTGACTGTACCCTACTTGTGCATAACCATGTGCTAGCCCTTTGGATATTATATTACCTCATTTCTCTTCTTAAAAACAAAATAAAAACTAAACAAAATTAAAAGATAGACAGCATGAGAGGTTTACTTCCCTTTAACAATATTAATGGTTATCAACCAAGTTTTTCTGAAGTAAATCTCTCTTTTTCTGTGTTTCCTTTCACTTAAGTTAATTATTATAGCATCACATTTATATATGGACACGACTTCCATAATTAATTCTGTGCTAAAAGTGTTCTACTTATACTCATAAAAACTAATAGCTCCCAAATTAACACATTAACAAATTATTTTAACTTAATAAATTAAATTCTTACTTTTAGGTTATTCTATAGCTTTCTGGAGGTATCAGTTGCACCTAATGCAAAATTAAACCCATATCTTCTCCTTCTGGGCATCCAGCTATATTGCATTTCTTACCTTACCTTGAAATCAGTTGTGGTAACGTGACTGAATTCTGGCCATTGAATGGGAGGGAAGATATAGAAGCCATTTCTAGGACTGGCCCAACCTTGGTACCCTTTTTACCTTTTGCTTGATTGACACAGACCAGCACTGTCATCACGGAAGCCATTTAAAGGTAATATAGCCGTGAGTTAGAAGGATCCTAAGTCCCCAGATCACTAACCAATTGGAGGATGGCTACCTGCCTTTCAGGAAAAACTTTTTTAGACTTTATGGGAACATGAAAAAAGCATCGATTGTGTATGGACTATTATTTATTTTTGGATCTGTCTGTTACAGAAACTAGCACCAGTTTAATACATTGTCCTCATAATAAAATCAGACTATGATACAAGACCCTTAAGCACTAATGGGCATAGAATTATACATACCTCAAAAAAATGTTATTTGGATACAACTTATTGAACAAGTAATTTATCTCCAATATGACCAAAAGATTTTGGCTAAACAATAAAAGAGCAAAAGAGACAGAAAGATAGGAATGTGGAAGACAAAAAGAAAGAAAAAAAAAAAGACAAGCCGTCAAATAAAGGGGGATTGGAATAATATTTGCCAGTCACTATACTAAGTTAAAGTGCTTTAAATTATTATATTACATTCTCATAATATCTTTTGGTGCATATAGCATTACAAATGAGAATGGTGATTTTTTTTTTTTTTTCGCTAGGGTGATATCAGACTTTATTGTTTCCATTGCAGTCAGAAACGCCATGCAACACAAAAACTGAAATTTGGGAACTGGTTTAAGTCTCAAGATGGCCAAAAGGTTATAGCTGAAAAACATATGTTAAAATGATTTATGAATCCTTGAAAGATCAACTTTTCATATACTATAGGACTCAGATTCAAGTAAACTCTTGGTGCGAGAAGTATATCCTTTTCCCAAATGCATCTATCTCAACCTTATAGAACTTTATATCTCAATGAACTGTACATGTGCCCTTTGACTGAAGGCATTTCAAAGGAGCTGGAGTTTAACTCGAAATATATAGACATATAGTCTTCAGAAAATAGTTGCCAACAAGGCTATTAAAATCAGAAAAGTTAGCAAATTTAAGTACTTAAAATATATTATTATAGATATAGATATGTCTCTAATGAATAATTCAAAATAGCCTTACTCATAACTTACAACACTGAAGCCTTAAATCATTTAAACATGACAGCATATAATTCACTTCTATGGTTAGGCTTTTCCCCCACAAAAGCTTTTAAAAGATTGTATAACATTTCTAACTCCATCTATTAACAGTAAATTATGAATGAGATTTTCATCTAAATTTGTCAACAATAAGAGCAGTATTTTTAAGATGGCATATGATGTTATGAATTATTGTATGCATGTGCCCAACTTAAAGCTATGGACAATGCTAGAAACATAAGGAAGACAGATTGACATTTTCCATTACCTAAAATCAAGAGTCACATCTGCCATTATCTGTCATTTCTGGGCATTGAGTCAGTGTTAAATTTTGTCTTTTTTTTTTTTTATTTTTAAGAAAAATAAATGGAGACAAGAAAATATCAGTTCTCAAGTTCTTGTGTAAAGCAACTTCCAGAAGAAGAGGCCATAGGTATTCTCATGCACCGTGTAACCCACTTGATTCCTTTTCTATAAAGGCAACATTAATGTCTTTGGTAATTGTCTTACTGGGTGAAAGACTGCTTTGAAAAGAAACAGTCTGGGCTCATGTATTTGACTGACGATATCTTACTACCCTACTGCATTTCACTATAAACCAAAAGGCCCAGCACTTTTGTAGCATGCAGGACATGAAAGAATTCTCCATGGACTAGGTGAATGGATTAGGATTTATAGTTATTCAGATGGCTGTTCATGAAAAACCATATAAACCTTCAAAAGAGGAATATCCATATTTTTACATTTTAAGAAAAACCAGACAAACTTGCTAGCAGCACTATTGATTGTCAAAGAAAAGGCAATACGTACATATATAATACAGAACAGTGAAAATCTGAAAACATTATAATTTTAATATTTTTAAATATTTATGGAGCTATATTCTCATTTATGTTTTCTTATTTAATACTTTGGTACACATATCATTACCAAGTAAGAGACACTATATAAGTATTTTATAGTCATTATCTTATTTAGTCATTGCAACAAATCTCTTAGGTACACACTACTATTATCCTCATTTTTACAAGTAGAGAAAGTATTTATTTTATTTGTTTAAATAAACACAAACAGTGTTGATTAGTGCCAGAGAGCATACTAAGCACTTCAGAAATATTAGCTTCCTTAACTTTCACAATAACCCTCTGAGCTAAGGACTGTGATTAACCCCAATTGTTGGATGAAAATACTATGGGGCAAAAAGATTAGCTACTTCACATAAAATACATACTACTACTTACTGGTGGAGAGGAATGTAAACTGAAGCATTCTGGCACCAGACCAACACTTGGCAGGGTTACGTTAATTGTCTGAGAAGACACAGCTAATAATTGATGAATAAGATCTGAACCAAGGTCTATCTACAGTATCACCATCAGACTCAAGCAGGAGGAGCCCATGCTCTGGGCCTTGTACTTCTGAGGGACCCTCCAATCATCTCACCAAGTCGCCTTCCTCACCTGTGGACCGCATATCCCCCTTCAGAACCATACTATCAGCAACTAGCATCCAGAATCGCCACTGCCATCCCAGCCACGCCTGCTCTGCTTCTAGGTTTGTTGGTGCCTCCAAAAAGCTGACTGCACTATAAGATATGAACGCGCAGGTATGACAAAGCTTGGACATATAAGGTAAATACTTCCATACATCTGTACAAAAGACCTTTGGTGGTTCAGGACACATCCAGAGGTGGTGAGAAAAGAGGGTGGGCCATAGTCCAGAGGCCAGAGGCCACATCTCTCCATGCTGCCATGCTTCAGAACAGAACTCCAAAGACTTTGTGTATTCTGAATTTGAATACAGCCTTCCAGATCATTATGAAGAGTATTTATCAAGGTGAGAAGATAGTACATATTTTATCAGTTTCTTAATTTGTAACATTCACTTAGTTAGACATACTGCATGTAACCTCCATTGGAATTCTTGCCTATGCCCCATGATTGTTGGGAGCAGAGCTGTTTATCTATACCAGAAAACATTCATTACTAATCCTTATCCTCACCTGCTTCTTTATATATGGATATAAAATGTAAGGATAAAAATGTAAGAGGGCCGGGTTCAGTGGCTCACACTTGTAATCCCAGCATTTTGAGAGCCCAAGGCAGGAGGATAGCTTGAGCCCAGGAGTTTGACACCAGCCTGGGCAAGACAGTGAGACCTTGTCTCTACAAAAAAATTTTAAAAAGTTTAAAAATATATACTAGCCAGGCATGTTGCTATACACTTATAGTCCTAGCTCCTCAGGAAGCTAAGGTGGGAGAGTCGCTTGAGCCCAGGAGTTTGAGCTTATAGTGAGCTGCACTGCAGTTAAGCCTGGGTGACAGATAGAGACCTGTCTCAAAAAAAAAAAAGCCACATTGCAGGATTCTAGCATTCATGTATAAAGATGAAAATTTCTTTCCTCGAATGTATCTTATTTATCTTTTATTGGCTAGGATTTGATAATTTACATGTAGGGAAGAATTGTTGATGAGATGCAGAGGAGTTTTGAGAATGGTAAGCCAAGAATAGTAAATAGGGAAACATAGGCAATTATTAAATCAACTTATTTGTGACTCTAAATATAGCAGGACTGGGAAGAGGGTGAGGCCCAGGAGGCAACGAAGGTGCAAAATCTAAAGAGGCACTCCCTTAAATGTTGTACCATAGGCATCTCACTCTAGACTTGGTTCTGGAAATTAGCCCTCGAGTCCATCTCAGGGATTCCTAAAATCATTGCCTCTTTGATGCTATCTTAGTCCATTTGTGCTATCACAAAATGCTTGAGACTGGGTAATTTATGAAAAATAGAAATTTATTTCTCACCATTTTGGAGGCTGGGAGTTCCAAAGCCAAGGCACCAGCAGGTTTTAGGTCTGGAGAGGGTCTGCTTCCAAGATGGCATCTTGTCACTGCATCTTCACATGGCAGGAGGCAGAAAGGCAAAAGGGGCTTAGTTAATTCCCTCCAGCCCTTTTGTAAGGTTGCTAATCTCACTCTTGAGGGACCTGTCTTCGTGACTTCACCTCCTAAAGGCCTCAACACTTAATACTATCACATTGAGCCTTAGATTCCAACATATGAATTTTGGAGGACACATACATCAAATGATAGCAGATGTTACCACCACTTTTTCTTCTCTTTTCTTTTTTCTGTGAGACAGTGTCTCACTCTATCACCCAGGCTAGAGTGCAATGGCATGATCATAGCTCACTGGACTGTCCAACTCCCAAACTCAAGCAATCCTCCAAGCTCAGCCTCCCAAGTAGCTAAGACTGCAGGCACACACCACCACCTTGGGCTAATTTTTAAAATTGCCTTGTAGAGACAGGTTTAGTTATGTTGTCCAGGCTGGTCTCAAACTCCTGGGTTCAGGTGATCCTCCTGTCTCGACCTCTCAAAATTCTGGGATTGTAAGAATGTGCCACCATGCCCAGCCTACCACCGTTTTTTTAAACCATTTATTTAGGCTGAGGAAATAAAGTGATTTGAAGTTTCCACACTGCTTCATAAAGTATTATTTGTGAAATTTGGCCATTGAAATGCCCTTCCTACAAATTTCTCTGATACTGTGTTTTTATGGATGACATCAGAACTTTTAATAGATATTCCATCTTCTTCAAAAAGTTTAGTAATAGTAAAGAAATTGTATATCATTTGATCTGAAAAATGCTTCCAATTTGAAACAAAATATAACTTCAGAAAAAAATCAATATTATATTAGCTGAGAGTTTAACAAGAATATGTGAAAAACAGGAGTCAAACAGACTAAGACTAGCCATAAAGAATAAAAATAAAAACACAATTACACAAGGTCAAACTTTCTTATCAGAGATAAAATTTCCAAGAAAAAATAATCTTTTCATTATAAGTTATTATACATCTATTTTGAAAAATGGTCTTGCAAAGACCTAATCACAAACGAGCAAAAATGATGCTCATAGCCAACCAAGGAGATTAAAATGATACACTTTGGGAAAGGAAAGAACTATTATTGAAAAAGTTCAGAAATTTTTTGTATTCCATTAAAAAGTTTTCTATATGATCATTTTTAATACCTTTTCTATTGGAAGATTTTTATTTTATGAAAGTGAAATGAAAGTGCTGGTCATATCTAGTTCTTTTAAAATGTTATAAATTATATATAGAGAGGTCAAACAAGAAATCTAAATCATATTTTAGCTTTTTCTCTCCTTATAGTCTTCTTTCTGGGCACTCTCCTATTACATGCTTCAGTTCCACTGTCTTCTAAGTCTTGGTCTTTGCAACACAGGATTATCATTCATCTTTTAGTGGTGGGTCAGATGATATTTATTTTATGGTGCATCCCCTAAAAATCACTCTCTCTTTTAACAATAATCTCTCCATGAATGTAAAGTTTATCAGGTATAAACTTGATATTGAGGGAAAAAAGAAATAGAGAGAGGAAGAAAGGAAGGCAGGAAAGAAGGAAGGGAAGAGGGGAAGGCGGGAGTGAGGGAGAAAAGAAAGAAAGAGAAAAGAGAAAAAATAATCAACATGAGGGACTACACAATAAAATATGTATACAAGAAAAAGAATTCAATCAATCATTTTAATAAGTTGTCTATGCAATCCCCAGAATCAGATTCTGTGTAAGTTACACATTATACATCTTTTGTAAAAACTCACCAAAGCCAATAGAAAATGGCATGTGTGATGTAACCAGAAAATTGAATTCTGTCACTCAAAGAAACATGTAGATGCCAAAAGCATTTTAGTATATTTTTTCTCTGAAATCATTCATATTTCTATTGTGTAATGGACAACTATTTAAAAAGTGAAAAATTCTAACAACCTGTTGCTTTTTTAAATATAATTCTAAAGAGTTTGACTAACTTAATTTTTCACCAAATCAACTAACTTGGGAACTAGTTAGTGTTGTTGATAACAACTCCAAAGTGTTGGCAGATAAATAATAATTGATGAAACACTGGGAAAGTCTGTGCTCCAGTGTGAGCTATATGATACATTAGGATGACATAAGCTCTTTTGAATGGCTATAGTTAAAAGGCATCTTATTACTCTTGGGGAGAAAAGAGTAGTTGAAAATGTCATGCATTTTGTTTTTCTTTCATTTTTCTTTGTCAAGGAATCATTAAAGCAAAGCTTTGAGCATATTGGTAATTTCCTGAGTCAGACTCTTAAGTAGGAAATGAAATAGTAAATTCAGATGTGCTTGTAAAAAGGTATTTAGTAGCTTAATAGTTGATTTTTGGAAATGGATATGCACAACAATACAATTCAAAACATTTTAATTTCCCTCATTAACTGTGGCCAATTGACTTCTCTGGGTTATCAAGCTAATTCATATTGGTGATGGCACATATGCATAATGCATTCCTGTAATTTTATGTTGCCTTGGCATTCATTTTGAATACAAGTTTCACTACTCATACCAGAAACAGGAGTTAGTCACCCTAGTGACTAACAGTTTCTAGTTTCTTGCCTCCCCTTCAATATGGTTGATCAGATATCTGCCTTATATAACCATCTCCTGGTGACTACCTCCCTCTTGGACATATAGATACAACCTACATGTAGATACACCACTGACCCCCACACCCACATAGACTGTGCATATACTACTGTAGAGACAATTTCTCAGTCAGAGCATGACTCCATGGAACATACACCCACTTGCTCTAAACCCACAAATTAAAACACCCTCAGGGAAACCTGCTTGGTTAACACCTTGGACCCCAGTAAAGGCCTCAACTTATAGGTCCATCTCTCTCTTTCTCTTTCTCTCTCTCTTTTTTTCTCTCCCACTACCTGCTGGTTGAGCACATTGCTTCTTGGATCTTCTCATTGGCCTTCACAGGTACTATAAGCTGTTTCTGTTATTTCACATGTTTTTGTTATGTTGTCTCTTGTGTCTCATCTGATGGATACAACCAGACCTAAGTCTCTCCTAGAAAGTGGCTATCTTGGCATGAATAAACTGTACACAGGTCAAACAAGAGCCATAAGCACTTCTGCCAGTATAAATATTTCTTTTAAGAGGAACACCTAGTGATGGGTAAAACTATCAGACATTAGGCCATCCATGAGGAGAAAGAATTATCTGGCTAAAGGCACAAACATCCATTTAAAACACTTATGATCAAATACCCTAGAGCCATATAATGACAGGGTTAGAGTTTATAGCCATTGTCCAAAGAGAAATTTCAAGAGCAAATTAGATTATAACATATGTACAATAGTTCACATCAACATCATTCAACTATATGTGCACATATCTAGTATGCTTGGTACTGGGTGCAAGAATAAACAGGATATAGCCTTGCCTTCTAGGAGCTAAAAACTTATGCTTTTAAATGACTCCTTTTATATATTTAAACAAAATATAGAAAGCAAGGTATTAACATTAATCATGAAGTCACTGTTCTATAAGGAAATTTCAGGTTATTGAGTGTGTGAGTGATCCTTGGACCTGGGTGCACTGATTCAATTTTGCTTTTATAATCATTTTCATTAAGTTAATACCCTTATTAGAATATCCAATATTGACTTCTGGTTCCTAAATGGTGATGCAGAAGCAAGCTGGCTTTACTCCCCCCACAGAAAACCAAAATCAAATATACAACACCAAGATTATCACCAACAAAATCCCAGTACTAAAATATGAGAATGATACAGTTCCCAAAGCCACAGAGAAGTGAAAAAATTCCAAACATATGGTAAGAGACTCGGACTTCCATATCCATGATGCCCTTCCCCCCACTCTACCTGGCAGCAACTTACAGAAAATTTCCACTATGACTCACAGTTTCAACACTGGAAAAATAAGGTCAAGATGGACAACCAGCTTCCCCACCATCTTGGGTTCCCTGGCAGGAGATCTGCCCCTGCCTCAACCCACAGGAAGCATCAAAATATGTGAGGGAAGAAATATCTCTGCAGATAGCCATAGAAAAAGGGGGAGATAAGACTACCATCTCTAGCCCTGGAATATCTGCTCCATAATTCTGCCAAGGGAGATGCCAAATCAGAGTGGCTGTTCAGCAGCAACATGCTGAAAGAAGTTTCTTCCACAGGTTCCCTGGGCATGATCCCCTAGCCAGGCTTCTGACACTACCAGGATATCCTCTAGAAGACTTCCCATATGCAGGACAGGTGGTGCTCTGATTGTTTACTAGAACCAAATGAAACTTGGGCTTAAGGTACCATCTAGTGCTGAAAGGAGGCAGTGATCTAGCAGAAAAAGAGAGACTATCAACAGATAAATCACAAAGAACCTCTAAGCAAATATATCCAGTAAAAAACAAAACAAACCAGAGAAGACTGGAATAAAGAACTGCTCCTTCAATGCAAAGACATAGATGTAGATCCACAAGAAACAACAACAGAGAACTATGACCTCCTGGGACCGAAAAGCAAGGAAACAGTGACTAGCCCTAACAAGATGGCACTAGGTGAACTCTTTGACCAAGAACTCAAAATAGTGTTTTAAGGAAACTCAGTGATTTCATTGATAACATGGAAAAGCAATTCAGAAATTTATTAGAGAAACTTACCAAAGAGATTGAAATAATAATAAAAAAATGAACAAACAGAAATCTTGGAACTGAGAAATACATTTGCTGAACTGAAAAATTTATTAGAGACTTTCAACAGCTGAATGATCATACAGAGGAAAGAATTAGCTTGAAGACAGGCTATTGGAAAATACGTAGTCATGAGAGAAAAACAGAAAAAAGAATGAAAAGGAACAAGATCACCTACAAGATGCAGAAAATTAACTCAAAAGAACGAATCTGAGAATCATTGGTATTCAAAAGGGAGTTGAGCAAGAGAAGGGGTATAAAGTTTATTCAAAGAAATAAAAATGG
The DNA here is from genome assembly GCA_028533085.1 of Varecia variegata. NCBI lineage: Eukaryota > Metazoa > Chordata > Mammalia > Primates > Lemuridae > Varecia > Varecia variegata. The sequence continues at coordinate 152,824,114 of CM052438.1, read as the reverse complement.
AAAAATTTCCAAAACTTGAGGAAGAGGTAAAAATCCAGGCATAGGAAAGTCAGAGAACACCAAACAGATTTGACTATCCCAAGGTATATAATAAATAAACTCTCTTGCTATATTCAAAGGAAGGAAATCAATATATTGATGAGATATCTGCACTCCTATGTTTATTGCAGCTCTATTCACAATAGCCAAATTATGGAATGAACATAAGTGCCCAGAATGCGAAAAGTGAAGTGCAGAAAAATATATTTTAAGAAATAATGTGTGAAAATTTTCTAAGCTTCTGAACTTCTAAAAAATATGTGCTTATATAAAATGCCATGGGCTTCTTAACTTTAAAATACATACATTACATATAATACATATTATATATATAAATAAATACATTTTCTAAGCTTGGCAGAAAATGAGAAAATAAAAAGAGTTCAGCAACCCCAAATGGGAGAAATCAAAGAAATCTATGTACAGTCACATCACAATCAAACTGCTAGAAACTAAAGACAAAGAAAAATTGTTTGAAAATAGCCACAAGAAATGACACACTACTTATGGAGTCGTGGTTCGCAAGGGGGGGGGCGGATTTTGTCCTTCTACCCACTGCAGAGACATTAAACTTAATAAAGTTTAGAGACATTTTGGTAAGTGCTACTGACATCTAGTGGGTAGAGGCAATAAATGCCGCTAAACTTCCTGCAGTGCACAGGAAAGCCTCCCACAACAAAGAATTTTTAAGCCCAAAATATCAGTAATGCTAAGGTTAAGAAATACTACGTACTGGAGAACAATTCAAATCATTGAGAATGCCTCATCAAAGACTAGGAGAACCAGAAAGAAGTGGAACAACATTTTTAAAGCATTGAGAGATAAGAGCTGTCAATCCAGAATTCTTTATCCAGTGAAAATATACATCAAGAATAAAAATGAAATAAAAACATTACTAAAGGAAAGAAAACCAAAAATTTGTTTCCAGCAAACCTACCCTAACAGAATTATATAAACAGATATGCCAGATATACTAATGATAATTTAAAATGTAATCTAAAAGGTGTTCAAATAACCTAAAGGAAATTAAGAAGGGGAAATAGACACATGAAAGAGAGGAAACAAAAATAAAACATAATACTGAGTAAAAGATGCCAGTCTCAAAAGTTATTAATAGATGATTTCATTTAAATGATTTTTTAAAATATAAATAACAAAACTACAGTGCCTGAGAACCTATCATCATTGCCAGAAGTTAAAGTTAGGAGGAGGGTATAAATACAAAAGCATAGCACAAGGGAATTTGGAGAGGTAAGGGAATTTTTCTGTATCCTGATTGTGTTGTTAGTTACACAAATCTATACATGTGTTGAAATTCATAGAACCACACAGAAAAAGCAAGTCAATTTTACTATAACAATTTGTAAAAATAGAAATCTTTGAAAAAAGAGAGAATACATTCATTCTGTAGTAAAGTATTGAAAGCATATCTTTTTACACAAGGGTTATTTTTCTTCCCAAATCTGTTAATCAGTCCACAAACAATAAAGATGCTACATAACCACTGCAAATGCCTCCGGAGCTTAAATCTTTTTTGTAACTGTTAATATTTTAAAAAAATAACACAAAAATGAGATAATATTCAGATACAAAAACAAGCATTTTGTGACTTTCTCATATACTGATATGTGGGCTGGACTTACCCATTATGTATGAAAATCAAGATTATTTTTGTATATTCATTGTTATCTCCAAATTCAAAAATTTTTTAAAGCACTATGTTCAATTGAGAAAACATGGCAAAATACAGAAGGCAACACATCGGCATTCAAACTCTCTTTTTTCCACAGCATTATTGAGGTGTAATTGACAAAAATGTATATATTTAAAGTGTAAAATGTGATTATAGGAAATAGGTATGTTGTGAAATGATTATCACAGTGAAGCTAATTAGCCCATCCATCATCTCCCACAGTTACATTTATTTATTTATTCATTTATTTATTTTTGTTTTTTCAGTGGTAAAAACAAAACCACTGATCTACTCTCTCAGCTGTAATTCCACTCCCATGAATTCTTCATATGGGAATAATTTAACAGAATCATAACAAAAAAAGTAAAAGTATTTCATTCATAAATTACTTGTAGTAGTATAAGTTGTAAATAAATAAAAAGATGGAAGGAAAAAAAGGAAGGAAGGAGAGTAGAGTCACATAAATGTTTGATAAAAATCTTGATACACTATATCAACATTGTGACATAAGCATTCATAGTTATAAAGTCTCCCAAGACACAGTAGAAAATGCTTGTAATATGATTTCATAATCAGAAATGGTGTAGGCACAATGACTACAACTATAAAGTGTATATGCATGTGGATTAGAAATCAATTTTTATCTGTCAGAGTGAGAAATAATATCATTAGGATAGCAAAATTCTGACAGCTTTTCTGTTTGTTTGAAATATTCTTCAATTCTCTATATTTCTATCCTCAATAATAAAAGAAAATGTTTCATTTTAGCAGATATATGGTTTATATATGGTAATATATGGATATATTAATTTATAAACCTGTACACATGAGGTTATTCTCTTCTAAGATAATTATGATCGTTAAAATAGTTTACTTTTAAATAAATCTTTTAAAAAGAGTGTCTTAGGAGAACAACAGACAAAACAGAGGTTTTTAGTAAAAAAGAAAATAGATACAAATAATACAATTTCTACAAAATTTACTTAGTTTAAAGAACTATTTGCCCCTGATAATATATAAGCAACAGCATGACTGACAGCAAAATAAAGTAGGCCATGAAACATTAACTAGTCTGAATGAATGAATGAATGAGATGCAATTTTAGTTACTTTTATTCAAGCTCTATCTCAACATATTATAAATTGAAAGACAAAAAAATGATTTCTACGGCTTCGTAAAGAGTCTATTATACATGCAAGAGAGAAAAATAATATACAAAGGTTATCTAAGCTTTGTGAAATAAAAAGATTAAATTCCAGAACAGAGAAGACTACAATTAAGTATATGCATACATTTGTGAAGATAGAATCTGAAAACTCAGAATTCTATCTAAATGTGTAAATGTCCACTGTCTAAATGTTTAGTTATACTCAATTATCATTAATTGTTTTCTCTCACCTGATATTACTCCTGTAGCTGATTAAATAATTTATCTAATTTATCACCATGATTCTAGTTATTATGCTTTAATAATTTGTATTCCTAGAGCTTGTACTTGTCAGGCAAACCAAGAAATCATAAAGCTGTAAAAGACATTTTAGATCTAAAATAGAGGCAGCTCTTATCTAGCTCCTTGTCATCTACCACCTGATGAGATACCTGAGCCTGGGTCACTTTAGGTCGCCTCGTATAAAGACCCACTAGATAAGCAGCTGAAGCCAAAGGAGGTTAAGTATTGTCCAGTTGTGTTAGTGATGACTCCTCACAAAAGAAAGGAAATGAATAGGTATTCAGCAATCGTTCCCACCTCTCCATCTTTCATAGCAGTTTTTCTAAACAATCACCTTCTGATGTGGGTATTATATTGTCCATTTCTAAGATAAGAAAACTGAGGTTCCATTTCTTACATTTTCTAAGTTTACTTACTAATAAGGGAAGAAAATGTCTCCCTCCCTCCTAATTATTTTGCTTTTATCTCTCTCTCTCTCTCTTTTCTCCTGCCTTACATTAAAACATTTGAGGATGTGAACAACTGAAGCCATTTAAAATAATAGAATAAAACTTTCACTCAAGGATTCAATTTCCATAAGGCATTTGTTATCAGAATACTCATAAATACCAGAATGCTATATGAGAGTTTCTACCTGGCCAAGACTAAAAAGGTATCCTCACATTAAAATTTTGGTATAAAATGACAGGGTACAGATGCATGAGCCATGGCATAGGGATTGCAACATATTCTTTCTGTAGAAAAATCATATTCCAACTGTGAAACATGCTCATGTTTGGAGATAGGAGGCAAAATGAAAGGCACAAACCATACTTAATGTCAAAGAGAATCATTCCTCTCCCCATATTCCCTGTTACTCTTGGCAGTTGCATGGAGCAGGTGAATAAACAATATATTCCAGCTACACACAATTGAGATAGCCTTGCCAGGTGCAACACAGGTATGCTGTTCCTTATGTGTTAATTATTAAACAAAAATGTAAAGAAATGTGTCAGAAATAATTTGGAATGAACCAATGATCAAAATATTATAGTCATTTATTTTCTTCTTAATTTATTCTTTGGTAATAATGCTTTTGTTATTAGTGCAGATCAGTGAAATACCATAAGTAAATTATGCTTTTTTATATCTGCTTAATGAAAATCATAACAATCAAATGACTCTACAGCCCAACTAGCTTAAGTCCTTTACTTTATAGACGGCAAAAACTGAGACGTAATTGGATGAGGTTGAGAAGGAAGTTACAGAATAAAACCCTTGTCAAGGTCTACGGCATAGAGCACTTCCGTGATTATTAACTTTGGACTTGGCCACGTACCTAGTGTTTGTCAGTGGAAGGGGGCCGATAGGACAACGTGCCAGTTCCAAACTTAGGCCTTGAAAGCCCTTGCATGTTTCCACTTGCAGTCTTTTGCAATTACCATCAGAAGAACCTGCCCCTCTGGCAACTGGTCCAAAGAATATGAGAGACACAAGAGGCCTACCTTTAGGTCTGAAGCTTGAAGCAAAGCCTCCGAGCTGAACCTAGCCCAGATCAGACAGTCATTCCACCCCACGACCTCACCCTCACATCAGCTGACCTGCGGTTGCTAACGTGCAGAAACCCTGAGTGAGCTCAGCTGAGCTCCACAGAGCTGCCCCAGCTGACTTGCAGATTTATGAGGCTAAACTGATTTTGCTTTAAACCAATGTGCCTTGGGATGGTTTGTTACCAACAGCCAACTGTTGACACACATGAGTATTGTTTGCTACAATGGGAAAACTCAAAGCATGCACACATGCACACACAAGAAAAAGCAAATAAACGAAGGAGGAGAGTGCAGGATGAGAAGAGGAAGGTCAGTGAAAATAAACCTTACATTTGCCACATGGGAGTGTGACAGTTATAAGAATCAAAATGGAGTCACTTATGCCAAACCACGGTAAAATGGTCTCGGGAAGCCATAAAGGAGGGGCTCTCATACACACATGCCTTTGATAAACACTATTACAAGGACTCTATAAACCACAACCTTGCAGAAAAGCCACCACAGCCTTATACAAAGAATACTTCTGTGAAGACATCTGCCCAAAAACTGTCTATTCAAACTTGAACTGATGCCACTTGTGTTATTTATCCTTGTAGCCAAGGATAATTGTTTCAAAGCAACTTCTATAACCTTCCTTGTTTTGCCTTTAAAACCTTGACCTTCTTTGTCTCTCTCTGGATCCCCTTGATCCCCCCATGGGCTGCCATGGTACACATATTTCTGGATTATAATCCATCATCCATTCCCAAATAAACTCAATTTTTTGTAGAGCCACTCTCTCTCTGTTGTTACTTAGGTTGGCAGAGGCAAAGTTAAAGAATCCCCAAAACTTTAATAATAAATTTTTGGAAAGACTAAAATTTGCCTCCTAGCACTGCTCTCCTGGCTATGCTTTAGACCTTTGTGAACTCTTCTCTGGGGTGTTAGAACTCAGCATGAGTCTGTATCTAAAAAGTAACATTCCTAGTGGTTTTTGAGAACATTGCTATCTCACTATAATCTGGTAAAAGATTTTGAATCAAAATTCAACTTATATACCACAATGTCCAGTTGCAATGAAACATGATACATGGGTACCCAAAAAGACAACTTTCAAATTTATGAATAATATTAAATATATTTTTTGAGATTTACTTTCTCAATCTCCATAATGCCTAGGGATCATGCCTCTATTCACATTTCCTCTGTAAGAATCCAAAATATCTCCTTGGATGTTTTTAACTCTGTTTGGGTAAATTCTACAATTATACTTATTACCATCTTGTTAATTCATAAGGGGCATATATCAATAGAATTGCCAAAACAGTCCTGTATGAAGATTTTACCATAGTCATCTTTTATCAATTGGGAGAAATTTACAGTCTTCAATACCAAAAAAGAAAAATCTTTAATAGGAATTGTCAACTATATTGATATTTACCAATGAAATATTTCTTATAATTAGTAGAAGTGACAATTTGGGGTATATAATAGTGCCCATATGATTTTTAAAATTTTTGATTAATCAATTGACATATTTTTGAAGTTTTTCTAACATAAACATTTGAGTCATGAATAAATAGATTAATAAATGAATAAAACAATGAGCATCACTGAAAACAACAGATAATCAAAGAAGCATGGAATTTAACAAAATGGAGGGGGAGCGCAGTAAGGCTATAGGCAACACACCTATAAATATTGCATGAAATATCTATGAAAATGGAATTGTCTTTGATCTTCCACTGAAACTATCATGAAAAGTGTCTCTCTTTTTATGTTGATTTTTACTAGGAATATCTAACTTTAAACATTTATCAAGCTTTTGTAAATATGAACTATCTGTGGAAGAGATGATATATAAATGTAAATAGGTATCTGTGAATAAAACATTGTTTAAATAAATAGATATATTTTTCCATCTTGCCTAAATAAATGTTATTCTAAGGTTCCTCTCACACTACAGGCTATCCACCCAATGCTAAGGAAATGAATTCTTCTTTGATATTTCACAAATGCATTTTCAGAGACTTCTTCATTATTAAGGTATTTATAATGTTTCTTGTATCACTTCTTACTTATAAACTATGGAATCATAGTTGTAGAATATCCAAAATAATTTTTAATAAAAGTTACTATAACTAATAAGTGAGTTTAGAAAAGTCCCAAGATACAAAGTTAATTTTTTAAATTGTATACTTATACAGTAGCAATGAAGAATTATAAATTGAAATAAAAAAATACAATCTACAATAGCACCCAAAATATCAAATATATAAAATAAATTTTAAGACCTGCACATTGAAACAATAAATCATTGTAGAAAGAAACTAAGTAATTAAATAAATGAAGAGAGAAACCATTTCATGTATAGAAAGATTCCATATAGTTAAAAAGTCAGTATTTGCAAAAATTATCTGTGAATTCAGTGTAGTCCCACTCACAATCCTAGCAGACTTCTTTTGGTAGCAATTAACAAGCTGATCTAAAATTTATATGAAAATGCAAGGGTATAGATCAACCAAAACAATTTTGGAAAAGAATAAAGTCAAAAAACTTACATTACCTAAGTTTTAGACTCATTTTAAAACTACAGTAGTAAAGAGAGTGCAGTATTTGTGTAAGAATGGACATGTCCAATAGAACAGAGTGTAGGGTCTAGAAATAAACACACACATATTTGATTAATTGATACTTAACATAGGTGTAATGGTTAATTTTATGCGCCCACTTAACCATGGGGTGCTTAGAGGATTGACTGCAAAGGGGTGATTTGGAGTGATGTGAGTACTATATATTGTGATTGTGGTAGTGGCCGTAGGATTATAAATACTAGTTAAAACTCATTGAATTGTACACTTAAAGCGGCTGAATTTTGTTGTATAAATTAAACTTTAATAGTGCTGATTTTAAAAATGATATTTCACTAATTTTATAATTTTCAATCTACATACCTTTCTGATGAATTAAGCACAAAGAATTTAAGAGATAAGACTTAGCAACTTTAGTGCTCCAAAGCATTTTACATATGTCATACTAATTATGATTCTATTTTCTATCTATCTTTTATTTTCCTTTCTTAGAGCCAGTTAAAAGTCTATTACCAATCCCACATTTATTTCTTTGGAATTGCTGGTGGAAATTATCTTTTATAATTTGTTTTAGAGTATATGATCAGACTTGCAATTTTTCAATCTATCTTGAGCATCTTAGCATCTTAGTTGACATGTAAAAATGTTACAAATGCAATATTTCTTTCAGTGGTAGTTAGAATAATGATTTTATTGACATAATTGTGCTTTTTAATGTTAAGAAGATTTTTATTAAAATCTTATTTATGTTTTTCTGATTGTAAAACAATCATGCATTCATTATAATGTATCACAATAAGGAAAATAAACTTATTTGTTATTCTACCCAGACATGACTGCACTTGAAATTTTATGAATATGCATACATTCATCACATATATAATTTTGCATGCAAAATTGGGGACAATGACATTCTTTATAAGTTCTATAATTAATTTAGATATGGAAAATGATTTTATAATCAAGTTTTTATGAATTCTTCATGGTATTGGAGTACCAAAAATTGTCTATTTCACAATATCTACTTTATTAATCATATATATACCAGTTAAGACAATTTTAAGAATTAACCAGAATTAAAGAGTCATATACTCTTGAAATTCACAAACATGTCCAGAGTGGGAAAAATGAAGTATTGGTTAATTAATTAAAAGAAACACTAGAAGAACGTCTCAAAATATATATTCATTTATCATTAAATTTTAGAGGAAGCAATATCAGTGATAATATAAACCAACAATATGCTTTATAAAATGAAAGCTGAGACACATATATAAAGTGGTTTAGCCAAAGTCAATGAGAAATTTAGTGAGAGTTGAAAAAGAACTCAAATCTCCCCCTTGAGTGGTCATTCTATTTGACAAGTGTCTAAGGCCATTTTGTGCTGCTGTAATAGAATACGCAGACTGGGTAATTTATAACAAAGAGAAATTGATTTCTACAATTGTGGAGGCTAGGAAGCCCAAGAGGATGGCACCAGCACCTGGTGAGGGTCTTCTTACCGTATTATCCCATGGCAGAAGGGCAAGCAAGCACACAATAGTGGCATGAATTCGCTCATGAGGACAGAACCCTCATGACCCTAATCACCTCCTAAAGGCCCCCACTCTTAATACTGTTATAATGGCAAACAAACTTCAACATGAGTTTTGGAAGGGACATTCAAACCATAGCAACAATCTACCTCCCTTTCTTTCTGTCATCAAATAAGATAGGGTACTGCAATCATACATGGTACTCCCAGGGCTGCCATGTTCAGCCACATTGTACACAACTAGAGAGGGTTTCCTTCAGAAAGTAGTCACTGTGAGTGCACATCCTAGAGGTGCAAAGCATACAAACCGTATATACAACTTTTTGAAATATATTCACTATTCCTTGTCTTTTGTCCTCAAAGGAAGCTTAATAAATACAAACACTAGAGGATATGCTTTTAAAATTTCACTGAATTTTAAAAAATAACATATTAAAGAACTTTGTAATTACAGTATTGGTTCCCCCAAACTAATAATTCCCACAGATGTCAATATCTGATCATTTTACTCCCCCATATAAAATTTCTCCATTGTTAATGAAGCAAACTCAAGGTAAAATACTGATTTTTAGGTTGACGTCATCCTGCCCTCCCAATTAGTAAATACTAAGGAAGATTGGATCAGGCATCTTATTAGATCATTTTAGACCTCCTTTGATCTTTCTGAGGATTCCATACCAGATTTCCAGCAGAGAACAAAAAAAAAAAACAGAGAAAAATCCCCATTAAAACAAACAAATAAACAAACAAACAAAACAAAACCAAAACCTCAGTGGTGTGTATAGGCACCACTTCAGTAGCAGTGGGAAGGAGGCATAAAGAAAAAGCCAATGCCTCCCCTCTGACATGTTTCCAGATGTCAGTGGGAAAGAGAATACCAGATGTCATCAGAATAGGGAAGTCTTTTCCTGAAGCCGAATTCATTATAGAAAGGAGATAAATGATTATCAAGAGGACTACCAACAAAACATCTACTCTTTTGTTTACCCAATATCAAATATCATGAATGGTCTGGCTTTGGGGCAAAGTAGAAATTTTCCCACATAAGAATTTTCAGAAGCTTTGTGTGATTTTTATGATACTAAACATTGACGCAAAGAAAATAAGCATTCAGTAAAATTTGACTCTTTTAAAGTAATCTAAGCATTTTATTGCTTTCTTGTTAATTAAATCTCTGTTAAAATCAGGTATGATGTTTGCATTGCTTACAGAGCCTAATATTTACACTCACCCCAACGGACTCACATCTTTGGATTCACATCTTCCATAATGTGAAACTGTAGATATTTCCAAACTCACATAGAAAATAAGTGTTTTACAAATTGATTTCTGGGTAAAATCCAATAGTACAACCCACTCTTTGTCATTTCAAGATGTAAGAATGACCCAATTCATCTAAAATGGTGGTTTTAAAACCAGGCAGCTGGGATCCCTGAGGCTATCCCTGAGGCGATGTAATGGGATGGTTAAGAACATGGTTTTTTTTTGTCAGGAAATAGGTTTTGTAGGAAACAAAAGAACATGGCATTAGGTCAGGGCCATTAGGCAGATCTGACTCTGGTCTTAACTTTGCCAGTTACTGGCTATGTGACCCTTAGCTAGTTACTGACTCTCAAAAAGCCTCAGTTTTATTATCTGTAAAATAAAGAAATCTGTATGTGAATACAATAATACCCCACAAGATCACAGTGGTAATAACATAAAAAATACAGGTAAACTGAACACAGTACCTGATACAGAGTAACAGTTCAATAAATTCTATTATTACCTATTGGAGATGCCTCAAAAGGATAGTTGAAACTAAGTGAGTAAAATCCAGGAACCCCATCCTACCTTCCAAAGCAGCTTTGCTATTATCTCTCTCCATTTGGGATTTTCAGGTAAGACTCTATTTGAAGAATGGTTTTTACTATATAAAATAAAAAATACATTTAAAAATGAATACCCTAAGAAAATAATAATAACCAACATTCTTTGAGTATTTATCATATTCCAGGCACGATTCTAAGTGCTTTATGTGCACTAATTAATTTAATGTCCACAGCAAATCTCATGGTAGATATAGCTGTCAACATTTTATAGAAAAGCAAAATGAGGCACAGAGAAACTAGGTCATTTGAGTGAGTCTCCCCATCTATTAATAAGGTGAAGAGCCAGGATTTGAACCCAGGAATGCTAGCACCTAAGCCCATGCACTTAGCCCTTTCTCTCTACTGCCTTTCTGAATGTAACAAATCCTCTATACACCCCAAATGCCACTTTGTTCCTAGTTTTTTGAAGGGAACAACTACATCATTTACTTCAACGTTATCTAAAACAGGATATGGACTGAAAAGATAGCTGCCCAGGAACAAACCATGGTGGCTATAAAAAATTCCAGGAGCCTACATGCATGTAAAATAATATGAATTAGTCCAGTGAGAAGTCATAAACTTTAAAGTCTGGCAGACTGTTTTAAATCCAA
>CM052438.1:152790582-152812335 GCA_028533085.1 Varecia variegata | reverse complement strand
TTTTTTTTGGAGTATTTTTTTATTTAATAAAATGTGAATATTGCCTATAAAAATAAATTTTAAATTAGCAGAAACTTTTTATATACTTTTCTTTGTTTAAACGGTTGGTACAGACACAGGAAAATGCACATCTCCTAGAATATTAAACACTTCGGTTCACGGGGAAAGAGAAATTTCTTTTTGCACCGTAACTCCATCTACCGCATCTCCAAGAATGTCCCCTACACAGCACGTCTGAGGTCTGCCAGCGTCCTACGAATTCCCAATTTTGCCAAAGTCAGCGAAAGGTAAAAAGACGCCAGAGCCGCCTTGGGACAATTTTGGTTACAGAATTCGAGAGACCTACACAGAGGCAGCGGCCTAGGTCTCTCCGGCAGGACCCCAACGACCCTCCGGACGCGTCCACGCGTCCTCGCCGCCAGGGTCCCACGGGCGGGCTCTCCGGTCCGCGCCACCCGGGCCAACGGCCCGCCGCGCCGGGCCTCGCAGCGCGCTCCTCCCGCGAACAGGTGCGCGAGGCGCGGCCCGGCGGACGCGCAGACGCGGGGACGTGGACCTACTCACCAGGTCCGGCGTGGGAGGCGCGGACTCCCCGGGGCAAGGAAAACACATCCCCATATGGACGACACCAGAGGGTCTCTCGCCGGGTCCGCCCCAGAGCAGGCGGCGCTAACTGCGCGGCCCGACGCGCGTCCCAGGTCTTCCGCGCTTGCCCCGCCCCCACCGGCCCCGCAGCTCGGCTCGGCTCCTCCCCCACCGCCACCTCCTCGGCCCCTGGCCCCGCCCCTCTGCGGGAACGCCCCCCCCTTCTCGCGACTCTTCTGAGTCACGGCAGCTAGGCTCCGCCCCCCCGTGGCAGTGCCCCAATCCGCACCCTCAGAGGCTCTGCCGCGCCCGGCCCCGCCTAGCCCCGCCCCGCGAGCCCCGGGGCTTGTGACTAAAGCCGCGCTGCCCCGGAACACCTGCGGCTAGCAGCACGCAGGGAAGGGATGGAAAAGCTTGCCTACGGTTCACAAAGCTCTTCCCTGCTAACCTTACTTTGCCACGTATAAATGAGTGGCACACTCTGGATAATTTATGCTGCTTCTTTGGTGAAATGAGTCTCTAGCGTCCAAGAAATTAAAGCCAAATTAACATCAGCACCCTTTGCTGCCACCTTAGAGACGCTCAGTATTATTCCAGTTGAGACGGCAGAATGTCAAATCCGTCATTATGTTTTTGAACCCGGTCTCAATAATGCGGCATTAGTTGAGTTGTCGACTAGTTTCTGATATTTGGAATTCACTTATCCTTCCAAGAGCAATCATAAAGTTTTATCTATTCAGAAATATCTTAATGAAATGCTTCTCAAATTTTAATAAGCATAAGCATCACCTAAGCATCTGGTTAAAATTTAGTTTCTGATTTAGCAAGTGTAGAGTGGGAGGTAGGATTCATTTCTAGTGAACTCACAATGCTGAATTTACTGATTTCTTCTCCACACAAACGCTTTTGTTTCATTTTTTTCTTGCATTCTATTAGTTATTCCTGCTTGTTGGAAATTTTTCCCAACATTATAAAAAGGAAGGTTGTAAAGTGACAGTTAACATCTCAGAACCCACTGTTAACATTTTGATGTAAATTTTTAAAGGTTGATTTTTTAATAGATGTGTAATTTACATATAATATCATGCACCTATGTTAATTTTACAGTTTGCTGAGTTTTAACAAACATATGCATCCATGTAATCACTATCACATTCAAGACGTCTAAAATTTCCATCACTCCCAAAACAACTTTTGTGTCCACTCCCAGTCAATCCTCTGTCCCATACTCGGATCGAGGAAACCACCAGTTTGTTTAATGCCACTATAGTCTTTAAGAAGTTTCACATGAATGGAATATACAATATGTAAGTTTTGCATATGGCATAATAGTTCTGAGATTCTTTCATGTTGTTGTATAAAATCGTGGTTCATTCCTTAATCAATAAGGAGTGATACTTCCTTAATACCGAAGTATGGACAACCATGTAGAAACGACGGGACAAAAAGGATACGGTTTAATGCTAACAGGCTGCTTGGGGAAACCCAGCAAGGCCTGTCTGTCTAGTTCTTCTTGTCTTTGAACATGCATTCCTTCCTTCTGGGGGTGGGGGCAGGGTCCTCTCTCCAATGGGCGGGTCTTAGGCCTACAGTCAAACAAGATAGAGCAGATAATTACTTTATGGCTAGTTTTTAAATAGAATAATTTTAGGTTTTATGGCTGGCTTTGGGGGAGAAAAGGTTCTGGTTTTTATGACCCACTTTGGGGAAGAGGGGTCCTATTTTCTATAGCTAGTGTCAGGGAAGATAGGACCGAGAAGCAAGAGGGCAGGAGAAGGTCAGAGAACTTTTGCTTCTGAGGCTGCTTCTAAGGACTTCATTTGGGGCACTGTTTTCTGAGCCCTGTCAGCCTAAGGTTTCCCTTAGCTAGACTAAAGTTTAGACAGGTTTCTTTCAGATGATTGGCCTCTGACCTCCCTATTTTTAGACCACTTTCTTTTAAAAACTAGCAATTGTAAATTCTTTCTCTGCCCCTTTAAGATGTAAATATACCCTGAGGCTGTTACCAGTTTTACAACTCAGAAGTATCTTTGTTAAGGACCTGGGTGATTTCTCTTTGAAGTGCAATAATTAAGAAAGATAGGCTAGTCTCCTATCTCCTAGTCTCTGTGAGAAAGCAGGAGCCTAACTTCCCTAAGCGCCAATGAGCAAATACAGATGGTCAAATCCTATTGGCCAACCTCCCCCCTAATATCTCACAGTACTTTTCCACTAGGTCTCCTCAGTGCTTGAAATCTCTCCTGCCTTTTGTTTCGATAGAATAAAGTTCTCTCTCTCTCCTCTATTACAATAATCTTGCATAAAGTCTCCTTTTCCTATTTAACTCTGTCAGGGGCAAGTTTTCTTTGACATTAGTGGAGTTTTTGACAATTGTGCGTACTCGTGTAAACAACATAAGGAGATATAGAACATTTCCATTACCCCCAAAAGGTTACCTTGTGCTCCTTTCATTATTCAAACTATCCAATCCTAACGTGCTTAGCTTCCTTACCTTACTTCTCCCATTCCTTCCCAGGGAAACCTTAATAAAGTCATCCGGTCACAGGTCGTCTGTCTGCCTGGTTTTCTTGCTTCTGTGCTTCCCTGTGTGCCCTAGATAGCATGACATGCCTCCTGTTTCCAAGATATTGTGACTATTATAAAAACCTCTTCCTTCATCACAATCATTTTCACATATGTATGTCTTAGCATAACTGATTAAAACAAATCGCAGAGACATTTTAAAACAGCTTCATAAAATGAGTTGGGCACATTCTTTCTTCCTTTATTTTCTGAAAAAGTTTGTGTAAGATTGGTTCAATTTCTTTCCTAAATCTTTGATAGAAATCACCAGTGTACCCATCTAGGACTGGAAAATCTCTTATAGAAAGATTTTTAATTTCAATTTCATATATATATGTTAGATTTTCTATTTTAATCCCCTCACATTTATGCTAATGGTTATTTGTATCTTTTCTTTCATTTTGGATCAATCCATCTAATAAATACATGTTAATAAATTAAGAGTTTATTAAATTGATCTTTAAGAATACTGAAAGGGATGATGGCCTTGCAAAAATAACAGTAAAATACCTAATCCTACAGTTTCCCCAGTTAGTGGTTAAAGATCAATCCTATGAGTTCTCTCACTAACAGGTAGGTACCCTGCAGGAGTTCTGTTTTGCACAACTTCTGGAAAGAGCTGAATGAATGGAAAAGACATGTAAATCTCTCTCTTTCAAAATTGTTTTTTGAGAATTTGCTTTTACAGAGTTCCTGAATAAACAGCAGAAGATTGAGCTACAGCCTCAATCATATCTCCAGGACAGAGTCACACCTCCTGTGATAATCGGTTCTCCAAGGAAAGTCAGGAAACCAAGTCTTGGGCACATATTTTGGTTACATAAATTGCTTTTGTACCATTTTGTACCAAGTTATAAGTATGCCCATGCCCCACGTAGTGTGCATTGTACCTATTAGGTGTGAATTTAGCCCCCGCCAGTCCTTTACTACCTGGCCCTATGGAGAAGCCAAAGAGTAAAAGGAGCTGACTTTGCTGAGTTTCACCCTGTTACACACAGCTTAGCATTCAGCAAAGACTCAATGCAAGCAATATGCAGACCTACAAAGTTCTCTGAATAGTTCTTTACTCTGGAACCCTTCCTTATAATTTCCACATACCCTAGGCTTCTCGAATCTTTATTTCTGTTCAACTTGTCTTCACCTCAGGAAAATTTCTGTGTCTGCTTATGATCCTTTTGCCTGCACCATGATCTGTAATTCTCCTCCAAGCAGTAAATGGGTAATTATAGGACTCATCTTGTTAATTTCTCTTATCTCAGGAATCACAGTCCTTTCTGACTTCTGTTCAATTTTTGGAAAGCCGTTGTTTTTAATATTTTGTCCTGTTTCCTAGTTGCTTACTGTGGGGGCATAATTCTGGTCCTTCCACCATGTCCAGTAGCAGAATTCCCTGTACCACACTTTAAATTACATTTGGGAGAATGCAAGTCAATCACCAAATATAATGTTCATGTTAATCCAAGAGTTTATAACTCTTTAATTTAGAAAATAATGATGATACTTCCATTTGTATGTTAGAAATTACTTACATAATTAAGCAAACAGTTTAGAGAGACAGATATTATTATTTGTTTCATACATAAAAGTAAAATTTTAAGTCAAATTTTAATTATGCTATGACTTATCTGCAATATCAACACATAACATAGTGTTAACACATAATGCCCTCTCCTACAACTGTTTAAAGAATTTAAACATTTTGCTTAAACCCAAGTCATTATAAATATACAGCAGATGATATCTGGTTTTCTCCTATTATTAAAGCATAATTCTAAATATCTAAATAAGTCATGAATTCCTTTGCAAAATTTTAAACATGAGAATAAGATTTTCAAAAGCCTACCTACACATATTCACTATTATTTGTTGAAAAGCAGCGAATCTCAAATTTACCACAAGAAAAAAAAAAGTGGTAATGAGATAAGGTATTAAATAAAATTTTGGAGACTGTAGCTTGGACATTAAATGCTTCCACTGTGTTTATTTTGCTGAAATGGCAGAGTATTGCATTTATTTTTCAGATGAAGTCAAATCATGATATGCCAGTTGATGCTAGAAATCTGCATATTTTGGTCTGGAACATGGTTTCTTTCACATGGATTCCTGCTTTATCAAGTTGACCACTAGAAAGATTAAAATACAAAAGGAAAAAGAAATTCAATTAAAATTTATGTAAGGAGAGCTTATACATGTTATATATTATTTCAAAAAGGTCTCCAGGGGAAGCGTTTTAAAAAGTACTATAAAAAACAATCCTTAATAGCTAGAAATGCCATTCTAAATTAAAGTAAGGACATATTCAGATAGAAGCCAGATAGGAAAAGCATTATAATCAAATATATCATATCTGGAGATGGATATAAACAATTCTCTATGAGCCTGAAAATAAATACTGCAAACAGAAAGAATTTGTAGAAACCCAATATATCATTTGGAGAAAGGTCAAAATTATTTCTAAACATAAACGAAATGGCAGAGACATTAAACATGGGGCTTCTCTTTTCCAAGTCTTATGTTCTGCAAGTGCCTGAGAAAGAATATTCTAGGTATCTGTTCGATATGTTTATGTTTTAAAATGACTCAGATGAAGTGAACAGTACATTATCACTTTGAGACAAGATTGGTAGAAGAATTAAAAGTAACCATTTATGTTCATTTATAACAATTTTACACTGCTATGACATTTTGATTGGTTGTATGTTAAAAAATTATCAATCCACAATGGCTTGCAAATTAAAAAAAAATCAAACAAAGCTGGTATTTGGCCACATTTGAGAAACACTGAGTGCTTGAGCTGAAATAGGAGATACTATGTATTTTGGTCAATAAACAGAAGAAAGACTAGAATAGGATTTTCACTGTTCTTTAGAACGTGAAGAGAAGCCCTTGAAGATAATGTGTATTTTGGGCCTTTGAACTCCTACATGTTCTTTCTCAAAAGAAAGGTGTATTTTCTCTTTTATAGGATATCATAGCTTTCATAACTGCCTAATACTACCCAGAGAAATTACATAGATATTCCGAAGACAATTCCAGAATCTTTGTACTAAGGAGAATAAAACATAAGTACCAGATTATCTCAAAATTTTCATATGTAATACATTTTATTTTATATATTCTTATTTGTGAAACATTTCAGTTTTCTCCGAAAATCCAAATGGGTTGGTAGGATTATTGATGCAGAAAAATTTTGCAGACGTTTCTATAAAAAAACATATGACCGTTCAAGGAAGAAAGGGGGAGCTGTTTAAATGAAAATCCTAAATGGTTTGTGGTTGAGGAGCAAGTGACAAAAGAAAAAGATTGATGGCAAAACATGATATCTGAAATGGGAAAGGGATAGAAAGAGTAACTAAAATAACCATGTGGGAATGAATCAAGAGGTGGAGGCTTCAGAAGTGGTGGCAATTGTCCTGTGCCATAGAAGCTGGTCTGAGGAATCTCATCTCTTTTCTCCCTTGTATCCCATATTATCATAATTTATCCTAAGGGAAAACTGTGAAGGTATATGATATGTTATATGAGTATATATTAATGCTTGAGAGAGACCATGGTTATGGAGTGGAGGTGGGATTACAAACAATAGCACATCAGCAAGGGAGGGGCTTTGTGGATATTTAAGATAGTACAATAACTGTAATATAGTTGATGACCCTGGGTTTCTGTGCGGCAATGCATACATTCCCTTCACTCTGCCAAAATAAATGGTAAACAAAGCCAAGGAGCTGGACTTTTCCTTATAATATACATTTACTCCAGAAACCCAGAGGGCAGGGCAAGTTATGTAAATTACTCTAGAAACTCAGGCTTGTAGAAAGAGGGTCATCACAGTCTAAAAAAGAAAGGGAAGTGCTTTCTTTCATACTAAGAGAAGCTCAGTTATGAAAAACTCTATTCTATAAACTTGAAAACTTGTATGAAATTGACTAACTCTTAAAAAATCTCAATCTACCAACAATCACACAAGGAGAAATGTATAATCTGAATAGGGCTATTATCTATTCAAGAAATTTAATCAATAATTAACAATCTTCGAAAACAGAAAGCACTAGGTCCAGATGGTTTCACAAATTATTCTACCAAACATTTAAAAATAAACTTACACTAATTCTCTACAATATCTTGCAGAAAAGAGAAGCAGAGGGAATACTTTCTAAGTCATTCTACGAAGCCAATATTATCCTAATAGCAAAACCAGAAAGAAAAGATTAAACAAGAAGGGAAAATGACAGAGCAATACATCTCATGAACATAGATATGAAATTCCTCAACAAAAGATTAGCAAATTGACCCAATAATGTATAAAAAAATTATATACCACAACCTGGAATTTATCCCAGGAATGCCAGGCTGGTTCCAAAATCAATTAATCTAAAAATAAATTAATGTAATCCATCACATCAACAGGCTAAAGAAGAAAAATCATATGATCATATCAATAGATGCATAATGACCCTATAACACCCAGTTATGATAAAAACTCTCAGCAAAATAGAAATAAATAAAAATATCCTCAACTTAATAAAGAACACCTATACCTACCATTATATTTAATGGTGAGAAACCAGATGCTTTTCATCTAAGAACAGGAACAAGGCAAGGATGTCCCTCTCACCACTTCTGTTCAACATCACACCAGAAGTCCTAGCTAATGCAGTAAGATAAGAAAAGGGAATAAAAGGTACACAGTTTGGGAAAGAAGAAACAAACCTGTCTTTATTCAGAAATGACATGATTATCTATGTAGAAAATCCCAAAACATTGCCAACAACTACAACAATAACAGAAATTAAAAAGCTCCTAGAATTAATAAGTGATTATAGTAAGGTTGTAGGATATAGGTTTACAGAAAATTCAATTGACTTCCTCTTACCAGCAATGAACAATTTGAATTTGAAGTTAAAAAAGCACACTGTTTACATTAGTACCAAAAAATGAAATGCTTAGGTATAAATCTATGAAAATATGTACAAAATCTGGATGAGGAACACTACAAAAATCTGAGGAAAAAAATAAAAGATGATCTAAATAAATGGAAGAAACTCTATGTTAATTTATAGAAAGACTTGATATTGTTAAAATGTCATTTCTTTACAAGCTGATCCAAGGATCAAACATAATCCCAATCAAAACAATAGAAAGTTACTTTGTGGATTTCAAAAAACTGATTCTAAATTTTATATGAAAATGTTAAAGAACCAGAATAGCCAACATAATATTGAAGGAGAACAAATCAGATGACTGACTTATCTGATTTTAAGAGTTACTAATGCTATAGTTATCCAGAGAGTGTGGTATTGGTGAAAGAACAGAATTCAATGAAACAGAACAGAGATCTCAGAAATAGATCCACACAAATATAGTTAACAGATCTTTGACAAGGAAGCAAAGTTATACAAGACAGAAAGGACAGTCTTTCCAACAAATGGTGCTAGAACAACTTGACATCTGCATGCAAAAAAAAAAAAAAAAAAAAAAAGCCTAGACATTAACCTTACACTTTTCATTAACATTAACTCAAAATGCAGTGTAGACCTAAATGTAAAATACAAAAGGGTAAAATCTCTAGATGATAATACAATAGAAAATCTATGTGATCTTAAGTTTGGCAATAAGTTTTCAGATACATAAAAAAGCATGATCCATGAAAGAAATGGTTTATAAGTTGGATTTCTTTAAAATTAAAAACTTTTGCTCTGAGAGAATGCTGTTAAGAGAATGAAAAGGTGAGTCACGGACTGGGATAAAATATTTGCAAAACACATATCTGATAAATGACTGGTGTCCAAAATATACTAATAACTCTCAAAACTCAATAATAAGAAAATAAACACACCAATTAAAAAGTGGACAAAATATTTGAACATACACCTTGTGAAAGAGGTTATATAGATGGCAGATAGGCATATGAAAAATAGTCAATATCATAGTCATCAGGGAAGTGAAAATTAAAACAATAAGATATCACTACGCATCTGTTAGAGTAGCTGAAGTAAAAAACACAGACAACACCAACTGCTGATAAGGATGTGGAACAAACGGAACTCTCATTCATTGTGGGAGTTAAAGCAAAATGGTATAGCTACTTTGGAAGACAGTTTAGCAGCTACTTAAAAAGCCAAACACAGTCATATGACATGATGCAGCAATGATGCTCTCAGGTATTTATCCAAATGAATTGAAAATTTATGTCCATGCAAAAACCTGCACATAGAAGTTTATAGCAGGTTTATTTATGATTGCCAAAAATTGGAAGCAACAAAGATATCCTTCAAGAGATGAATGAATAAACTTTGGTATATCCACACAAGGGAATATTTTTCAGTGATAAAAAGAACTGGGTTATCAAGCCATGAAAGATAAAAGGAAACTTAGATGCGTATTGTAAAGTGAAAGAATTCAATGTGCAACTACATGACATTCTGGAAACTATAGATATAGTAAAAAGGTCAGTGGTTGCCAGGGATTTGAGGGAGGGTAAGAAGGGAAAGGATGAATAGGTGGAATACAGGGGATTTCAAGGGCAGTGAAACTATTTTGTATAATACTGTAATAATAGATGCATGACATTGAGTGCATTTGTTAAAACCAATACAATTGTACAACACAAAGAGTGAACCCTAATGTAAACTATAGATTACTGTTAACAATGTACTGAAAGTGGTTCATTGATTGTAATAAATGTATCACAACAATACAAGATGCCATTAAGAAACTGTTGGGGGCAGATGAGAGAAAGCATATGGGAACTCTTTGTACTTTCTGCTCAATTTTACAGTATATCTAAAACTTCTCTAAAAATAAAATATACTAATTAAAATAAAAGGGGTAGAATACATTTTTTGAGGGTGATGTATATGCTCATTATCTTGGTTGTGGTTGCTATTTCATGGGTTTACATGTGTCAAAACAAAAAATCATATACTTTAAATATGTGCAATTTATTGTATGCTAATTTTACTTCAATGAGGTTTATAAAATAATGACACATATATATATATTTTCTGAAGGACTATTTTTATGATCAAAAGGAAACTGCTTCAGTTGTCACATGCATTTTGCCTTGTCAACGATCTTTTTTTTCCTTTTGAAATGTGGATCTGATTGCTGTAGATATAGAAGACATTTTAAAACCATGAGAATAAAAGCCATGGTAAGTATGGAAGATCATAAAGTCAGAAGGAACTTGGGATTTCCTTGATTTTCGAAACCACCATGTCAGCCACTGACTGCCTAAATCAGGAGTTCTTGTTTGGAGAAAAAAATATACTCCTATTTGGTTAACCCAATGCAGTTGAGTTTCTGTTACAAAGAGCTAAAGTCAGCAATTCCTAACCAACATAGCTATTCATTAATTGGGCTTATAAAATATCTTTTTCAAAAAGAAAACCAACAAAAAACTTGATTATTGGAAATATAACTTTCCTTAAATCCTTCTATATGACATATAATTCAGATCTATAGATTGCCCAAGTAAGGCCAGAGCTCACAAGTAGGCTGAAAGAGGAATGGATGAAGAAATGTGAAAATTTACCCTGAATAAAAGCCTGAAATTGGAGGAAAGTAATGGTTGGTCTTTGTCAAAGATATGAAAAGATGAAATAAACTGTGATTGGTGTAGAGAGTATTCTGATGTTGCAAGTGTTCAATCCTAAGCTGAATAACTACTTGCCAAGAGATTTTATAATTTATTTTCCAAATGATATAATCCAAAAAATTTAAGTGAATAACCTTGGCAGTCAGCTAACATATGGCAAAACAAGAACTGAAATCCAGAACAACTTGGTTTCAAAGATCATACTATTGTTATTAAACTACGTCACCTCCAGGATAACTGTAAAGAAGATATAAATAATAGGTAAGAATTTGATTAGAGGATATTTAAGACTGAAATCCCAAATTTCTCAAAGGACAAGGGAAAAACAAAATTTAGAGTGAATATTACATAAATCAAAAATGAAGATGTCAAGCACATTTAAGGATCAATTAATTTCAGTGAAACCTCTATACTTACTAGGAGTCCTCGGTCTGGAATAGGAGCAGGGTTTGAAAACCGTTTACTTAATTTCCTCTTCTCTTTCCTTAGATTTTGCATATCATGAATACGCTTATCTGCAAGCTTTAGGAAAATTAAAAGGAAAGAAAATAAATCACACTTTTTATAAAATATAAAAGTAACATGCTGATTATATTTTTGGTTTGTGTCAATTAAAAAAAGATAAGCACAATCAATGAATGCATATGACTTAGCTACATAGATGTAGGAAAAAGAAAACCCTTTCTTTCAAATATGTGGTTCATATGTGAAGAAAAATACATTAAAGTATCAGTAGGGTTTTCAAATGAGACTACTCTTGATTCCTACTTCGCCACTGTGCACATTTAGATAGATTCAGACTCATGGATACATGTGTTTACTTTTACTTTAAAGGTAACGTTCATTAGAAACACCCAGGGAATTTTCTTTATGGAAATAAGAAAACAATTACATTACTCCTCTTAAATGTTGCATGTCACACACAACTTTTTATGTCACCATTGTATGGCATCTACAAGTAGCAGAGACCACCTAGGTGATGAAGCTAAATATTTGGAAGATAATGAAATGCAGTATTAGATAGAGAGGAAGTAAATAACAAGAACTTTTTTATCTACTGCCACTGGGAGTGTAAATTGGTACAATTGCTTTGAAAACAATGTAGCACTACCTTATAACAATGAAAAATTTGCCTTCCCTATGATCTAGCCATTCTGCTCCTGCTTAAATAATCAAGTGAAACTCTAGTGCATGCTGAAAGAAAGCATGTACTAGAATGTTTGCAGTAGCACTGCTCATCATAGGAAAATGCGGAAACAACTTAATTTCCATAAAAAGAAAGGATTAATAAACTGTAATACTTTCCATAACAAAATATTAAGCAGCAGTGAAAAATAAAGGGGCTGTAACTATTAATATATACAACACTATAGATGAATCTTAGGAAACAATGTTGAGAAGAAAGAGTAAATCATACACTGAATTTTGTGTGATCTTATGTTTATAAAGTTCAAAACCAACATACTTATAGAGGCATATATGTAACAAGCTATTAAAGAAAAGGAAAAGATTGACAAAATTAAAATTCAAGATAGCAGTTACCTCTGGGAGAGATACAGGCAGTAGATTAGGGAAGCAGTCCCTAGCTGGATTCAAGTATACTCATAATGTTTTAATTCTTAAGTTGGAGATATATATTATTATTCTGGTTTAAACAAAAAGATATGTATATGTATCAAATATTACATTAAAACACAAGAATATAAGCCATTTAGTTTACCCTAGTTAAGACCCATTTTAATAGTAGTTTCAAGGTCCCAGAGTCCCAAGAAAGCTATCTCAGAAATATCTAGCTAATAAAAGTGATAAATATTGTCAGGAATCATGATACAAAGGAACAAGTTAAAAGGATAAAGTTTAAACAATCAGAATTTAGTTCTTTATTAAATATTACCTGCTTCTCTGTCACTGATGAAGGATGAGGCTGTCTTGGTATTTCCTATGTAGTATGCAAAATTTAAAACACATCCGCATACAAATCATGAGAAAGCAGAGAAATTAGTTATTATACTAGGAATCCAATGCCACGGTTTTTATTTCTGTATTACGTGAATTTTATTTCAACTGCAAAAGGCAGGATCAGAATAAGAACATCTAAGGTAGAAATTGGGGTGGAGTGTGGAGACAGCATTACGTGAAAAAAAAGAACAGTCTATGAACCACTTTGCAGGGAACAGGCAGAGTACTGAGATTTATTCTGGAAGAAAAAGATGTACAAGAAACCCCCAAATCATGTTTCTGCTGGTAAGTGACTTAAATGGTGCCTCCTTGCTCTTCCTTGAAGGATCTAGCCTAAAGGCTAGATCTGGGTTCTAAAGCCTAGGAAAACTGGGCTGATTGAGATGGTGTGGTTTTCTGAAGCATAGAGGAGCTTGTTAGTTTATAAGGTTCCCACCCCTTCCTCATTTCTAAATTGTATCTTAAATACCTCCAGCTTCCCTCATTTTAATCCAGCTTTTTAACCTGAAGACCCAAAAGCAATCTCTTGCGCATCTGAATATTTACAATTGTATCCTGCCCCCTAATTCCATAATTCCCACCCCACCTCCTAGGGCGGGTAGATGGGTCAGTCAACAAACAAGTTAATTGAACGTGCCTGTCCCTCAGCAAGCGCTGGGTGGGACTTTTCCTCATCTCAGGTAGATCCAGCAGCCCAGGACCTAGACTGTCTTCACCTGGAATTTCCCAACCCCCAGCACCAAACCACATGTGCAACCGCTGGAAGTCAGGCAGGCGGAAGGCCAAGGTTGCCATGGCTTGAAGTGCAAAACCCGGAGCTGGGGATGCAGAGGCGCGATTAAGGGCCCCAGAGGACTCACAGGGCTGACTTGGGAAGGCTCGGTGTCCCAGCAGTACAGGCACATGCTGCAGAGCCTCAGGGCGCCCCAGGGCGCCTATTGCCTAACCCAGACCAAGTAATTGTGGGGCGCACCAGCCGGGTCCCTCAAGCCCCGCCCTGTTCCATCCCATCACAATTCTCTTTATTCTCCTTCCATGGGCCCCACCCTTTCTCTTAGCTATCTTCCGTCTCAGAGCAGGGAAGGCAAGGCCTCTAGTTGTCCTCGAAGTGTCTTAGAATTATGGCTGTCAGGTTACCATGATTCCCTATATCTTATCCCTCTTGCTCAGAAAACCACATAATACCAATTTTCCATTTTTTTCTAGTCCTCATCTCTAATCTCTCTATAAAGCCCCCTTCATTTCATAACATATCTAGCTTAGACTCCATGGTCTATCATTTCAGTCAGTCTATTGTTAGGGTTCTCAATTCCATCACCTCATTGTTCCATCAGAGCTTCTAGTAGGGTGGACCCAACTGTCTGCCGCCTTCTCATTTATTTATATCAGACTGAAGGGGGCAAACCTTGAAGGTGGCTGCAATCCATCCATATTCATGAGCTCCATTGTAAACTGGGTCCTCCACACTGCTTACCACTTTGATGTTGCACTAGCTCTTTTTAGTGCTCTGGAGTATTCCCTTCTATCTGTCTTCCCTCTATTAAAAATCTCTGAATCCACCAATTCCAGGAGAAGCAGGACAACCCTTGCTTCACACACTGATACTGGCTTACACACACAGGACTTATTTTATGCTCGGCACTGTTAGGTGAATGTATATATACATTAACTGATCAATTCCTTAGACCACTGAAGGGGGGAAGTGCATGATTATTATTACTGGGTAATAAGTCATTGGCATGTTAAATTACTTGTGTGAGGTTACACAGTTAGTAAGAGGGTGAGCTGGAATTTAAGTCCAGAGTTGGCCACCAGAGGAGGTGCTCTTAATCATGGTGCTGTGCTACCAATTGCTTTTTAAGCCCATGAAACTGATCCATATCCCATTCCATTTGAAGCCCAGGTGGGAGCTACCTCAATTCCTTACCACCTATAAGCCTATAACCTTGTCTAGATTCACATTATCATTTTTCCTGTAATTATGTTGATATAGAAAAATTTGGGGTCACTTCTCGTCTCAAATAAATATCTCCATTTGTTTCCATGCCATTTCCCAATTAGGAGCCCCTGGGAGATCTTGTTCTATAGATTGTTCCCTTTCCTTGTTAACTTTTTATATTGCCTCTCTCCTTTAAACATTTAAACACTATATGCTCAAATCTCCCCCTCTTCAAATTTATAAACAAAACTCCTTTGAACACAATTAATTGTATCTATTGTCCAGCATGAGAATTGTCTGTGCCTCCTGTTTCCCATTTTTTACCATCAGTGCAATACTTGGCTCAGTGCAACTTTCTTTAGCATTCACCATGCCACGGAGGCTTGTCTCAAAATGGTCACTGATGATCTTTCCGCTGGATTCAATGGGTACTTTTAACTTTGTATAGTGTTAGAAACTGCTGAGAGGTCTCTTGGACAAATTAGGCTTAGGAAACTTAAGTAATATTGCCCAAGTGTAGTGTTTGAAACCACTGACAATTCCCTTCTTGAAACTTCCTCTCTGGGAATCATAAGGCTTAGAAAAATTATGTAATCTTGCTCATCCTCACAAACCAGGAACTGACTTGAAATGTACTTTTTCCTAGTATACCACATTGTCTCAAGAACATATGTTTTGCATACTTACTATTAACATATATTGCTAGGTCAAATAATAGGAAAATGAATAAATTAAGTAATTGCCCTGAGGGAAAGTCCTGGATTGGGGCTAATTTTACCTTTTCCCCTTTGCCCCACAGGACCTGCTTGTTCTTTCTACCGCCTGAGCTGTAACTCCTCACCTCTTTGACGTAGAGTTAGGCCTACACACCTGATATGACCCTAGGTGATTGGGCCATTGCAAGGGAAGCAATTAACCAGCAGCTGCAGTTAGAACGCTACAAGTAACAAATGACATCTTTTGCCATCATTACATGTGGGAATTTGTCTTTGACAATTTCATTATGTATTTTCAATCACATATTTCTTCTGATATGACTTTATGAAAATCATATGCCAGTGTTTTTGGTTTCTGAATTCCTTCTGGACCAGCGAATAAATCAGGGCTCTGATGGAGGCTGGGTACAGAAACAAGCTGGGAGAGGTAAGCTGCTGGTTGGTGTTGGTGCCTCCTAAATATTGGGCCTGGCAGATGAGCAAAACTAGAGCTAGATGTTTGCTACCAGAAAGGATAAGGCAGAACAAGCATATTTAGGAGAATTGGTGAAGGGCCTGGACTAGAGAGATTCCACAAGGCACAGGAAATTGGAAATGGGCACGGACCTTTTCCTAGGTTACATGTATATTAATGTGTGGGTTATGGATGCACCAGAGGAGAGATAAGAGGGAAGTCAGAGAGAATTCATAAGAAATGGTTTTACGGCCGAGAGAGACCATTTAGGGGGTCACCTTTGCATTAGCCTGGAGTGGTGAGAGATCTGTGGGGTGGAATCTGGCAATGGAAGAAGTTAAGGTTAAATAGAGAAAGATGGAGCTGATATTTCAGACTAGAAAAGGGAAGATAAATCAGCTGCAGGATCCAGAAACCAGAGGCGATTGCTGTTTTTCTCACTGCTTTTCTCCCCTCCTCCCTCCACCCAGCCCTCCAGCTTCTTGAGCATTAGGGAGCTAATAAGCCATCAACCCTGATTTCACCCAGTTAAACTTTATCTGAAGTTGTTTGGAACTTGATCTGCATTTTCAACTTCCTTACCTTTGGTGACTCATGTCTTCCCCACTATAAGGTCATGTCCTCCCTCAAAATTATCCCCCAGAAAAGAGTGAGTTGCTGTACGTCAGATCTCCTATGAAGTCTCTATTTCAGAGTTCTTCCTCAATTCTTTTATTTTGAAAAATAAAGTTTTTTCAGGAAAATGTATTAGGTTGGAAATGGCCTTAATGAATTAGCTAGCTTTGGATACTTATTGGGGTCACCTAGCTGAATCAGTAAATCAGTAAAAATGTAAGGTAAAAAAATTTATTAATTGTCCCTTGGAAGACAACTTCACATTTGGGAGTTCTGAAAGTCATTGTAAACAAGTCTTTTAAAGATCACCTTAATAACTAATAGAATAGTTGATGCTGATACTGATAGTACAATAGTGGCTACATTTTGCAATTCCTGAATACACACCTAAAGGGAAAATGAAAAGAACAACTGTTCTAATGTTTTGTGAAAGAGTGCATAGGCTTTGTATATAAATTCCCAGTAACATGTAAAAGCATCAAACTAGAATTCAAAAAAGTGCTATGTTTCAATGCATTGAGATAGGAGCAAAAACATGTCCTTGAAAATTGCTATATGATGCAAAATGTAGGGATGGATTAAGAGTAATGTTGAAAATGTATGTGAAGAGGTTCAATAAAACCAATAAAATGTGGGCATGGAAATAAGTAATATTTCTAAACAAATATATCATTTATAAAATGTGAACTCAAATACGGAAGTGTAATAAATTAATAAATTAAGTATTTCACGTAGACATTTAGTTATTTCAGTTACATCTCTGAAAGTTTAAATAGTCAAGCTGACAACAAACCTTTGGGATATTTGCACCCCAAATGGTTTATTTGTCACTTAGTTGGTATGTTTTATCTTTTTATCAATCGTATGTTATAATTCAAAATGTCTGGAAAAGCCTGCAAACACAATCCCTTCCTAGAAAGGACCCAGTCATACTATTAGCACACACATACACACATGTACACATGCACTCCAGAGGATAGTGCAAAATATTTTCTTATATCCTCCAGTCTCTGCCTTGCTAGCCACAGCAAAGGATACTGACTGGTATACAATAGTAGGTAAAATGACATTCAAAATGTATAGTTCAAAAACTCACATTAAATTCTAGATAGTACAGTAGGCAAATTAGTTAACAATAATTTATTGTATACTTCAAAACAGCTAAAGAGAACAATTGTTATGTTCCCAATACACACAAAAAATAAATTTTGAGGTGATAGATATCCCAATTACTGACTTGATCATTACATATTGTACACAAATATCGAAACATCACATGTACTCCCAAAATATGTACAACTATGCAATATCAATAAAAAGCATAAATAAAATCCTTTTAAAAAGCTTACATTAAATAAAATTATTAGTAAATTAATGGAGTGTATATTTTTTAATTGATAGAAATTTTAGCATTCTTATCTTTAGTGTGAATCTAATCAAGACTTTAGGACAAGTGACAAATTGTTATTCCTTCTTTTGTACTTTTCTGTCCAAATATCAATAAGGACATTTGAAATCATGGTTGATTTTAGAGATATCTAGCAGAAAAAAAAGCCCCAGATGACAAATAGAAAGCATGGCATGCAGCCTGTGGAAAATTAATAAAGGAAATAAAATGATCTTGGCTAAGAGTTGTACACTTCCAACAAGGACATCCTCTTAATGGAGATTGGCAAATCTTTTAACAGGCTTTAAAAAATCATATTTAAATACAGTTCACATTTACTCAAACCTCTTTAGCAATGCAAACAGGTAGAGTAGAAAAAACAAAAGGTAGTAAAACTCAGCAGAAACCAATCAGGTGGGAAGGGGGAGGAGGGGACCGGTAAATTCACCCCTAATGGGTACAATGCATGCTATCTTGGTGATGGCACACTTATAACTT
Source organism: Varecia variegata (assembly GCA_028533085.1). Lineage (NCBI taxonomy): Eukaryota > Metazoa > Chordata > Mammalia > Primates > Lemuridae > Varecia > Varecia variegata. Next base: position 152,794,023 of record CM052438.1, on the reverse strand, counting down.
TGACTCAAATGGCACAAAAGCTATTCATGAAACCAAAATGTTTGTACCCCCGTAATACTCTGAAATCAAAAAAAAAAAAAAAAAAAAGAAAAAAAGAAAAAAAGAAAAAGAAAAAGGTTCAGTGTAAAAATACCTTGATTCAAAATTTTCTGTGTTCTATTTTGGGATATGCTACTTTAGTTGCAGCTAAACTAAATCTCCATTTTCTAGTGGCTAAAATGGGGGCTAATACCATCTATTTCTTATAATTGTAAGATTTTAGGAATAATCTATTTAAATGTGCTCAAATATTAGTTTATTTTCCTCTTAAACTATTTGGGGAATAGTTTCTTATTTGGCTAAGATTTGCATGGGAACAGCAAAAGAGGAAATAGAAAATGATTCACTAAAGGTATTTATGGCCTCTTTTCCATAGAATAAATAGAATACATAATAATTCTTTAGAATAGCATGTGTTAATAATTTAGAGTAATTCTTAGTCTAGCAACTTTTCAAATATTAATTTTTTTTCTACAGTGATTAGAAGTCATCTGAATTAGAAGCTTCTGCGGTGTAGTCATCTAAATTCCCAACTCTTCATGGTATGTGTTCTTTTTTAGAGAAAAACTTCCACCAGGTGGCGCCAAAATCATAATATTTACCTTAGTAAAAAATTTGCAAGGGGGCCGGTAGGGGAAAAAAGTTATTGTTTAGCCAGGAGATGGTGCTAGAGGACTAATCTTTAAAACTAACGTCCGTTTTTGAAATGGGTAACTTCAATTTTACTTGAATCCTAGCATTTGTAATCTGTGTATTGTGGACAGCATTGCTTGAAATTCTTTAATACTTTCAAACTTTAAATGCATAACTTTTACAGTAAAATAACTGATTTAGCTCGTTAAAGAAAAACTTTCCTATACTTAATTTTTTTCACTAATAATCTTTGCAAAGAAAAAATTAACATATTGAAATATTTTTATTTTATTGTTTCTCTATCTTCCTATGTTTCAAGATTATACTTTTTTAAAAATGCACTTGTCATACACCTCTTAGCACTTATCATCCACCTCTGAATTCTATGTTTTTTTCCTTCTATTCCTCCACTAAGATTCTCTTAGGTAGATGAAACACTGAATTAGGAGATCTGAAAACCCTGAAGACATACTTTCTGACACGTCCAAATAAGAAAAAAAGAACATGTTGAAACATTTCTTCTATAGCTGCGGTCCTCAACTACCCGGCCACGGACCGGTCTGTTAGGAACAGGCTGCAGAGCTCCACCCCCAACCCCACGTCAGTGGAAAAATTGTCTTCCATGAAACTCAGGAAGCGGGGGCGGTGAACACAGCTGGAGGTGAGCCTCAGGAGAGCAAAGCTTCATCTGTATTTACAGCTGCTCCTCATCATCCTCTTCATCCATCATCCCTTGCTTTACTGCCTTAGCTCCTCTTCTCAATCCCTGCCCCCACCCCGCCCCAGGTTGTCTTCCATGAAACCGGCCCCTGGTGCCTGGTGACAAAAAGGTTTGGGACCGCTGTTCTATATAGTACGTCACGGACTTTTCTAAAATACTGTTTAATTTTAATTTCTTTGTATATCCTGTTGCCAAATATCAAGTCTTTAATCACTTTAAAACAATAGGAAATACAAATTTAGACAGCTGCATAACTTTGTTTAAACTTTTGTATTAGTAGAAACTCTGTTTCCTAAAAATTGTTGCCGGCTCATTTAATTCTAAATACTTGCCTATTAAATATCTCTCAAATGCATACATTTCTCACCAGCCACACTACCTACCTCCTTCATCCCCTAGTCTTGGCTACTGGGGCAATCCAACAGCCTCCTAGTAGTTGACTTACATTCCTTCCTGCCACATACAATCTGTTTTCTGTCATGAGATCAGAGCTATCTATATATCTATATTTATATCTATCTATATATTTTTTTTTGAGACTGGGTCTCACTCTGTCACCTGGGCTAGAGTTCAGTGGCATGATCATAGCTCATGGCAACCTCAAACTCCTGGGCTCAAGTCATCCTCCTGCCTTAGCTTCCTGGGACTACAGGTGCATGCCACCATGCCCAGCTAATTTTTCTACATTTTGTAGAGACAGGGTTTCACTTTTACTCAGGTTGGTCTTGAACTCCTGGTCTCAAGCAATGCTCCCACCTGGGCCTCCCAGAGTGCCAGGATTACAGGCGTTAGCCACCGTGCCTTGCTCAGAGTAGTATTTTATAAATGCACACTGATTTCACTCCTATTTTTAAAAGCCTGAAAGAACTTAACACTTCTCTTAACTTTAAACATGACCAAAGGCACCTCTGTAGGTCTGTCTCATACCATTCTTTCCAATCTTTTTCTATACCCTTGCTACATGACCTTTCTCAGACTATGTTCCCTCCACTTACAGATCTTACACATGTTCTTTGAATCAGCAAAGCTATTCTTTGATTTCATCACCTAGGTGTCAAATGCACATTCTTCAGATCAGATCATTTTTTTTAAGTTCTTTTTTATTTTATTTTTTGTGTCAAAGGGTGCTAGTTAGATGCCATTTTAAATTGGATGTGAAACTATTGCTTTTGTATCAATTGGTTTGAGTTCTACAGCCATGGGGATCTCTCAATTCTGGGAAGAAAATTACTCCTAAGATAAATCAGGTGAATTAGAAAGGATGCTTAGTGGGAAGGACACTGAACCTCGAGGTAAGAGAACTATATTCCCAGGGAGATTTTCACAGGTTTTTTCCCCAAGTCATCTTTCATTTTGATAAAGGACATTCTCACTGGAGTTAGGTGATATCTCATTGTAGTTTTGATTTACATTTCCCTAATGATTAGAGATGTTGAGCACTTTTTTATATGTAAAAAGGTAGTACTTTTACTACTCTCTTTTTTTTCTTTTAAGTTTTAGCTCTTTTTCAAAGGCAGATTATATGCTTGCTGGCCATTATTCTGTCTTTGGAAAAGTTTCTGTTAATGTCCTTTGCCCATTTATTGATGGGGTTGCTTGATTTTTTCTTGTTGATTTTCTTAAGTTCTATATAGATTCTTGTTATCAGCCCTTTATCGAATGTGTAGAAAGCAAATATTTTCTCCCATTCTGTAGGTTGTCTGTTCACTCTAAGGACAGTTGCCTTGGCTGTGCTGAAGCTTTTTAATTTGATCTGGTTTCATTTGTTTGTTTTTACTGCTGCTGTGATTTCTTTGGGGGTGGTTTTAATTTACATTTCCCTAATGATCAGTGATGTAGAACATTTTTTCATTTGTTTATTGGCCATTTGTCTATTTTCTTTTGAAAAGCTTCTGTCCCACTTTTTAATGGAGTTGTTTGATTTTTTCTTGCTGATTTTCTTGAGTTCCTTGTAGATTCTGGTTATTAGCCCTTTATCAGATGTATAGCTTGTGAATATTTTCTCCCATTCTGTAGGTTGTCTGTTTACTCTGTTGATTATTTTCTTA
>CM052438.1:152766189-152790082 GCA_028533085.1 Varecia variegata | reverse complement strand
TGCTTAGATGTCACTTTATCGGTGAACTTTTTCCTGTCCACCCTAAATAAAATATATTCTCTGCTATACCACCCACCCACCCATCCTCCCATTACTTATTTCTGCTAAGCACTTTCTACCATCTGACAGACACTTATTTACTTAATTGTATTTGTCTGTGTGCCCTCATTGGAAATTAAGTTTCATGTCGGGGGAGACATTTGTTTCTGTTTTTTCACTGCTGTATTCCCAGATCTAGAAAAGTTCCTGAAGCATAATGGTGCTCAATAAATATTTGTCCAATGGATGAATGTATGTATTGTGGTATGTAAAGCAGAGAAATTATTAATGCCAGTCCCAAGAAAATGCTACTTATTGTCTTACATATTTTATAATTAAGTAGTACATGGTACAGAGATATAATATTCACTGTTTTCCAACATTGAACAGTACGTCCCTTAAATTTAATCCAGTCATTCTCATCCTACATGAGATTAGCCCACTTAGTTCATGGGCCTCTCCTGAAAACACCAGCCTACTGCAGACTCCTTTTGAACTGAAAGTACCAAAGCATGTATTTCCCTCATTGTATTTTTAAATATCATTTGTTCTATTATGCCCTGACTAGCTTGCAAGCCTTTTTTGTTTAAAATGAAAGAAAAAAAAATGATTATATAGGCCAACCTGCTTCTATTTATCTTAGCATGTGCTAATTTGAAGATATATTGATTAGGAAAATGAAATTCAGAAATTTGAGTATTTTATAAATGTTCTAGTAGTGGCATTCTTTGTGGGACATTTTAGGCCAGTACTAAATATTTTTGTAAAATGTTATATAGTACCTATAAAATATAGATGTATAGTTTATCTGTGATAATGTTTGGTTTTATTTTAGAAAATATTTTTTACACATTTTCCTTAGGAAGAGAAAAGAGCAAAGCTTGCAGAGGCTGCAGAGAGAAGACAAAAGGAGGTGAGATTAAAAATAAAATTCTGCCTAGTTAGATAATTGTTTGCACTTTATTCTCCATAGATGTCTATTGCTAGTGGTATTCTCTAATGTAAATAGTGTCAGATATCCTAAAAATTTACATTTAAAGGTAATCCTTTTCAAAATGATTTCCATGTTTCTATAAATTGCATTAGTGTATTTACATTATTTAGTATGTGAAAATTAACTTACTAATACCTTCTGTAAGTTGAGATGCTCCTTTAATAACATACTTCCTTGGGATTAAATAGATGTGCCTTGTAAAACATTGCCACATGTGAAGTAAGTTTAGGGGGGAAATTTTGTATGGTTGCAAAATACCCAATGAAGAAATAACAGTATGTTTTATGTAAGGCTTTTGTAGAAATATTCTAATTCTTTGTTACCAAAAATAAACCAAAACCCTACCCACCAAAACAATCTAAAAAGCAAATAAAAAACATGTTTTGTCCACTGGATACTGATTTTTTGTTGTATTTGTATACCCCTCATCAAATTTCTTGAAGGCTGCATCTCGAGGAATTTTGGATGTTCAATCTGTGGAAGAAAAGAGAAAGAAAAAGGAAAAAATAGAAAAACAAATTGCTACATCTGGGCCCCCACCACAAGGTGGACTTAGAGTAAGTATTAAAATTTACTTAATATTTAAATTCAACTGGAGTTTTCAAAATTATAGCAATCCATTCCATAATTTCCTATGGAAATTCACTATCAGAAAATTTTCAAGTGATTTAAAAGCATGAATAGTATAGGTTGAAAGTGTCAGTTAATTTTAATATTTATTGGAATAGATTTGCTTTCTTTTTTTCTAAATGAAAATAATACATTTTTTTGATTATCTTAACACTATAATACTTTTATACTTAATACTAATCTTAAATATGTCGAAAACTCAAGCAATATGGAAAAGTGTAAAGAAGAAAGTAAAAATCATCCCAATTCAGTGTCTTTTTGACAAACGTCATTTCTAATCTCTACACGTCAATCTTACTAAATTGGATTTTGTACTATAAATTCTGTTTTTATAACCTAAATTTTTTTACTCATTGATTTGGGATCTTTGATCTTTCCATTGTCACTCATTATCACAATTATGTAATTGTTAATTTGGATCATAGGGTATACAGGTATGGGTGTGACACACATACCTCACAATTTATCACAGAGGTAGACACTGAGAATATAATGATAGGCAAGTTAAGCAAGGTTTTTGAACTCAGGAATATTTACAGTCTAGCAGAACTATAAAGGATTTGTTTTACATATTGAAGCTCAGATAATGGTTCAGATATTTAGATTTTATTCTTGGTCCATTTATTTTTTTTGTTTTTAATTATTATAGGTACATAAATATGTGTATCTTTATAGGGTAGATGTGATGTTTTGATACAGGCATCCAATGTGAAGTAATCAAACCAGGGTAATTGGGGTATCCTTTACTTCAGGCATTTAATATTTCTTTGTGTTAGGAACATTTACTCTTGCTCCATTTTTAAAGGAAATGCTTAAGTGTATTTGTAAAAGGGCCAGTGTCCTTAACTTCATTCATTTGTATTTGTCAATGATTTGTGAGTACTTTTTAGATAATTTGTTGTCTTTGCAATTCAGTTTCTGTTCTTGCTCTCAAAACTACGCATGCGTATACATATACATATATATGCTCCTAATTTATGGGGCAGGCAGCATAGGAGTGTCCTGAGCAGAGTTGATAAAAGTTATCTGTGTGTAATTTACCATTGTAAGGTACTTCATCCAATTTCACTTAATGAATGAAAATTTTGTAAAAAGTTTGTTTTTTATTTATGATCAATGTATAAAACAATTGGTTTCAACATTAAATAACTGTGACCATTTTGCTTGCTTTTATATACCCCCGTGATAGAACAGACTAGATCCGTTGTAAAGCAAAACCGTTGTTAGATAACAATTTCAAATCTTTATCAGAAATATAGATTCTGTCTTTCAGTATTCTTTTGAGATAAAGGGCTGTGTCACCAGGTTTACTTCATATAGGGTTCTCAAAAACAGAACTATGAAAATTAAATTATAGGACTGGAAGTGATGTTGAGATCTATTTCATAGTGGAAGAGGAGGTACTAAGTTAAAATCACATATGTTACAAGAAAAGGATACTTTAATCAGCATTTAGTTAGAAAAGAAGATACTTATTTCACATGTTCTAAGCTAATAAATTTATCATCAGCTTTTAAACTCAAAGAAATGGGCTTTCTTAATTAAATTTGAAGCTTCTACACTCTGAAGCCTATAGATTGAAAAATTAGGCCTTTTATTCTGATCCTCTCAAAAGTGCTCAAAATGAACAATATTCCCAATGTAGATTTATTAATAGTTCTTTTTTTGTCTTTGCACATTGTTCTTATAAGAAATCTTTCTGGCTTCCTTAATAAAAATGACCTTCAGGGCCATAAAGCTGGACAGTGGCCGGAAGATTTTCTCAGCAAGAGTGACTCTCATAAACCATTACTGTTGCCCACTGTGAGTCATTTTCTTTTGGAATATTCCTAATCACCTCCACCACCACCACACTGACTTCAAGGGGCATGCTCCTTTCCCCTTGACCACATGCGCAGCACACTGAGAGCATGAAGTTCAAAAGTAAAAAAATTAAAAAAAAAGAAAGAAAAGAAAAGCAAACTTGGAGGCTCAGGGATAACAAAAAAGGAAAGAAAACACAAGGCAGAAATAACTTAATCCTTAACCCTCTTGGCATAGGATCCTTTAAGAGCTGCTGGCTGGCCTGTTCCATGGGCTGGCCTAAAGTATCCTATGGATACTTCTTCCTAACTAGATTCCATAATACAAGGAAAACATTTCCTTTCCCTGTCTTCACATCTTCCACATGTTCATCTCCTGACCAGCTCTGCTTCATCCCAGGATGATTGGCATGGATAATGCTCACTGTCTTCTGGAAAGTCACCCTTACCTTAAGAAGTCAATGTGATGCAAAGTATTATCAGTACAGGAGTAGTGACAGACCTTTAGTGCAGTGGCTCTCTACCCTAGCTTATGTATTCTTTGGGGAGTTTACAAAAAAGAGTCATCACTGGGCCCCATCTCATACCAGTCAGAGTCTCCAAGAGTGGGGTTTAGCCATCAGGACTTTTTTAAAGACCCCAAGGTAATCTAATGTGAAGCCAGATTGAGAGTGACCACTGTGGTATTTTTAACACTACTCATAACAGATACGTTATAGAAAATATAGTCCTATGGTAAAAAATGTTTAAAAATTCTAAATTGTATAATGCAGCTGTATCCCCTTCTTAGAAATTATAAAAGACAAGAATTAAACCTTCTCAGAAGTCCTACATAAAGAAAGGGAAATTTATTTGGATTAAGCCTTAATTTTCAAAACTTATTTAAATATAGATTTTTTTAAAAAATATATAACACTCAATAATATTCCTTGGATATGCTAGGAAAAGACTACTCAAGAGACTGTTAAATATCTCTGGTCCTATCCCAGTGGCTCTTTGAGAACCTGCTATGACAGATTTAATAGACTTGGTTAAATAAAGCAACAAATGGAATATTTTGTTAAGCAAGAAAATACCTTGCCAAACTATAATAATTTATGCCATTTCTTGGCTCCCTGGCTCAAATAAGAATTTCTTCATTTTTATTTTGTGGTAAACCATCATTTTATTTCAGACTTTTGACTGTAATGTAAAATTTTATTAATAGCTGCTATTCACAAAAATTATTTTGCATTTCTATATACCATAATTCCTCTTTTTACCTGTTTGTTCACTGGGTATCATTACATAACTTTAAGTGAAATTTACTTTTCTGTCTATGTTTTTATTTTTTCTAGTGGACAGTATCATAAACATAACATGAGTGGAAAAGTCTGTGCCAATAACTGTTTAATATCTGCAATCAAGTGGACGTCCTCAGTTTAATCTCTTTCTTTGAATAAATGAAGATTCAGACTTTGTAATATTATTGTCCTTAAATGCAGTGCTAACTCTATATTGAAAGTATTGAAAAAACTTTTGATTTTCAAACTTAAAAATGGCCACACCTTTCATTAAATATTCCTACATTTGTTCTTCTACAATTAGTGGATGATTTGCCTTTTTAAGTAGTTAAAAATGGACCTAAATAGTGAATACAAATACATTGCATGTAAAAATTCTGCATATATCTCTAATATTAAATTTTGCAATTGTATTTGCTTCCTTTATAAAATGATCTAACTACTTATATTTGTGCTACTTTGCCTTATACAGGTTTTTTTTCACTGTGTATGAAGACTTTTGATTAAACTTTATGGGTCTAGTGCCTTTACACTGTTGATCATCAGGGAAAATCTTGAAAAATAATTTGAAAGGCTTATGTGAAGGAACACTGTAAATTTTATAACTTACTAAGTAATGAATATTTTTAGGCAAATGTTGAATTTCTCCTAATTTATTTTCTATTTCTGTAGCTTATAAAATTAATATATTGTGTTTTACATTACAATAACTTTTTTTTGTTTGCTGAATTTAAAATTATGTATTAGTGATACCATGGGAGGGTAGTGATGTACTATTGTATAATATCACCTGCAGCTCTATAAAGATCTTGGTAGTAATTGAGTTAAACTAATAATCTGGGTAGATCGTAATGAGTGGTAATATATTTGTCCAAATTTTGTAAATGTTATTTTTTATTTATTAAAGAATGATCATAAGATTTATACAGATATGAATTTGCAAGGCAAATATGAAATGCATGAAATAGAAACATGTAGGTAGTGTATTTAAAAAGTTCTACTTCAAACATAAAAATATTAGGTAATTCTATACAATGCCTAGTCAAACTTTTTAGATTTTTGTTCATCAGGAACATGAGTTTTATAGCATTTTTGTTTTCTGTTTTTCTTTTTAACACATAATTTGATAAAAGAATTGCTATTAGCTATTATAAGTTGTTAACTTTTTTTAATGACAAGGCCACATACTGAGCTCTAAATTAGAATTTGCAGGTACTAAGTGCCAATAGGGGCTGTAAATTAAATAGACCAGCTTACTTGCTTAACACAAAGGAAACTAAGCCAGTATCTCACCGATCCTTCCCACAAGACTTATTTTATGATATACATGTTAATTGTAAAGGGTTTGAACTCTAATGTAGGTATCCTGACTTACTATGGAAAAAAATTACTTTTTCTATTATAGTATGAAATATTCTGTGAATATCGAGGCAAGACATATAGTTTTATAGGCTCAATTTTCATTAACCTATAGAGGATTAGTGCTATTTTTGTTCCTAAAGGATGGAGAAATCATTGAATTGTATTTTAGGATTAAAATTTTTGATTTTTATTAAACTGATTAATCTTTCAAGGCAAAAAGGAAAAAGAATCATTAATAGCTGCATGGATATAGAACCAGAGCATATCATCCCTGAGTTTTGCAAATGCTTCCTCCAATTTTAATACAGCAAAAACAATTTTATCTTTACTACATGTTAAAGAATTAGAACTTGAATTGGTGTAAACAAAATGTTTACTTCCAGAGGATAATGCCCTAATAATAGCTTATACCCAAATACCATGTTTATCTACTGTTGAAACATCAGTGATTTGGAGATATATTACATTTTGTGAAAAATGGGATATGCTGCTCCTTCCAGCCATGGCCTGCCTCCATGGATGTGATCAGCTCTCCCCCAAACCACATGAGTTGCAGGGGTGAGCGGAGATACTCAAATGTTAGGAACATGGTTAGGAAAGGAGAAGGGGTGACTGAATACCTGATAAGATAGCAAATGAATACAAATAAATACACACATACATACATACACACACATGCTTCCAGACATTTTCCTCATAAATTTATGGATCAGTTCCTATGAAAACTTTAAATGGGAGCCAATTTCCCATATTTCATAATTTAAATAAAATGCTATTATACTTAATATGTCACTCAAATCCCCCAAACTACCAAGATGTCACTGAAACAGTAAAATGAATATATGTAACTATCATGTTAAGAATGTAAAATGCTTACATTGCTGCTTAATTTTGATCATCAAACAATTATTATAGCTGATAACTAAAAATTGTACATTATACAGCCCCCTTGTGACATGCTGCATGTTTTTTAAACATCCATATGTGATTCTATTGTCCCACTGATTGTATTTGGAATGTAATAATTTTCCCACACATGGTTTTGTTATAAATTCTGTATTGCCTTTTAGGAATATAAATATACATTTTTTCTGTATAAAAATTGTCATGGGACATCTATGTTTAACAAGATTTTATCTTTACTACGTCTTAAATAACTATAATAGAAATTGGGTTGGTGGTTAGGAAAACCTCAAGAATATCTTCATCTCGTTGGAATTAGGAAGAGTAACAGAGCTAAAGGCTGTTTGATGTGTTCATACAATCCCTGGATTTACAGGTGGGCACGTTTCTTTTCCTATACTATAAATGATATTATTAGTTTTCTGTTCTGTTTAGAGAAATAATACTATATACTATGTGTCATCCTTGGTACCCCAGGAGAATTGGCATAAACTTTGAATTTTCCTTTTCTCCACAAGTTTGACTTATTTTCACTAGGAAGAATTATACTATGCCCTTAGGAGAAAAAGATAACTCTTGCCGTGTGTGTGTGTGTGTGTGTGTGTGTGTGTGTGTTTGTATTTTAGAGAAAGTTTATTTTTTATTTTTATATGGGTGTAATTTTAATGTACTTCTGATGTTTACATTTTTTATTTCAAAATATTAAGGGGGTACAAATGTTTTTGTTCCATGGATAGCTTTTGTAATGCTTGAGTCAGGGCTGTAAGTGTGCCCACCACTGAAATAGTGTTCATTGTACCCATTAGGTAGGTTTTTGCCTCTCCCCTCCACCCCTCTGCCCCTGCTTGATTTCCTGATTGGTTTTTACTTCCCTCTGTGCACATGTGTGCTCATTGGTTAGTTCCAATTTACTAGAGAGTACGTGTGGTGTTTGTTTTTCCATTCTTAAGATACTTCACTTAGGATAATGGTCTCCAGTTCCATCCATATTGCTGCAAAAGGCATTAATTCATCCCTTTTATGGCTGAATAGTACTCCATGGTGTACATACACCACATTTTGTTAATCTACTCATGAGTTGATGGGTGCTTGGGTTGATTCCATATCTTTGTAATTGTGAATTGTGGTGCAGTAAACATTCCAGTGCAGGTGTCTTTTTGATAAAATGACTTGTTTTTAATTTTTTATTTCAGAATATTATGAGGGGTAGGAATGGTTTGGTTACATGGATTGCTTTTGTACTGCTTGAGTCAAAGTTGTAAGTGTGCCCATCACCCAGATAGTATATGTTGTAACCTCTAGGTATGATTTCATACATCCCCTCCTCCCCCTCACACCTGCTTGATTGCCATTGAGTTTTACTTCCATATGTGCACGAGTGCTGATCAGTTAGTTCCAATTTAGTATTATAGAGAGTACATGTGGCGTTTGTTTTTCTATTCTTGCAATACTTCACTTAGAAGAATGATCTCCAGTTCCATCCAGATTTTTACAGAAGGTATTAATTCATTTTTTATGGCTGACTAGTACTCCATGTTATACATAGACCACATTTTATTAATCCACTCATGCATCAGTGGGCACTTGGGTTGGTTCTACATCTTTGCAATTGTGAATTGTGCTACAATAAATATTCAAGTACAAGTGTCTTTTTGATAAAATGGCTTTTTTTCCTTTGGGTAAATACCCACTAGTGGCATTGGTAGTGGATCAAATGGTAGGTCTACTTTTAGTTCTTTGAGGAATCTCCATGCTAAAATATTTTTCCATAGAGGTTGTACTAGTTTACAATGTCACCAACACTGTATAAGCACTCCTTTCTCTCCACATCCAGCATCTATTGTTTTGGGACTTTTTGATAAAGGCCATTTTCACTGGAGTTAGGTGATATCTTATTGGGTTTTGATTTTCATTCCCCAGAATGATTATCACCACTTCCAGCACCACAAAATTCAACCATGTCTGTTATTTTAAAACTTACCATTTAACAGGTTATGTAATGTTTTGACTAAATTGGCCATTTCTTAGAAGGTAGAAGCGGCAAGAAAGGTGGACTTTTTATTGATATTGAAAAATGAAGAAATGAAAAATTAATTCTGCCTATATTTGTTATACTCGGGGCAGCACTTAGGGTGCTACCTACGATAAAATTTAAACCCTCTGCTAAGGAGAAAAAATGCCACCACCACTCACATCCAAAGTGTAGAAGTGCTAGCCTTCATATAACTCTCAGGAAAAGTTGCCATTTGAAGATTAACTTTGTTTCAGAATAAGCCACTGATGTAGAGACAAATAACATTTTTGAATTTTATCTTTTTAATTCTTGAATCAGTGAGGACAATAGTTTGCTGTTTATCGGTACAAAACAGCCCTGTCCCGGGTATACAAGGGTATACATAAGTCTGTAACATCATCAGCTACAGTGAATTTACTTTACTAGACAGCATAGCAAAATAGGAGTAACTAAAGATATATTTTAATAATAAAATGCTTTAAAATAACATGAAATCAATGAACATTTGACTGTACAATTTATCGTCAAAATATAAACGTATGTCAGCTTACGTATGTGAATTACACTAAGTCATTCTAAACACAGCCATGTGCTTAGGAATGTGTGAAATAATTCATAAGCTACTCTCTAAGGGGGTGTACTGAAAACTTCCAAAAGTACCCCAGATTTTTGGTCATAGATAAGAGATAAACTTTAAGGCAATCTTCCAAGTGGATGTAAACTTTTCTGAAGTGGCCTTTCCAGTAAAGTATTACTGCTGTGAATACTCTGTATTTATTTGTAGTGCTGTTGGATATTTTAAGTAGCACATTATCATACTAATTGTCATTTTGTAAAAAAACAGCTTAAAAATCTCGCAATTATAAAAATGTCTGGGGTGCTTTTCCTCGTGGACATAAAGCAGGCACTTTCTGTTGACTTATCTGCAAATTCTAAATGTTTTCTCCTAATAAGTTTTTATCTTTGGCTAGAATTGTGTTCCTAATGTTGTTTATGTTCTAAATACTGTGTCCACATATTGAGAAATAATAATTTGCCTATAATTTGTCTAATTTAAATCTGAGTTTAGAATTTCTTTTAATAGGTGATATTCTACAGAAGCATTAAAAATAAATAGTGCTACTCTTTGAACATTTTTCAGTATGTTGACATTTTTCTGTCTGTTACACTTTTTTCCCAAGTAGTTTTCAGAGCATGTGAACTAAACTGACTACACTGGAGAAGTGGATACAGGCCATTATGACAGTCCCCTTGTAGTGACCAATTAGTTTCATTTAATCTCCTTCTTAGCCTTATAATTTGCAGAGACCACCAAGTAATTATCCGGATTCATGTCCTTGAGAGTTGGAGATTTGCTTTGGATGGGGGATGTTTTGCCATCCACACGGGAGATCTGCAACATTCGGCAGGGGTCGTGTTTTAACAAATACCCTGCAAAGGTTTCCCATCCTCCTCCCACACGGACCATGACATGTTTATTGTGCAGCATCTGAAATGAAAGAAGAGATAAAAGTTTTAAATTCTGAGAAGTCTTATAGTATCTTGAATCATCTCTCAGTTCTAGGGAAATAAATGCATTTGTTTGCTTTGTATTTCATGCCCCATTGTTTTTCTACTTGGTGCACAGTGTCTGAGTTAGCATATAGTTTATGAAAGAAGCCTTGTTTTTTCTATGCAAGTAGATGGTGGGTGAACATTCCAAGGATCCAGCTTTGCCATGCAATGGGAACCAGCATCTATGTATATATAATTCTTTCATTTAATGTGTCTGGATGCCTCTTCCTGACATCTGATGTTCCATTATAGCCCTCACCACTGCTCCCAGTTCCTGCCTACTGGGTGCTTATTCTTCCCACCAGGTTATTCCCCTCTGAACCAGGACTTAAAGATCATGGAAAGGTCAGCTATTGAATTATAATGTTAACAGTCACAGAAATATCCAATATGAAATAGAATTGAAAATGAACTCAAAAAAACTGACGTCTTCCCCAGTCATTGTCTGAGTTCTTCAAGGCAAGGTGTCTCTGAACAGCCAAGCATTTTTCCTTACTCTTATTCTTCCTAATTACTTCAGAATAACATCTTTTTAAAAAACTTACCTGCAGGCTCAGGAGCCATCTAGAGCTCCAGGTTAACAAGGCTGTAGATTTAACAAGTAAAGAATGCATGTATAATAAAATAATAGTATAATAAAATCATGTCAGAGTTGTGCAGGTTTGGAATGAAAGCCAAAGAATGTGACCTTAGCATCCTTCAAATATCAGAAAATTTAAGATTCAGGGGAAAGTTGCACAATCACTGAAGACCCTGATGACCTCCTCTCCTGGCTGCAATTTTATGGATACATGTAGGCAATGTAACGTTGGGAAGGGGATGTGATTGTGAGAGGGAGTCTGGAAAGTCACTTTCATTGTAGAGCCCATAAAATCTATCAGAATTCCTCTCGCTCTGTGTCAGCTGGAGACTCAGACTTTTTGACTCCCATCTAGTAGGGAATAATCTTACTGCTCTCTCTTAGCTTTTGATGAAAGTGTTGAACCCTCTTTCTATATGCCTGTATTCACAAATTTTTGCATGTGTGTTTAGGAGTTTCACAGAATCTCAGAAGTCTATCCATTGACTCAAACTAAGAAACTCGTTTCTATGGTTGACATAAAACAGTTTTTAAGATAGAATAAAGTGAAAAGTAATGCAAATGTAATTAATAACAATAATTAAAAATTATTAGACTCACAAGAATTAAATTTAAAATAACTCTAGGGGCTATTCTCATTTAGAGTATTAGATTTTAAAATAGAAAGAACCTTACAAAACATCTTCCAGCTAAAAATCTTTAAAGATATTTTAGAAGCAGAATCTACTCGTTAAATAAAACCTCAAGGAGAACCCCTGAAATATAAAACAGATAAAAACCCTTAGGATTTAGCTTGTAAGTACTTTGTCTTTCCTGGTCCTGCCAGTGGTACCAAGTTCCTGTTTTACAGATGAGGATACGCAGCACCAGATCTTTTGATTTGCTTAGGACCCAGATTTTCTAACTCCAGTCTAATGCTTTTCCCATGACAGTTTCTACTTAAAAAATAAAATCCACTAGAGCTTGTATAATTTGATCTACACATTCCCATTGCCACAAGTTTCTGTATGTGCCTCTACTGCCTGTTCGGAAGTCACTGAGACAAAACTGGACAAAAATTCCAATGGCCAGTGTCAAAATAGCACTTTCACTCTTTCTCCCACTTTGCCTATTATTGAAATTCTGGCACCTCCTAGCTCTGCACATTACATTTAAGAGTTGCCTCCAAACATTCTGAATGTCCCTGGAAGAACGCCTGAGGTCACTGGACTGCTTGTGAGCAGGCTACTTTGACCAGAAAAAAACACTAGTCAGAACGGTTTTTAAATAGTTCTGTAAAACAGAGACCAAAACAGTTTTCAGGCTGGAGCATGCTAATAATTTAGCACACATTCTGCTTACAGATTTCTTCATGACTCCATAGGCCCATGCAAAGTGGATCCAACGTGAGACAAATCATATTGAACGTGAATAGCACAGGAATTAAATTTCTACTCACTCCTCTTCCACATCCTTCCTACAGCGGATATTGATCTCAGTCCAATATTCTTTCACAATCAATAGCTGAGATTTAGCAGAAAATACTTTTACAATGTATCTAGGTTCACTTTTACGCCTTGGTAAGCAGAAACTAATGGACACAGTTGTATTTTTGTGAATAACTTCCCTCTCAGAAGTCTAGCTTCATCATGTGAAAGTTTCTTGAATGAGAACTACAGTTGGAGGAGGCATATGTATTTTTCCTGAGCTCTAAAAGTTTTGCTGATTGTGTGTGATTGTACTGGAAGCGAGATGGTTGTTGTTGTTTTCTCATCTTGAAATCTGAATCTAGGTTTTTCTTGTGATTATCTCATCCTTTGCCTTTGATTGCAGTTCTGTAGGCAATCACTGGAGAGGTGTTTTTCTCCAAAGGTATAAGACCATCCTCCCACTACCAAATTTTTAAAGGAAACAACAAACAGACAATATATGACTTATATTTTTTAAAAACTTTCCACAAAATTAGAAAGAGAGCTTTTCCCTTTTAGAAACACATATAACTTCCTATAACACGTTTTTATTTGGTCTCCTTGAGACTCTGCTTCATATGGAGCCTTAAGAACTGGGACATTGCTAATGCGAAAATCAGATTATCAGAGGTTTCTTTCTCCTGAAAGATTACTATTAGGTCTCAGCTTTAGTAGTTTGTTTGGTTTTCCTAATTATTTCTAGGACAGGGTTTTTGTTTTTTCCTCATCTTTCTTATGACCCGGTCACAGCTCTGAAGCTTGGGTCAGAAATGTTAAATGCTTCTCTCTTGCTTTGGAGCCAGCCTTTTTTTCTTATTCTATTTGGTTCCTAAGCTACATTAAAGATTAAAAAAAATACATACATAAATGCACTAATACTTTTTACTGAGTGCTTTCTTGATACAGTATTTCACAAGGGTCTAAGCTTCATGATCCATGTACAAATGTATTTATCCATAATACTTAAAACAAACAAAAAAACCTGTCTCCATCTTCAAAGAAAAATATTGAATGTATATGGTAAAGGAGTAATTGTGGAATCCATTCCTTTCCTCATGCCTCATTTTGGCTGCTCCTGGGAGTTGGAAGAGTTTTAGATTGATAATAGTTTTCCACACCAAACCTTAGGAATCAGATATGGCCTAATTCCCTGTGAGGTAAGTGGCCCTGTCTGAGGATATACTCAAGAAAACAGGCTTTTCAATTCTGAGACATCCCTGCTCAAATCTCAGACATTGTTAATGAGTAACCTATAATTTGCTAAGAAAGCCAGTGTTCAAACTTGGCAATGGTTTCAAGCATGGGATTAAAGTATTAGGGTCATACAAAAGATAACCAGTGTTGGCAAGGATGTGGAGAAAGGGAACCCTTACACACTATTTGCAGGAATATAAATTGGTTCAGCCATTATGGAAGACAGTATGAAGGTGTTCCAAAATATTAAAAATAGAACTACCATATGATAAAGCAATCTCACTACTGGGTATATATCCAAAGGAAATGAAATCAGTATGTCGAAGAGGTATCTGCACACCCATGTTTATGGCAGCACTATTCACAATAGCCAAGATATAGAATCAACCTAAAAGTGTTCATCAATGAATGAATAAAGAAAATGTACTATATGTACACATTGGAATATTATTCAGCCATAAAACGAACAAAATTCTGTTGTTTGCAACAACATGGATGAACCTGGAGTACATTATATTAAGTGAAATAAGTCAGACACAGAAAGACAAACACTGTATGATCTCACTCACATATTTAATCTAAAAAAAGTTTATCTCATAGAAGTAGAGAGGAGAATAGTGGTTACCAGACACTGGAGTGATTGGTTGGGGAAGGTGATGGGGAAATGTTGGTCAAAAGATATACAATTACAGTTAGATAGGAGGGATAAGTTCAAGAGAACTCTTGTACAGCATGAGGACTATAGTTAAGGCAGATACACTATATTCTTTAAAAAATTAAAAAGAGTGGATGTTATGTATTCTTGCCACAATATAACTATGAGAGTTGGTACTTTTGTTAATTACCTGCATTTAACCATTTCACAACGTATATATACTTCAAACATCATGTTGTACATGACGAATACATATATTTTTATCTGTCAATTTAAAAATAAATGAATAAATATATAGAAGAGGACCCATATATAAAGTCCTTTAATAAAGATATTAGGATCATAGAGGGTTATAGTTCTGATCATAGAGACCTAAATCCCAAGCCTTTTCTTTTTTAACTTTTGGTATGTGCTCAGTCTCAAAAACAAAAAAAAAAGTTTAACACCCACCCTTATCTCCATAAACAAAACCTCTACTTTTTAACATAAAAACAAATCAACCTGCTATAAACCAAATGACTCTTAACTCTTCCCTCCCTTCTCCCATAACGCTTGCCTTACAATGAGCTCTTCCAGCAGAGCTGCTGAGCTAGTTTAGAATGAAGATTATACACTTAATCCAAGAACTCATTCCATCTCAGGAATCAATGACATTCATTAGACCAACTGCAATTAATTGATCCTCTTTCTTTTTGTTTTTTTCAACTCCATTTCCTTTTCCTCTCTCTTACTCTCAAACACACTACCCATTCCTACCTTCATCAGTCTACTGAAGACTTCACCTTCATTTCACATGCATCCTCTCTCTTGGTACCTCTACAGGCTAATTTACCTAAAACTATATTTATGCTTTCCTTGCATTTTACATCTCAGAAAGAAGTCCTCCTGTCCAGGTTCAATTCCTACCACTATGTCCCACTTCCCATTAACTCCCATTCTTGCTGTCATACCTTGTCCTTACATCTGAGCTTCTTGATAGTTAAGTTCACACTTCATATCTTCACTTCTGACTTTATTACCATACAACCCACAGTATACATTTCTTCTGCCCCCTTCTTAACTGACTGCATAGGGAAAGGGAACCAGATGGCTTCTAGATGTATCAAATCCAATGGATGGTCCTACATCTTTATCTTTCTTGATCATTCTCCCAAGTGAGGCATCTGATGATATTGAACAGTTCTTCCTTGAAACTCCCTACTCCTTGACTACCTACTGAGACAGGGAACTGGCAGGTACTGCCTTGGGCACTGCTTTGGGAATTGCTATAGGCACTGCCTTAGGCATTGCTGCAGCATTGCCTAGCTGAGTCAGGAAGTCTCTAAAGTTTCAAACTATCCTGATCAAAACAGGATGGAGGCAGGGCAAGTTCCAACCATTTAGAACCAAGATGGTGGAGAAACAGAGGTCACCCTGATTGCAGGAAAATACCGCCCCTCCCATGAATATTCCTCCCCTTGTTAAGCCATTCTTAAATAGAAGGGCAAAAGGAACCACAGGGCTTGTTCTCTTCTGCAGGGAGAACTAGCCTCTGCTCTGTATGTCGAGCAGACTTTCTACAGTTTCTGAATAAATCTTGCTTTCACTTTATGCTGTCAGCTCGCTCCTGAATTCTTTCTTACGTGAAGCAAAGGACCCACTTGGACTTCAAGAGGTGTCCAGCATTGGGAATCACTTTCCTATGGCACTATGACAAGACTTTCTTTCCTGAGTTGCCGGCAACCTACCTCATTGTTCTTTCTCTACCTCCTTCATAGGTTCCACTTCTTCTACCTTTTTAAGTTTTGCTGTTCCAAAGGATTCTGTCCTTTCTCTATTGCTTTTCTCACTCTAATCACTCTCTATTTTCTACCTCATGGCTTTCGCTGCCATCTACTTTTGTCTCATAACTTGTCCCTTGCCACTGCCCTGATGGTCAAACATCACCTCCCTCTGGGAAATCTTCCACAGTCAGTTCCCTCACCCGATGATAAATGAGTCCTTTCTTGCTGTGTGCTGTTTAATTTACACATGATTTCACTGTTTCATTCATCCTACCATATTGTAATTGCTGATTCATCTGTATGCCCCTTTTCATAATATGTGAGCTCTCTGAAGAGCGGGATGGTGTATTTCTCATTTTTGGAATCTCACACGTGTAAATTCAGAACAGTGACAATACTGTAATCATATACTCCTTTTTAGTTATGGGTCCACAGAGTGTACTTACTTTGCCTAACCTATGCTATTATCAGTATTACTCCAATTTTATAGATAGGAAAACTGATGCTCTAGAAGTTAAGCACCAGTAAAAAAACAAAAGAAAAAAAAACTGCTTCAATTATAAGGGACTAGTAAAAAAAAAAAAAAAGAAGTTAAGCAACTTGAGGAAGAGTGCACAACAAGTCAGTGGCAGAATCTTTTCTTCCATTACACCACAGCCACATATACTGTAACATGCCTAGATTTCAGTTTTCATGCAGGCTTAGTTACTTTTCCAGTGATAATTTAGTATAGGCAAGGCATCATTAATACAAGAAATTGTAGTAATTAGCTTAAGCGGAGTTACTGTGCTCATTTAAAATGATTTATACCGCTATGTCCTAATAAGCCCTAAATAAACATTAAATTTAATTTCAGAAGATTATCCTCTAATGGCCATAATTATTCCAGTAATGACATGTTTCAATTGTAGGTAACAAGATAGAATACATTCATATTAAGGTATCTGTTGGCATAAGTAGGATTGGCCTTTGATGCTCTATTCAGTGTATTATCTTATTGTTCCTTTATTTTGACGCTTCACGGAGTTGAACAACTTTGTGTTTTCCATTCCAAAAGGTAGCACTCTTGACAGGAAGCATCAATGCACATGTCAACTGAGTGCAGTCATGTATCACTTAACAGTGGGAATACAATCTAAGCAACATGTGGTTAGGCCATTTTGTCACTGTGAGAACAAGATAGAGTGTACTTACACAAACCTAGAAGGAATAGCCCCACACACCTAGGCTATGGTATAGCCTGGTGCTCCTAGACTATAAACCTGTACAACACATTGCTTTGCCAAATACTGTAGGGGACTATAACACAATGATAAGTATTTATGGATCTAAACTTAAAAATGGTATAGTACAGATCAGTATTATAATTTTATGGAGCCACCCTTATTGACCGAAATGTCATTATGGGGCACATGCCTGTATTTAATGTTGGGTATTTAGTCCTATGTTGTTGTTTGCTGTATTTCTTCTCAAATAAATATAAGCAAGTTAGAGTTGCTACAAATTTTTCCCAACTCTATATGTTGCACAGTAGCAGTTTTGCATGTTAGGTCTTATTATGGCTGTTACCATTTTCTCCAATTGGCCTCATTTCTCACTGAGCCTCTGGTCCTAGCAAAGGAGAGGTGATCTGTTACTGACCTAGGCAACAATTGTCGATGCTGAAAGGAAAAAAATAAGACAGTAACCAAAATCTTATCTCCACATTTCACCCAGTGGCCTCAATGAAGTTTTCGAACCATAACCAGGCTGTTGCAAACATTGTAAACATTTTCTTTCTTCATGTCTATGAGTGACACATATTGCTTGTCCAGAGAAAAGAATTAGTATGCCTCAAAATTGTATTTTTGTTTTAAAACAATTTCTCTCCGTAATAGGAAAAAACATTCTCTTTATTAATCAAGGGCATTTTGTTTTATGACTTTGTTGTCTTATGATGCTTAATCATGTGTTTTCTTAAAAAGCTTTTGCATGCATTAACAGTAAAATCAAAACTTTTTCTTTACATATGAGTCATACACTATTAGAGCACCTACTATGTGCCAAGTAGTCTACAAATATGTTCTGCTGAATAAAGAGGATACAAAGAAAAAGAAACATCAAGGTCATTAGCAATACTCTTGTTTCACAGATGCACAAACATTCAGAGAGAGGGTCACACAAGTGGTTCACTAGAACCAGGCTAGAAATCACATCTCCTTTATTCCCAATCTAACACATGCCCTTACAATTAGAGAGCTGTATTATTCCAAAAATTGTTATTCTAAAATGGAATCCAATATTTACAGGTAGGTATATAATCAGAAGTGGTGTTAACATGTCAGATAAGTCATTATCTTTGTTTTACTGAACTGACTGCACGTTTTGTGCGACTACAATATGTTTACCTAATGCCTGCTTTGTAGCATCATCTTTTATTTTTATTTTCCTAACATCAAAGGGAAAAAAATGTATCCATAACCAATCAAGTTCTATAGCTCATCCAGACACTTAATTCACAGGAAAAAAATGGATTGAAAGGAAATAAGTTAATTCTCTTATATTAACTTAGAACATAATGGAAATTGCATAAGTTGTAGAAATGATCAATCAGGAGCTTCCTTCAAATCATGGGGAGGTCATTACAGCATCAAGAGGACTAGTGCTCTGGCTCTTATTGTGATAACAGGATTTCGGAAAGGAGTTTTTTTCTTTTTCTAATTATGTGGCTTGGAGAAGCAGGCTAGAACCACATCATGAGTAGTTAAGAACTTAAAGCAAGAAAAAGACTATTTTTTTCTTCTTCTTGGGAACACTAATTAGTGTTTAGAAATAGAAATGCATCAACTCACTCGTCATTGACAAGGAAAAGCCTATATTTATGTAGATCACAGAAAATCTGTTTCACTAAATGAAAAAATGGTCACATAGGAGAGCCAGAAAAATATTATGGATTTATTGACAATATGCTTGCTTTTTAAGATGACCAAGTTCTATATAGCTTAGCTATAACACATAAACAACAAATAAGCAAAAACACTAAAAAAAAATACCCACCAGGAAATGTCTTATAAATGAGCAGAATTTAAAATTAAAAGCTTCCTGTTCATATTTGGTAGCTTTATTTAATTTCTCAGTATAAATCTTCTTGAATGTCTATGTCCAAAATCATAATTTCTATGAAATGCATCAGGTGTTGTCATCCTCACTGGATGACACTGATAAATCTGTTTCATTCTGATTCTAATCTTGTGTTCGTGGCCTTGAAAACCAAGGGCAACAAGAGTATGTCAAGTTCTCTGAGCAGGGATGTCATTAGACCCTGAGGACGTGAAAGGTTTTCAGCAGGACGCCTCCTCATCTCTCACTCTTCACTAATCCACCGTCTACTCCAGTGCCTAGGTGATCTTTTGGAAAACAAAAGTCTGATCATGCTACTGCCTTACTTTAAAACCTGTGTGTGGTTCTCCATTGCTTATAGTGTTTTTCAGACATTCTTAGTGCCAGCCCAGCTGAGAAATATGACTCATTCTTATTAGCATGGTAAATTAGCAATGTGTCAAAAGATTCTGAAAAAGCAGTGGTGGCGGGGGTTGGGGTAGAATCAGCATCCCCAGAATGGGCAGAAACATATGTAATTTGGACAAGTTGAGAGCAATTCTGATATCTCCTCTCCTACCTCTCCCTGCCTCCCCTCCTCCTAAGAATAACTAACCTGACATACAAAGCACTTTGTGGTACAGCTACTATTTTCCTTTCCCACCTTTTTTCTCACTGTACCAGAGTTCTCATATATGATTGCACAGGATGTGCACTGCACAACTGCATTATACTGTCACAGGTCCTATTTATCTATGCCGAAGCCCAATATCCAAATTACCTACCCCACAGATACTCTGAACTCTTTAAAATTCCCAGGAAATTTCAGGCCTTACTACATGAAGAGCATTATTCTACATTCACCAGGTGAATTATAGTGAATCCTTTCCTTTGATCATTCAACAGATTATTTGTTGAGTGCCAGCAAGATAATTCTTTGTTAAATTTCATAACAGTATATGAAGGTATACTGTATACTGAAGCCAGGTATACAATGCTTATTAAATGCTATTATGTGGCTGTACGTATTATTTATGAACAAATAGGAGAAAAAGAAAGTGAAATGATTTGTATCTTTATTTAGAAGAGAAAGTCTGAAAAAAATCAGGGCGTGAATGATAATCTACACCAACCTTTGCTTAGAGAGTTTCTTTGAGAGAGAGATTTTGGGTCAAAAAATGAAGCTATAAGAGGAATTATATAAGAAAGAGGGAGAGTGTGTTGAGAATCAAGGAAGAAATAGAAGAGAAAGTGGGAAAAGGGGAAGGAGAAAGAGAAGAAAAAATGACAGCATTCAGAGTGAATTAAGTATATCATACTGTGCATGGTCTTCCACCAATCCTCATTACACCTAGAATGCATTTCAAAAAAAAACAAAACATGGCTCATAGGAGTAATAAATTGCTTCATAAAATTTTCACTCCTTTTCCATCTTTTTAATGCTTAAATGCTGTGGGTCACTCGGCACAACTCTGGGTCTCATTAAGCCCCTCCCCACTTCATGGACCACAGAGGCTCGTGTTTCTGCTCAATCTGTTAACTGCTCTCCGCTGGAGCCATCCTTTTAAGAGGCAACTGTATCCGACACCGACTGCCTAGAGGAGACAACCCACCTAAATTTAGATCAGTTCAGCCTCCTGGGGTATGATATGCTTCCGAACACCTCCTTGTCAACCCCATTCAGTGTGTGTTTTTATAAGCCATCATAACTTGAGTGAAAATATTGGTTTTAGAATGCAGTCATCTGCTCTCCAGAGGAAGAGTGTTAAATTAATTTATAGGACAACAGATTCTGTCGTTGTCTAATACTACTCCGAAATGGCATATGCTCAAAATTGGGCGATTGGGAATTCAGCTATCTGCCTGAGGGACCCTGACACATGGAAGAGTAAGAAAGCAGGTGTTCAATGGCTACTTTGCCATGTTGAAAGCTTGGTTCCAGCACTCATCAAGGTAAGTGATACGGTCACCTGTCAGCCGGGCAAACTGAGGCACTACTAGCTATACATGGTGAGTGAAGACTTCTTTGCTAAAGGTTGAGAATACATCTCAACCTCTCTCGCTATGTGAAATTATGAATGGTTGATCACAGCTCAAATAAACCAGCTTCTGGATCTTGCACTTTATTGTTCATAAGCGTTTTTTCACATTTATTATCTCCTTTTAAATTCCTAACAGTCCTGTAGTTTATTATACCCTTTTCTTAGGTAAAACTTCAGAGAGGTGAATAACAGGAAACAGAGCAGAAGCTACTATTTGTTTTCTCTTTACCTGACAGCCACTAGTTATGGCTGCCACGAACTTGCTGTATGACCCTAAGAAATTAATCTTTCTTTGCCTCAGTTTCTCATCTGCAAAATAATGACTACAATAATTCCTTCCTCCTATAGTTGTTTAAACAAACACATTAATATGTGTAAGCATGTAGCAACAGTGCCAGGAACATGGTGTATGCTCAATAATAATAGCCTATTATTATTGTTTTAAAATAATAATGTTGTTGTGATGCTGCCGCTGCAGATGCTGATGATAAAGTCCTTACAGATCTTATTTCATTTAATCCTTGGAGCAACTCTAAGTGGTTTGCATTATGTCCACAGTTATAGATAAGAAAACAGCAACTCAGAGGGATTGAGTAAATTGCCCAAGGTCACCTAGCTAGGAAGTGACAAAGTTTAGATTTGAACCTGAGTCTCAGAATTCATACAATGCTCATTTCCACTCAACTGTACACTCTAAAGGGACTTTGCCAAGGGTTACAGTCATCTGAGTTCTTATCCAAACACTTTCCAAAGGCAACACCTCTTTCCTTTAGGAATACATATTGCCATTTTATGATGTTGCCATTGGTGATCATGTTACCCAACTCTGAATGAACCCCAAACCCAAAACAAAGCAGGTACTTAACACAAGCTTAGAACAATTAACTTGAATTTGAACCTGATTGTTTTACCCATACAAAAATGTTGAAAGCACACCCAGAGTGCCTAGTCCTTGGGCCCACATTCCAGAATGAAACCATATTAAAACCCTGACAGTCTGAATAGTATTAATACTTCCTCTTATTTCATTTCATCTTGTTATCACAACCACCCAGTGGTTCAGCAGGCTAGTACTATTGTTATCATTACCTGGATGGAGAAATAGAGATTCAGAGAGGTTAAGTGGGCAGCTCAGGGACACACAGCACACCAATCTTCTGATGCCCAGTTGTGTGATTCATTGTCATAAGTAATAAATCATACATTAGGGGGAATGTAATCTTCAAACCCTCATTTGGAAGGTGAACTATTATAAGTGCCCTGAATAGTGAAAGCCAATCCCCCACACGAACAGAGCCTTGAGTCAGAAATATTCTGGCTATTGGGGTTGGTCAGAAAAAAATCCCTAGCCTGCTATTGTTATTTTCTTCTGGGGGGGAAAGTTAACTTCAGAGGCTCATTGTAGAGACAAACAAGTTTCAGTAGCTTCTTCCTGGAAGCAAACATGAGAACAGCAAACAGATGACATATAATGACGGACTGGTGAAAAGTTCCATTTGCATCTGCTTAGAAGTATGTGTAGGAGCACTTAATGCCAACGGCCTGTCAATTCTCATCTACTTGTTATGTAAGGTCTCCATTTTCCCAGCTCTGCACCAGATGAAATTAAGAAGGCTTAGCTGCAATCTAATTACCCGTGTGTGGCACCATTTCAGACAGAGAAGGCAAAGTCATAATAAATATTTTATAGAACAGTCAGCATAGTGAAAGCAATGAGGTGGAAAATGCTGGTGCTAGAGGGAGGATTTGTATTTGGTCTATACCAGAGTGAAACTAGAATTTATCCACCCAAAGATGTAACAACCAATCAGAGAAGGGGAGCTGGGCTCCAAGGGGCAAAGAAAAAACATTCCTTCCACTAAGCAAACAGGGTCACATTTGCCTGATTCAATCTGAGTTCCATTATCTCTTCTAAACTGATACCAAAATCCAACAGACAGGCTGGAACAAGCACCCAGAGAGCCAAAGTTTAACACTGGATGGTTTCCAAATTGGTATCTTCCTGAGTCTTGAAAGGTAACAACACAGTTTGTGATGCGGATATTCTGAAAAACTATTATGTTGCCGCTGATTTTAATGTATCTTTATTATATTGATAGAACCATTAAAATGGAAAATTAAGTATAATTAAATACATTCACTTCAATTCTATTTGACAAAATATTTGAAATAATAAGTCCCTTTCCTTTCAAAGTCTCATTCCAATGAAAGGCAAGAAATAAAAATGTTACCAAGCCACAGTAGAAAGGGAAATCGGGAGGATAAAATGACAGATGAGAAAGATCCATACATTTTTAGAAGACAGAAAACAGGCAAATGAGTTGTGACTGACTAAGAGTGAGGGAGGTGGAACTAAAAGTCTGAAATGGCAGGTGTCAAAAAGAGAAGCCAGTCAAATCATGCCTTGAAAATATAGGAAATGTAGGTTTTAGAATACCAGGTAGCTCTGTCAGGTGAAAGGAGAAATTCAGCTGTAAGAAGAATAGGTTGTAAATTGCTCTAAGGATTGATTAGCCCCCCAGAATGACTATGTTCCCACCCCAGACTGCCTA